>VZRQ01007123.1:155802-278362 GCA_013397975.1 Machaerirhynchus nigripectus
TTTTTTTAATCTGTGTGGTTTAGTGTTTTTTGGAGGGTGGGTGGAAAAAGAACTCTTCTTCCAGTCTTTCCAAGAGTCACCCAGGAGAGCTGTTTCTTTGCAAAGGCCAAGTTATCTCCTTTAAGACATAATTTCTCTGAGAATAGAATAATTTAAAACCTAATTTTCTTGCTTAAAAACCTGGAATCTCTGGTGTGTGGGTGAGGGAGATGCAGATGTTTTCAGACACTTGGGAACTGCTTACTGGTTGGTTTAAGATGTTTAGCTATTTGCATGCTTCATTTTGAGGTAAGTAAAATAAATGGAATCATAAATCACTTCTTAAATATTCTATTCTGTCCTGGGTGACTGGAAATAACAGATGGTTGCTTACAGGTGGGAGTTAATTTTGCTCTAAGTTAGCAATGGGTTAGAAACCAGAATACCAGATCTTAGCCCCCTAAAGCCTTGGGTCTATTTGCATCTGTCTTGGGAAATTTTGTGAGGCATAAGACTTGCATTAAGTGGGTAACAGCTGTAACTCCAGATCAGAGTCATCCTCAACACTGGGACAGTTAAGGTCCAGGGCTGAGGGAAGGTTCCCAACCTTCTGCTTAAAACTGCTGTGAATGTAGGGAGGTATTTAGATGCTGTAATATGGGCGGGGCCATAATTTCTGCTTTTTCGGAAAAGTTGATTGAAAATAATAAATCTGGAGCGTAGGAGGGTGCTGAAAGCAAACCCCTGGCACAGGCTGGGTAGGTCAGAGGTTTAAAGCCCACTCACACACTGCCCAGCTCCTCCTGGCAGCGTGTGCAGCCACACACAGGGAGATAAGGCTGAGCTCTGGCTGCAAATGCTTGCAAGAGCCAGATGTGCACATGATGTCCTCGTTGCCTGTCAGCCCTGCCAGTGCTTTTTCTTTTCATGCAAGAAAAGAAGAGAGTGGGATAAAAGAGATTGTGATCCTCTGCCAGGAGGCTCCTGCTCTCTGCACAGCTCTCTTTGCAGGGCCACTGCTGCAGGTCGAGATTAAGTCATAAGGAAGGATTGCATGGGACAAGAGAATCGGTGTCATGCCATGTTTCTTGTATTTATAAAACTTTATAGAGATGTAGAATCGTACCCAGCAGCCAGACCATGGGTTTTAAGCAAAGTCTAAATTGGAGGTCCCAGGCAGAGGGACCAGGTCTCTCTCCAGGATATTTCTAAGCAGGAGGAGCACAATTTATAGCTGTGTCTGGAATCTGTGCAGGGAGCTGCTCTTCAGGGGATCCAGATCTGGGCACCTGTGTGTGCACTGGCCATGGTGGTCACCAGCTCTTGTTGCAAAGCTGAACCTGCTGAGGCTGAGAACTGCCCGTTGCTGTGCCAGTGACTCCCACTGTGCCACTCTGTTGTGTCAGACCATGCCCTGCTTTCCCAGAGCCTGGCTGTGCCGTGGGTAGCTTCACAAGGATGTTGGGATGCATCTTTGGAGGCAGAGATTCCCGCTGGGCAGTCATGCTGGTGTCTGGGACTATCCGAAAATACAAAACTCTCATGACTGATGAAAAAGATCATTTGACCTGTGTGCTGTCCTAATTTTTCTTGCACCTTCTATGCACAGAATTTGAGATCAGTTTGTCAGGTCCCCTTAAGCAGGGTCCTGCTAACATATTTAGAAATTTGACTTACATTTAACATTTTTCCATTTCCTTACCTGCTTTTTGTACTAATGGGATCCCCAGTGACATGGAAGTCGAGAGAACTGCAAGTGATCTAACAGCAGATGTGGCTCCCGTTTTCATTTGCCAAGTCACTGCCTGGTTCAGTGCAAACATTTAATTTTTGTCTGAGCTGCAGGTGAAGGAGTCTCTCCAGCAGTAATCCTGCAGAGCCCAGTGTACACACTTCATCTTCTGTGCTGGGCCCACAAGGCCAGATTGGTGAGGTTTGGCTCGGAGAACTCTTTCCAAGTTTACATTTAAAGTTCAGCCTTGACTGGGAGGATTCTCCAGCACAACAGCATCTTCATTACTACCGACTTGCAGAAATGGGGACAGAAGGAACAGCACTTCTGAGGTGGATTTGCAGGCACAGTGCTCTCAGCCTGTGAATAAACTGGGTTTTGAGGTGGTGCCGATGATTTTCTTGCATCCACCAGAGAAAGGTTATTGAGCATTCAGTAAATCTCATGGGGATCAGTTATAAAGAATGGTATTTACAGGAGGGTAAACCATAAATCTTTATGACCTTCTAGCAGTTAGCAGCATTTAAAGTTGCATTATTCCTTTCTTCTTCCTGTAGACAAGGCTTTGATAAAACTATCTGTCAGTTAACTTAAATAATCCATGGACAGCAGGGTCTTTCCTGGTTAAGAGGAGAAATTACTCGGTTGAATTTTAACTTGTTTGCTTGTTTTACCTCTTGACAGGTGCTTTTTTTTCCCCCCTCAGAAGATTAAAGATGAATTTAATGTTTTGATGTATTCTCTGGGGAACATTTGCCTTGACAGGAGGCAAACCCAGGCCCCCCATGGTCACCATTGTCTTCCTGTCTGATCTTGTCAGGTGGGCGATGACAACAGGACTGTGGAGAGTTGAGCAAGGGAATCTCTGTCATTCAAATTGTTGCATGTTTGATCCCTGCTGTCACTTTTGCATGAATTTCACATGCACAACACGTGTCTCCCCTTGTTACAAATTAGCATTTGGTATTTTTCAGGCTACCTGGGATAACCTCTCTCTTAAACAATTGAGTTGTATCTTATTTTGATTTTACGGTTTTTTAGTTGTGGTGTTTTGATTCTCAGTATTTTATTTACTTAATAAGAAATTTGAAAGTTGCTCCTTTTCCTTGTTCTTTCATTAGTCTCATTCAGTGCCATAATTTCTTGTCCTTTGAGTTTCACTGACTTTTTAACACTTTCTGTGAACAGATTGCATGTCTTATATTTATAAACTTCCCAAATCATTCTTTGTCTTTCTGTCAGCAGTTTTGGGCTGCAGTAGGCTGTGGGTGCTACGGAGCACCCACATATGAAGTCATGTGTGATTCCCTACAAAAGGAGACACGAATATTTGAAAAGGAAAAACAAATGTCTGTGGCTTGGAAGTAGACAGTTTTGTTTTGTCATTTGTAAATTATGCAGTGCAAAAGCTTTCATAAATAACTGGTAATGTATAAACATTTACCGTCTGGAGCAAGATTAATTCATACATTTGAAAGAAAGGTACACGTTGCTCCAAGGGTTTGGTTTGTGAAGCGTTTAAGTACTTGCTTATGTCCTGCTGAAGCCAGAGAGATACTGTAAGTACAGATGGAGCCAGCTTTCCCTATCAACTTCTGCTCAGGTGTGATTTGCAAATGAAGCATTTTGGCTGGGGGGATCAGTTTCTCTGGAAAAGCAAGTGGTGACACATGGCACAATCATTCCTGGCTCCCAGGCACCGCGTGGGAACGCGCCCGGCGCAACAATGGGGGAATTAACTGATGCTGACAATTTAGTGATGGGGCAGGCATGGCACAGCGTGGGGAGAGCTGGTGCTGCCTCCTAGTTCTGTGTGCCCTTTGCTTGAAAACGAGGAAGCAGATGGCTGGTTGGAGTTACTTGCTTCCCCTTCCCTCCTCAGGTGCTCATTTTATGCTAACGGCAGCCATCTGCTTAGGACTGTTGACTTGAACCTGTGGAAAATAAATACTGAATAGGTCTCGTTCTACTCTAAGTGACTTTTAAGCTTGGAACATCCTGCTGAAGTATTGCCACGCTCCTGTTTGTGCCTGTTTCTGCTGTGACACGGGAATGTATATTAAATACCCTAACTGTGGGGTAGTGAGGACTGGTTCTGAACCTCCATGTGTGATGTTGTGTTTTGCTTCTGTCTGGGGGGCAATTCATACTCTCTAATGGGTATCTCACTGTGCTGCTTTGTACAGTGCATCTGGACTCCTCATTATTTACCCTTTTTATTCTAAAATTATCTGCCAGTGCTCCTTCTGCTCATGACCAGCTGAAGGCAGGCAGGAGTTTCCTGCAAGCCCCTGCCATACATAAATGAAGGTACCATGCTCTATTTTACTTGCAATCTGCTCATTTAAGGAAATACTTTATCATACAATTTTCAAGCTCCAAAGCAAATGTCTCATTATTTCCTTTAGTCCTCCCAGTCTCTGGGGATCCATCTTTCTCTGTTTCTCTCTTTACCTTTGTTGCTGTCCTCTTCAGTGGATGCCAAGATCCTGGTAAAAGAGGTCTGACTGATCTTTTTATTGGCACTTTGCTTTTGCTTCCAGCTCTGAAATGTATCAAATTTGTTTTTGAAATCCTACAGCACGGTGGGAACAATGTTATCCCGGCGCTGCACACCTCCGTGGCCCTTCCTGCTGTGATGTGTGCCCAGGTCCCTGCCCTGCCTGGCGCTCAGCCCGTGGCTGTGCCCCCCATTTCGTGTATGTGGGTGCAGCTCGTGCTCCGAAGGGCAGGTTTTGTCGGGAAGGGAAGCATGAAATAGGATGGCATGAGCGAAGTACGTGCAGATGGAAAGAATAAAGCTCAGAGCTTTAGAAACTGGCTCAAAACCTCTTTGAAAATGCAGCCAATTGGGCTAGATGCATCCTAGGTGTAAAACTGTGGGCTTGAATTCAGCACTGCTGTAACCCTGGTGCAGTGGCTGTCTGATACACTCAAAAACAATCCTGGAGCAGAAACCATTGTCATGAGGGACTTACATCTTTTACACCAGCAGACACTGTGGTCTAATGTGGTTTTTTGCTTGGATGTAGGCACGTATACAAGGAGATCACTCCTGATCCTCTTACACGGCAGGCATGGATTAAATATTGAAAATTTTAGCATTAGGTTCTGGCTCAGACAGAAAAATCCCTTTGCCACCACCACGCTCTCCCATGTATTGTAAATGGTGCAGCTTCTCCAAGAGGAGGGCACCTGTGAAATAATGAGCACTGCTGTCCATCAATTCCTGGCAGCAAGTCAGGAGAGATGTGAGTTGCTGCAATCGGCTAAAAACTTTACTGAGAAAAATCATAACGGGGGTGAAGTACGATAAATAAAAAATGAAGGCAGCCAACACAGAGTAAAAGGAACAAGACTAAAACGAAGAGCGAAGCAGAATTTGAGTGGAAGAGAGTTTAGTGAAATCATGCTGGAATGGGCTGAGTTTGCAGGTGAGAGGTGCTCTTTATTTATCCATTGGAATTGCATTTTGAGTCTTTTGTCTGCTTCTTTGTGCAGCTCTGCTACCTCTTCTCAGGATTAAGTCTCCCCAAATGAGCATAACTAATCCTTGCTTGCCGACTTAATGCGTGCTCCTTTTTTTCTTAGAGCATCTTTGAGAAAGCTGCGAGCAATGTTGCCATTCTTAATTCAGTCCTTCCAGGCTGGAGGAGGGGACGAAAGGAATCTGAACAGCAGCTGGTGATGCAGGAATTTCCTGAGCTTTGCTCCCGGGTCTGCACAGGGCTAGATAATTCATTTTCTCACCTTGAGGTTGGAGGTCCTGCAGTTACCTGAGGAGGTGAAGCAATGTTTGCATGAGGCTTGTAAGGTGCTGAGTGATGCTGGCAGTGTTAGTTTGGGATTAGCCACTGCAGCAGGAGCGCTGTGGTGGCAGAGCTGCAGCTCAGAGGATGATCTTCGCCAAACCTGGAGTGCTGAAAGGGAAAGCAGCAGAGGAAAGGGGCTGCTTTCATGTGTTTTTAGCATTTGCAGAACTCAGAACTTCACCTGTGTCTGCTGCTTCTGTAAAGAGCAGGGCAGTGTCCTGTGCAGCAGGGCACAGGAGACGCTGTGAGCTCATGGGGATTTTTGGATTTAGGTACTAGGTTGTTCTTTTCTGGTTTTCAGAGCAGACAAGTGCTGGCAGTCCGCTGTGAAAACTTCAGATGTGTTTCTCTCTATCACAGCACACGTCAGGTGATCTGGAAGGCTGGAGGTCCTGGCAGCATTTGTGGAGTTTTTCAGCTGAGTTTTAAGGTCTGATGATAATTTTAAGTATCCAGCTCAGATGTGGGGATTTCAACTGTCCTCTGAGACCATTTCAGCTCCTTACCATGACCATTTTTGTGGTTAGAATTTGCCTGCCCGAGTAGCAGATTTTACCAGTCAGTGTTATTAACCTGGAAAGTAATGACTTGTTTTTCAAAAATGACTATAAAGTTCTGTTCCCATCTCCTGTACACTCCTGCTGCTATATTCCTCTTGTCATCCAAAGGAAGGTTAAAAATACACATATTTACTGTAGCCACATTGCCCATTAATATGGAATTCAAAACACAATGTGATAGAAGTATCAGGCGAAAAATACACCCCTAAAGGTGTAAATGAGTTTAAACAAATTAACGGTATCAAAAATCGCTCAGCTGTGGGTGGGATTGGAGAAAAGGTTTTGGAGGTTCCTGAACCTGGACTGTTTGCTTGATTTCTGCTTTGAAGGAGGGTTTATTTTGTATGGTGACTGCTTCATGGTGTTGGGACTGTGTGATCTGTCAGTTGATCTTCACCTTGAGGCAAAAAAAAATCCACAAAAAACAGATCCCGGCAGACAGCTGCAGAACGACACAGGTTTTACTGTATCTCTGATTAGCAATGAAAAGTGAACTAACTGCTGGTTCCTGTGGGTCTGCTTCTGCCTTGATGATTTCTTAATATCTTTTGTTTCCTTCAAAGGTTAATCTCCTTTAGCTACCCTGTGATATCTGGCTCCTTTCCACAAGCACCTGCTTTTCTCAGCTGGGTCTTCAGTAGTGACCTTATAACTCTGTAGACAAACACGATCATTGTTGATCTGTCAAATCCAATATCCCTTTGCTTAAATGTTAGATGGATTTATGTTATTGCTTTGGGAGGCAATAATCCAGAAGGGAATTCATTTTACAGGGAGGTCTTCTGCCTTGCTAAAGGGCTGTTGGTTGAATGAGTCACCTCTCTAACATCATCCCAGTTGGTTTGCTTCTTCATTTGCTCATGCATCGATTTGTTTCTTGAATCAAAGTCTGATCCTTCCATCTGAGATTTGGTAATCCTTTCCTGCAGCCAATGAAGGGCTGTCTCTGACTTAGCAATGCTGTATTTACGTGCCTGAGGCTTCTCTGTGTAATGGCTTTGCACAGACAGGGTGGCAGATGAAGGCCACTTATCATTTGGACCCTGCTGCTTCTTTGGTTGCTTGCAATAGCAGTTTGAGAACCCAGGAAAATGAACAGTAGGGACAGCAAACAAGAGTTAACCCAGACAAAAGCCACAAAACCAAGTGCAACTGGCTTTGCTGGAGGCTTTAGGAAACCACTGCAAATGCATGACTGTGATCTCTGCTGCTCAGACCTCCAGAGCAGTGCCAGAAATGTAGATTAATGGCTGCTGTACTAAAAATTTTCACATGCCCTTCTTTTTAGGGGTGGGTAGAGCACACTGAGCTTGATGGAATAAAAATCCATTGCAGCAGAGTGACTGAAATGGAGTTTGTTAATGGAGGGACATCTAATGGTACCTTCTATGGTTGTTTAGTCTGTAAAAAAGCATTTTCCAGCTGGCTGTGGGTCTGGCTTGGCTAGAAGAGGAATACATATGCATTTGGTGTCCAGGGTTTGTGAGCTCTTACCTGGATAGCTGGGCTGTGTGGGAGCCTCTCTCTGGAAGCAGGATGTGCTTTCTGGAGCTGCAGATCTGACAGACCCCTCTTTCCTGAGACGCTGATTTCACTTTTGGCACCTCCACTGCTCAATGGTTTCAGCAACAACATTCACTGTTTCCTTTAAACCACGCACTTTTAACACTTAGCTGAGGAGTAAAAACATCTTAATGTGACTAAGAGTTGTTACTTGCTGACCATGCATTCAGCTCAGGCAATTGTTTCCCCTTCTGACCAGAGAAAATAGCTGTAAATAAATCAAAATCAGCACTTTAAGCACGGGCTGTTCCTTTCATGGGTATCCATGTGGAGACCAGCCAGCCCAATGGAGCCCAGCTCCATAATGGAGCTGCTACCCAAGGCAGGAATATAAATATTAACAAATGCAAAAAGGCTTCTCAGAGTGATAGAAAACCAAAAGTAGCTTGAGGTGAGGTTAATTCATTTTACTACAGACTTGTGAAAAGACACAAGGACCCAAGCAAACTGCTGAGCTAATTATTTTTCAAAAAACCTTTACAGCTTTGGTTTATTTGTCTAGTAAAACCTCAGAGTGATGTTGTCTCTATATATAACTATTTATTTGTTGTGTTGTTTGCACAAACCCAATCTGTTCATATATTTTGTGCCCTGATTCAGCCCAGACAGGACACGGAGCAATTTCTTAGGGCTGGTATAAAAGCAAATGTGTGCATTTATTTCCTTAGAAGCTGATGTATTATTTCATGATGTGTATTTGCTTGAGCAGGCCAGAAGGAGGTTGCATGCTGAGTGCTTTGTACTCTGTAGTGACTGAAGGCAGCTGCACTTGTGCATTTGAAAATCTCCTCCATTTGCAGCTGTGAGTGCAGCAGTGCAGGATGTGGGCACCTCTGCATTAAGAATATTCAGAATAAATGTCAAATGAACCAATGTATTTGCTCTTCCTTTTCTATTTTTTTGCTTCATCTCTTCCTCATGTGCCCAAGAAAAGGGAAATTGTTGAAAGCCACTGTCTACCTAAATGCAAATTGTAAGGGATATCGTGTGGTCATTTAGCTTTTATTTTATGTGCTTTGGGTATAAAAGACAGATTCCATTGCAAACTGATGCTATGGAAAGTCCTTGACTGTGGGGAAAAGGAAATTACGGTTTTCCTCCATAGGAAATTCCAAAGTTTCTCAAAATACTTTTATTCTGATGCTCTCTGTGCACTTTCTTCCTTGAGGTTGTTTAGAAGCTCTAGGCAGATTTATGACGTGGTTTTTGGTCGGGGTCATTTTAAAGGGATTATTTTGCCTCCTCTGACTTGATTAGAAAGGTAACGTTATTGCAGTCATCTGTTAGCAATGGGACTCTTTATGGATTACACGGAGCAGGGGCATGAATTGACCTGGAAAACAATTTGTTGTGAATCCCCCAAAGGAATGTTAAAATTTCAGCAGTAAAAGATTGTTCTTTGCTCACCTCTGCAAGTTGTGGGCCATTAGGGATAAGCTCATTTTGCAGAGAGTGTTTTCTGTGGTTAAAAATTCATCCTGTTAAATATTGCAAGAGAAAATACGTTGATAAACTTGGAACGTCCAGTAGCCACAACTACTCAACTTCTTCCAACTTTATAACAAATGAATACCACAGGGGCTGGGATATATTTTCCATCTCTTTTTTCCTTTCCCAGCCTGTCATGGATGGCTGAGCAGTTGGAACTCTTGAAGTCACCGTGTCAAGAGCAGCAGAACTTAGAGAAGGAGCTAAGGTTCTGTGTGAGAGTTCAGAAAGAAGCTTTATGCTGGGCAAGAGCAGTTGGTCTCTGACTTAGAAAAAGCTTAGCCCAGCTTTTTCAAGCTCAGTCAGAAGGTTGTTTTGTTTTTATTTTTTATCTGGAAAGACAAAGCAGCTGTATCAGCACAGTGGGAGCATCCTTGTCTCAGCCTCAGTTACCTCCAGCGTGGCTTTCTGCCTGTCCTGATGGCTTGTAACAGGTGCAGCACCAAAGGCAGAGAGCCTTTCTGTCTTGGGGACAAAAGTACATATTTAGATTGACACAAAAAAATGCAGCAAGTGGTATTTATTCTGTTGTATTCTGTTTGCTGGCAATACAGCCACACCCACAACATCAGTGGCACCATCAATGTTTGCTGTGTTTTGAGTACAGATGTTTGCTGCTGTATCCTCCTTTGCCAGATGCTAGTAAAAAACTCTTACCATTAAAAAAAGAGCCATGAAATGATGTTTCCAATATTAAATAAAACTTCAGAATCATTCCTTTAACTGAATTTTAAAAAATAATCTATTTGGATGGCAAAATGAGTTTTGAGGGAGATTAGTGTGTTACTGTGGAAAGAGCAGAAATAAAGTTTGTATTTCTGCATGCTACAGTACAGTATACAGTAGAGATATTAGAGAAATATGTAAAACCAGCTGTGGTCAGTGTTATTGGGAGGAGGATAAAAAATGGAGCTGCTTGGAAAAGTTTGAAAATTATATTCTTCCAGTTAAAAAAGAGGCAGTTGCTAAATGGAATAAGGAGCTAAAAAGCAAGACTGTAAGGGGCTGAAGAAAACTCAAGAACTGCATGGAGCAAGCTCTGAAAGGTGACATCTGGTGACACCTTCCTGTTGACTTGTGCAGGAAAGATGAGAGTCCCTACGAACCAGGAATTACATGATGTTGGTTCACCTCTTCCACTGCTAGGAAGGGATGTATTTCTGTGTAAGCCAAGAACTTTCTTCCTGGGATGCCACGTGTCACATGTGCAGGCAGCTGGTAGTGTGGGAGGGATGAGGTGTGGGATCAGGACAGAGCTTAGCTCAGAGCACGTTTGGAGCAGGGCACCAAACCTCCAAGGATGGGAAAGGGCTGCAGAGAAAGGAAAGCTCAACAACAGCGTTTTTTGTGGGTGAATTTTCTCTGTTCCTGACCCACACAATCCACCTCTGCTGTAAGTTATGTCTCTGTTTCCACTTTCTGCTCCTGAAATTGGTCATTATCTATTTGGAAGAACACTTTTTGTGGGTATGAAGTCAGCTTTTCCACAAGGAGGGAATTATTTTAAAGGTCAAACACGTTCTCGTCCTGTGTGCAGCCTCACTTATGGTCCCACTCAGCCCCACGGCAGCAGCAGGCACAGTCTCCCTGCTGCATCTCCTTTTTGGGCCATGGGCTGTCCTGAGAATCACAGCTTTTCTTTCAAATTCCCTGTGTTTTGATTTTAGTTAGTTGAAATATAAATTAGAGTTAGCAGAATACCTCTGACTTAGATTTTTGCCCTCTCATTTATGCTCCAGGCATTCCGCTTTAGGCAGCAGCTAAAATGGGATCCAAACTAAGAAAAAGCCCACAGGTCCTGACTCAAAACGCTGTTTCATGTTTAAAGGGAAAGGTTGAGTTATCAACACTTTGTAGTGATGCCTGCTCAGTGGGGATGGTACATTGAAACTTGCAGCGTGTTTGGATCCTGCTCTGCAGCCACAAAGAATGCAAAAGGATTGAGGTCCAGTTTGAACTGAACGAGTGAATTTGTGGAATGCATAGTAAATTGCACCCGGAGACTTGAAAAGACCTGATTTTTTTTTCCTTTCTTTTTATTTATTTAATTTTTTTTGTACATGACTTGAAAAACGCAGCAGGACTCGTCTTAAAAAAAATTAAGTTCAGAGGTTTTCACATGCTGTTGGAGCTTTGCATACATAAGCCTTTTTGTATAGTTTGGGGTTTATGCTGTCTTTGGATACAAACTAAGTTACAAAAGGGTGTAACAATTTCCTAGAGGAAAGGCTGCTGCTCCTCCAGTGCTGCCCTGCCACTCCACCTGCTCCCACAGGGTATTTACAAACCATGGTGTAGGCAGGGATATCTCAGTTTTACTCGCCCTGCCTTTGCTGTTTTTACAGTCGTGCTATTCAGGGCATAATTTTCTGATTCAGCCCAATTTGCATTGCTGCTGTCTCTTTTTACAGCTATCTATTTCCAGCTATGCCCGCTCCCTGCATTAGCCTGTAAATGCAGACATCAACTACTGGAACTTCCCAGAGATTGATTTTACAGGACTTAACTGGAAATAAAATGATACCAATAAAATCTTTTTCTTACTTTGCCTTGACAAACTGCAGGCACACTCTGCCATGCATCTTATGAAGGGCTCTCCTTTAGGCTGTGAGTGGTCCCATTTTCCTGAGGAAAAGGGAAGAGGGGAATGCTGCTCACGGTGTGTGGCTATAGCAGAATCTGTAAATAAGGGGCTATTGCTCTCGACTGGAGTCATGAACTCCTCTACTTCTTTTTTTCCCTCAATTACCAGCCGTTGCCATCATTTGAAAGGTGGTAGCAAAGCTCTAGCTGAACAAAACTGTTTTAAAAATGAGAGAGAAGAGTTTTTCCCCAATTCTTTCTTCTAGTGGGAGAGGAGGGGATGGAAAAGGATCTGCATGCGGCGCTGCTGGGAGTGGGAGGGCTCTGACCTTGGCAGAGTTGGCATTTGGAGCGAGGAGTCCCTGTAAGCTCTGTAGGAACCAGCTACACAGGAAACAGGTGGAGAGAGGATGTGAAAGATACTGCCTCAAGAGAATGGGTCTCGTGCCTGAGCAATTGGAAACCTTGCCTTTTAATGGGGAATGCTGAAATCTGAGAGCAACATGGCAGGGCGGTAAATGCTGGCAGCCTTCAGAATGTGAATGATGCTGGGAGAGGTTTTAGGGGAAGGGATAGGTTTGAGCAGACTGCATAGCACAGGGAAAACAGACTGATTTGGGCACACCAACACTTCTTCAAGAAAAGTCCTTTCTTCAATAAAGCTTCTTTCATCATATAAACATCTTTACTCCTATGCTAATTATGCACCCTTCTTTTATGCTGCTTTCTTTGCTTTATCTCAGACCAAAGGTTATTTCCTCCATTCCATTTCAGATATCATCAAAATACATTTATTTGTCCTTGAGAAACGGTATTGTTACTAATTTGGCAGTAGCTGTATTCGCGGCATAAGGAAATACCAGAAAATCTCCAGTTTGCTGAGCTAAAGAAATGTGATATATAGGCAAATAGTAAAAGTATGGTGACATAGTTTTAGGGAAAAAAACATGGTGAGAGGTTGGGGATTAGTTATTGATTTCCAGTGATTTTTTTCTTGTAATATTTCCTACATTGTTTCTGCACTAGAATATTTATTTTTTGTTATTGCCATTTTCCTTTAAGAAATTCAAGATCAGATGCTGTTAAGAGTGCTGTTTCCTAAAAAACCTTGGAATTAGTTGAACCAGTGTAGTTATGAATAACATTCTTCATGTAGGGGAGCCCTTTAGAAGCTCTGTGTTTAGAGGACAAACACCATTGCTCTCAGGTACATTTTTATCCTTGTGGCTGGTAAATTGGACTGATGGTGAATGCTGCTACCAGGTTCCTGTCTAACACAGATGCGAACAAAAATTGAGACATCAGCTTTGGGACTCTTTCAAGAATCCTTAAATGTTGATGGGAATTCCTTATTGACTTCAAAGGGGAAAATTCTGCAGTAGTGGCAAGTGTTACCTTACCCGTTTTGAACCCTGGGATGGAGCATCGTGTTCCCAGCCTGGATTTCAGAGCTGATGGAGGTGCTGGCCCATAGCTGAGGCACTTACCTGTGGTTTCTGAGCACACGTGGCAGAGCCCAGCCCCAGCTCCAGAGCAGAGTCCATTGCTACACAAGTCCTGCCTCGTGTCTGTTCCCTGCTGTCTGAGCTGCTTTCCCTTCAAAGCTTGGTTTTGAACTCTGCTCACTTGAAATGTAAGATGTAGACCCGAAATCAATTCTGCTGTAATGCCTTTCTAATCAGCTGGCCTCTGGCTTGCATTTTGCAATAGCCTGCAGGGATTTTGTGCAGCAGGGCTCTGAGTGGGCTTGTGCCTTTCAGCAGAGAACTTGTACGTGGAGGGGAGAGCACCTGCTGATTAATCTCCAATGTCCTTCCCAAAATTGGCGCCTTCCATCACCTCTCTTGTGTCTGCCACCAAGTACATGAAAATAGTCTCATTAGACACCAGGAAGGCAGGTGCAAGGAGCAAGCTGAATTTATCTTTTAAGCAGGACAGTGAAATATGTGATATTATCAACATCTGAACTATTTACATCCTACTGCTCCATCATTTCAGAGTGCTGGATTTGGCTAAACAGTCCAATTCTAAGAGCATACAAGCATATTGCCAGCAGAGAGAGGGAAGTTGAAGTGTTGAGAATCCTCTTTTCTGAAAGTCTCATGAAAACTGTTAAACTGCTGTCTAAAATTTAGACCCTGTGGTGGCACATCTCGATCAAAGTGACCTTAATATCAGAGATTAGCCTTTAGTTACCCATTTAGGAGGTCCCTGCACCTTCTAAAGAGGAGGATTCCTAGCCAGGAGGATGATCCTGTTCCTTTCATGGATCTGCCTCATCAGCTACCACAAGGACTAAATTGCTTTTTCTGCTTGTGTTAGGTAAAAGTCCAGAGCATGTTTGCATGGTGCACAGAAACAATAAGGTTTTAAACCACTCAGGTTATTAAAATCAGCTGTAAATCTGCTGCCTTCAGAAGGACTTGTTCAGTGGATATAACAACCCCTTGGCAGCTACTGCAAGGCAACCACTTGCAACACAGGCTGTTCCAAGTCCAAATGACTTTACTGGGTCTCTTTGGGTGACTTGCAGTGAAAGCTGTCATCCTGGAAATCAAATCAATGCTGGGCTATTGACAGGTGGGGGCTTGAGGGCAGTGTAAATGCATGTTGAGCAACCACAGGGACAAACATCCTGCCATGACTTCAAAAAACTAGCAAGGATTTTTAAATGTTTGTCTCTGACATAAAATACACTGGACTGAGGGCACCATGCATGAGCTGGATTCACTATCATCCAAAATGCTCTTACCAGCACGATGGCATTTTACCAAACAATCATATTTAATAATTTTTGCCACAGCTTATCCTTGCTTACACAGTCCCTTTGTTGGCTTTTCCTCTGAACCACAGCGATCTCTCAAAATGAGCTGAATTAATTTTTTTTCCTTCCCCTCCAGCAGCAGCCGTTCCACTTCTGCAGGAAAAATCAGTTTTGTGAATTACTTAATCTGAAACCAAAGCTCAGGGAAAGCCCTTGTAATCACAGCACAGGTCACGTAGGGGCCCTCAACTGCTCATTTAGGGACAAATAGTAAGTAGCAGGTTCCAAAAATGCTCAGCAGGGAGAAACTTGTTTGTGGAAGGAAGTTATTCTACAAGAGTGACAGCCCACCTGTGCTTACTGAACACCCACTTGTACTTGAAAACAAGCACAAATTGCAACTGATGGCCCAAGAATCTGCTCAAAATTGTAGATCCTAAAGTTCTGTACATTCTTGCTTTTGACAATTCATTTGTTTGTGCCAGTTGGGAAGGAAATCACAGGGAAGCACCTGAGCTGATGCTCAGTCTGTCGCTGCTGAAGCAACGGGATTTTTGTGGCACAAAGTGGTGAAAGAATGTGTTCACATCAAGGGGACTTGTGCTCAGGGTTCATCTCACTGTGCCTTGCTTCCTCCTCTCTCTCCATAGTCCTTGTTTTCAAACAGGTTTTCAGTGAGGTTGTTGCAGGGACCCATCTGCATCATTTTGCAGTTCAAATCGTGGGCTACAATCATGTTGTACAAAGCACTCCCTTGGCTGGAGGGGGAGAGAAGTCCCTGTCAAAGCAGAAGGATTCTATTCTCACCTATGTGGGATTTATCTTTTTATTGCCTTCCTGTTATCTTTTCCTGATGGCACTTCTGCTGGTCAGTGGTTTAGGTTGGGGCCGGGAGCACACCTTTATGGGCTGGACATTCTGGTCTTGATGGCTTTTTAAAATGGTGCCTTTGCCAGCATAAAGTCTATGTCTCTACCTGCTAGGCTGTAGGATAGAAATTATATTCAAAATTAAGCTGATCTTCCATTTGAATGTGCACTTTTTAATTATGTATTTAGCTGCTGACTGTTTGTGTCAGCTTGCTCCTTTCTTTCTTCTCCATCCTAGTGGAGGTGCCACCAGCAGGCTCATACCCAATGCCTGAATCCAGTTTTAAGAATAGTTTCAGAGGTATTCCAATGAATAAAAAGCACTTTTATTTGAGCAAAACCAAGGTGATATTACAAGATAGTGCAAGACTATTCTGAGTTATTCTCTGTGTTTCCATCTAGGGCTTGTGTTTTCCTTTTCTGTCCCCTCAGCCACTGGTACAGTGCCTCCTGAAGCACCTGCAAATTGGCAGCTCAAAGGAAAGACCAAGAATAGTAAAATATTTTTCTCTTCACTTCATCTGTTTCCAGTGTCTTTTCACAGCCCTGCTCTATGGTCAATGTTTCTGCACAAACTCTTCATCCTTCAATTTTGGTGCCAGTACCTGAGGCAACCGTCCGGGACTAGGAGAAGGACTTTAACTGGCTGCCCTTGTATCAGCTTGTTCCCATTGGTCTCCCAGCCCACTCCATCCCCACCCTCCCCAGAACAAAGGAGAAAGCCAGGGAAGCTGAAGCATCCTAATTTTCCAGATGACAGTGCTTCCAAGCCTCCCAGGGAGGGAGCTGCAGACGGATCTGATCCCAGCTGCGCTTGGCTCCCCTTGGCTTGTGGGGGCTGAGCCAGGAGGTGGCTGCTTCCTCTGGGGCAAAACTGCCTTCCAGGCTGGCCCATAAACACAGGAGCTGCCTCAGGACCCCCTGAGCAAACGAGGAACAAAAATTGTGAAAAACCCATGTTAATATGCCAAGAGCTGGCCAGGCCACTGGGGCACGTATTGGCACAGCTGCGAAGCAGAGAGAGGAGTTTGAAGTGCTTGCAGTTATTTACAAACATCACATTGTTTCGCAGAATAAATTACTTCATGGTGCTTTTATACAGAAATGAGGCAGGGGACAGGTCCTGGGCTGCCTTCCCTGAGACATCCTGACCATAATCCAGCTCTCCTGCGGGGTTCTGAATAGCAAACCAGGCATGGGTGAGGGAGGAAGGGGAAGAATATCCATTAAGGAAACAGATTCAGAGACACTTTCCTCTTCTCCAGTTTTAAATTGCAATGTTTTCCCCAGGTTTCCTTGTTCTTTGATTATAGAATGTGATTTTAAAGATGAATGCAATGTGCTTGGTGGCTGAGGTGTCACTATCTCTTGATTGAGCAGGCCCATCTAGTGCTGAGGTTTACCAGTCCTGCCTGCAAACTTTTAGTGCAGCTTGAAATCACACCCTCTCCAAGTCTGTCAAAACCACTTTTAGAGAGAAGGGGTAAAAATGGCTTTACAGCTGGTTTTAATGCTTTTCTGAGCCACAGATCTGATACACGATTTCTTATTAATATACAATCCCAGCAATTCTCCCCCAGCATAACTCAAATCTTTTTTCTCCCATGAGACATGCTTTTGGTACTAACCCACAGCATTAAAATCTCCTGTCCTGTGGCATTTTTACCCGTTGCTCTTTTGCTACCATATGCATGTGTCTGATTGACAGAATTACTAATCCATTATAATCATATTTTCGTAATTAGTCCCACTGAGCCTTCGATGCCTGCATGCAAGCATAGGTAAGCTACAGCCTGCCACAATATGTTTTTTACTTACTGACAGCTCAGTGTGAAGGAAATGTCTGTCTAGTTCCTGCCACGGTTACTAGAGATGCCTTTTGTTTTTCCTTTCACTCTTTCGTTCTCTCTCTCTCTTTTTTTTTTTTAATTTCCAAGTCTCTGTTAATGTAGACTCTTTCTTGATTACAAAAATCACAATTATCAACTTCTAATCCTTCAGAATATCAGGAAATACTGGAACTTCAAAGCCAATTTTTAATAAAAACACATGGAAATGCATCAATTATTCACCAGGCAAAGCCTGAGCAGACATAGATGCCAATATCTGTTTGCCTGATGGAGGAAGCGTTGCCAGAGCTTTCAGATTTGTCTTTTTGCATCTCTCACATCTCAGTGCTGTGGTTGTGTTCTACGTGCCATGAGGTCTTGTGGCCATCCGGCCTTTTTCGGTCTCGGACGACTTTGAGGCATCATCTCATTGCCTGGCCCCTCGTTCCAGGTTTGGTTCTGCTGTTGGTCATGGAGGTGTCTCTGGGAAGAAAGAGCATGGGGAGAGCTCAGCAGAATCCCTCTGAAGGGCTCTTGAGCAGCAAACACTGTCCCACTCACTCTCCCTGGACCTCCTGCCATTCCCTGCTGCTTGCTCCCTTCCTCTGAATGTTCCTCTGAACATTGCAACCATTCTGGACTACTCTGTGACTTCACTGTTGGTTTCTACAAGTTTCTGAAGTTTACTTTATTTCTAACAAGGTTAATGTAAATCTTGGATACATTTGAAGTGCTCCCTTTTAATTTAAAAGATAGAACAAGAAATGTTTAATAATACCCAAACAAGATAATAAAAAAAAATCCACTAAAGGTAATGGCTTGGGCTGACCAAAACTGTAATTATTTAGAATATTGTATCAATCTCTTAAACAAAAGGTTTGTGAAAGTTCATCTCATTTCAGTCTGCCCTGATGTTTCTACTCCCTGTACCAAACATTTTCCCCAACAACTCAGGAGTTTCAGACATTAACCCTGAGCACCTTATCTGCCCTGCAAGTTCTTGATTAGGATGGAGGGCTGCAATCCCCAGGCAGCGAGAAGTGAGACATCCAATGCATCCACTGATAGAAAGATAAATCACTGCTGCAGGGATTGGCAGGAGTTACCTGACTGCAGAAGCTGAGGTCCAGAGGGGAAGAGCCAGGACTCTACACATGAAAATCAGCCACCTTCTTAATTACTGCTGTCATTAATCACCTGCGTGTGTCATACACTCTGTTCTTATCACACTATGGACGCGTCCTGTGGCAGCAAAGTAACTTAGAGACTGGGTCTGGCTCTGTGCTTTGAAGAAGAGAGGGAAAAAACCTGCACAGCTGCAGCTGGAAGAGAGGAGTAAGAGAAAGTCTTGAGCCATGAACCTTTCATTATATTTTCCCTCCCCTGTCTAGCTGGGGAAGGGAGCGATCAAGCGGCTTTGGTGGGCACCAAGTGTCCAGCCAGGGTCAGCCCATCGCAGTTTTACAATTGTATTGCTCAACTAGTGTGCTTTATGAGGGTGGCCTTAGGGTCTGAGCTGGGCTGTCTAGCTGGGAACAGAAGCATCTCTGGGCTGTGCCTGGCCAGCACCTTGTCTTTGGATTGGGACAGATGTAACACAAAAATAACCAAAAATAAAATTTCCCTCTCCAGCACTTTGTGGCTGGAGCACACCCAGAAGGGTTTGGGCTGGGTGTGCTTTTTGTGTGCTGGGGGCTCCAGCTGCAACACTGTGAGAGATTTTAAAAGTAAAAGGTCTGCTGGCTCTGATCTCAGAAGCAGCATGCCTGTTGTATGGGTTTCTGTGCCTTTATGACCTGTTTTTTGCCTTTTGGCCTCACTGTGACACAGCAGTTGACTTTGAAGTCCCCAGAGGTCTCTATAACAGATTGCGTGGCCTGCCAGCCCCACAGCTACCAGCCTTCGTTCTGGTATATATTTGAAATACATTTCTTATGCCCCATATGGACTGGCTGGCTAAAATAGTTTTTAATTTAAATTTCAGAAAGAGCAAACAGCAGTGGATGTATCTCTAGACACTCCTGAAAACTATGAGAGAATGGAATGGAGAGCTTTAGCTTTTTGGCATGGGGTGTCTTGCAGTTGCAAAGGAGATGTCTTTGAAGCATGAGAAGTTTAGGATTTACATAAGCTGTGCCAGAGTCTTCTCTGATGCTGATCTCATTACTGGGAGAGATGGTCTGATGCTCTCCAGGGGTAGGACATGGCTAAAACACGTAAAAAACTACTGAAGCAGGAAGAAAGCAGCCTCTTGGCTTTTCTAGTAGAAGTCTTAGGTGAGTATTGGTTAAGTAAGCCTGTGGTGGTGTTAGATGGAAAACTCAGGCCTTGCAGTCTTTCATGAATAAATTCATTAGCAAACCCTTTAAAAAGGTCTAACTCAATTTTCCTTTCCATTACCCCCAAAACGGATTCTAGCAGAGAGCCAGTTAAGAGGAACAAGGAGGGCAGAACCTGATCAGAACCTGCCAGTATCTTCTCCCTCTCTCTGATGGGAGGTGAGGCTGTGCACGTGACAGGAGATGGTTGTGTCCTGCTCTATCTGTACCTGCAGATTCAGAGCACAGGGAAGGGCTGCTCAGGGAACAGCTACTGCCCTGCTACTGCTCTCTCCAGCTCCGTGATGATGTGAAGTAAGACCAGGATTGAAGGTGTGAGCTGATAGAGCTGCTTCTGCTCCCTCCTTGTTAGCATCAAATACTTTAGCCGTAATATTATGTTTGAGAGAAAAGAGCCAGTATGTTTTAATATTGTTCATTGGCATAGAGTTCCAAGCAGAGTGGGAGAGCAACTTATCTTCAGTGCCTCGAGTCAGAACTCCCTTATCTATATAGATACAGATACAGGATCACAGCAGAGAATTCTCCATTACATTTTCCCTCCCCTGTCCAGCTGAGGAAGGGAGCCACCAAGCCATGAAGAAAGAAGTGGACGTGTTGCTTGTCATACAAAGCATTTCCATGGGCTGTGTGGGCATGCGGGGTGGGTATTCCTCTCTCTGACCCCAGGGCTGTGGCAGCAAATCTTTCCCCCTGCTGTGGGGAGGCCACAGATGGCTGATCTTTTGAGGAGAGTTCAGCTCAGGGTTATATCAGGAGGTCTGTTAGGTACTGAATAATGTATCCTGGCAGCAGAGCTTCAGTCAGTGACACAAATGTGACATTTGCCTGCATCATGTCTTTTTTCATCCGCTTCCCTTAGATCAAGGAGGCTTAAAATCTCTCTGGTGTTTTGGATGACTGGTCATCTGTGGAAAGAGGGCCAGTTGAAGGTGAAAGAGACAGTTTCATCAAAAACTGGGCTGAGACAGTTGCATCAAAACATCCTCAGAGAAACAAACAGATCCCAAATGTGAGCGTGGTCCTTCGCCCAGCAACTCGTATGTGATGTGCAGCCATGAAATGAAACGTTCCAGGAAATAAAAGCAACAGGCATGACTCGCACTGGTGATTGTTTGAGGGCTTTGTGGAACACCTGCCTGGCATGGCCAGAGGGTTCTCTGTGAAAATGCTTAGGGTTAATAGAGACTTCATAGAGTTTGGTCTGCAACTTCAAATGTCACAGGGTAAATAGCTCTTATTCTTGGTGAACTTACCACATAACACCTTGTGGAGGCTAGAAATGATGAGGTTTGTTCTCAGGTTGAGAAAAGGATCAGGAAGGGGAGTAGGTACAGCCAAATACCCTGCACATGTGTGATTTATGTATAAATAAATGTAATGCTTGGCAGTCCCTCAGAGAATTTTGGATACTTCATAAATCTTGACTTAAGTAAGGTAGGCAAATAAAATTCCTGTACCAGAGGCAATGAAGTTTTGTTCTTGGTAAAATTGGGTCAGCATCCCAAAAGTCCTCTTTGTGTGCTTCAGCCTGTCATCTTTTGGTGAAACTTCAGGGAAAGTAGATTTCTCATGTCTTCAGGGCAGCTGGCCTTGCTGTCTACCAGGGAGGTCCTGCTGAGGACCACCTCAGAATCCATCCAGTCTTTTGTCTTCTGCAGAGAAAGAAAAAGAGATTGCTAACCTGGGAACTGATGGGAGCTTGGTTCTCACAAATCCTTAACTCGCAGCCCTGAGGCAGCCTACCCCAACTGTCAGCCTCAAGAGACATCCCTTGAAGTCTTTCCCCTTGTTTAAACACTGTAAATTCTTTCTTTCTTTCTATGTCTCCTGGCAGGATTGATGCCCTAACGCTGTTCCCACCACTTTTCATAGAAAGTAAATCTAGATGCTAATAGATGCGAAAGGAAGAGCTCAGTGAGTTTCTTCCTCTGATGGTGATGTTGGGCCATCCTCCAGATGGGTCCCCATTCCCCTTGGAGAGGTTACCCATGGGGGGCACTCTGGAAAGCTCTGTGGGAAAACACCTCGTGTGGTTGTTTTCCCACCTGACCCTCAGAACAGAACAGCACTGGGTGCTCTGTTATGTGAGATGACGAACAGAAAATGAGCAGACACACCCAACTCAAGGTGATTTGATCAAAGGAAATCTACTTTGAATAAACTTCCCAAAGTGGAGACACTGAGCTGCACGTTTGCCAGCCTGTCAGTTCATCTCCCACCCTCAGTGCCACGCTACCAAGCACTGAGCGCTGCTTCAATTTGCTTGATTTACATGTGCAGGAGGGAATGGGGGTGGAAAAGTGGTATTTGCCTCTCCATCAGTGTGGGAACTGGGGAAGCAGAGGAGTGCACTGAGCAATTCTCAGAACCACAGCCTCTGCGGGATAATTACAAAGAAGACCAAATGCACTGCAGAAAGACTAATTGTAATAAATTGGCCAAGGAACTTAAAACTTTGGTTGTGCACTGCAGCAAAACAGGAATTAATTCCTGGGAGCAGATAAGCCCCAGGTTGGCAGAAGGCTGATGTAATTGGCTCTGGGTGCACTCAGACAGCGCTGGCAACTCAGTGCCTTGGCATTTGAGAGGGTGACTAAGGAATGAGAGCCTGCCCTGCCAGCCACGGCACTGGAACTGATGGGATTTGGTGCATGTTAAAGCAACAAAGATCCTGCGGTGTGGCCTCTGGATGATCACAGAACAAGTGAGCAAATGTAGATAATCACACAGCGAGAGTCATGGCAAAGGAAAGGCCAACAGGGCCTCAAGCTGGGAGAATCAGAACAGGCTGTAGATACAGGAAACAGGGGATTGCTGGCTGAAAAATGAGACTCCACCTGGACCGGGAGGATTGCAGGCATCAGGCTTTGTCTTGTCCAGCTCTTGCTAAAATAGATTAGCAAAGAGAAGCTAGAGCATAGGCTGGAGTCAGACTCCCTTATTTGTACAGATGCATAGACTTGTTGCTTGCTGGTTTTTGGGGTGGGATTTTTTTTTGTTTGCATGGGCTTGGTGGTGGTGGTTTTTTAACTGTAGATACTGTATCCTTCCATGTCAAGAACAGGACTACACTCTGAAGTAAGAAAGGTGGATTCATTGGTCACAGTTTGCTAAGAAGGCTGTACTTGAAGCAGCCTGCATTAGTTTCTTGCTGGGGAAGGTGATCTGGGGTAACCCATATAATTTAAAACTTGTTAAATGTTTTAGATTGTGGTGAAGATATAGGGTTTTTCATGCTTTACAAGCCCTGAAAGAATTAGATGTCACAACCATCTACAAGGAAACAATAATGGATGGACTGAATATGACAATTCACATTTGTCAATGGAGTAAAAGCATCTTTTGCACTGGTGCAGTCCTGCCCTGTGGGCTGCAGCTTCCTACACCACTCTTGCCTTTCCTGAACCCCTACACTGGGGTAGATCCCCTTACAGCAAACAGAGGCTCTGCTGATACATGGAAGATCTATGGCAATGGTATATCCCAAGTTTTGCAGCCTTTCATATCTAGTTATCTAAAAAAACCCCAAACAGAATATGCATTTTATCCATTCTTTCTCTTATTCTACCTCTGGTAGTCTCCCTAGGGCTATCTGAAGCCTGCTTTGTTTCTTTGTGAATGATTTATTGCCCGGGGTCTGAAATAACCCATCTGTAGTTCTGCCTCAACTGTGTTGGCTCTCTGGGAAGCGGGAAGCACTCTGTTCCTGGGGTACCGGGTACACCCACGGGAAGGTAACGTTCCGAGTGGGGCTGCGGGGTGAGGAGATGCAGAGGAGGAGTCACACAGGAGACAAACGCTTCAGGAAAGTCAGCTCTTGCACGCTGGGTAGGTAAAGGACAGACTGTCAGAGCATTAGAGGAGTTGCCCTGTTAACACACACAGCAGTGCCAAAATTTTCTAAAAGTCCCTTGTTGCATTTTGCACATTAAATGGGGCACACTGACAAAAGGCTCCTCTGTTGTCCTTAGACCCTGGTAGCTGCTCATACGCTGGGCTGGATTCTTCTCTCCTGGCTGGCATCTGCAAAAGGGATTTGGAATCTTTGTAGCTGGGGTTGGTTGGTCTCTTTATGTATCACTGATTTGTTTCTCACCAAACATTGTGAATAACTTGCCTCTGGGTAACTGCTGGTATTTATGCCCGGAACCTGATGCTTGTTTGAGTAGTACCTGTGTTGGAGTTGCTGACTTCTTGGTCTTCATATACACGTGTTGTATACATGCATTTACTTCAGAGGGGGCCTCAGGCAATCACATTTGAACTGGATGTATTATTTTTAAACTTGTCCTGATTAACTCCAGAGAGAATGTGGGGCATGGCCCAGGAACAACAGAGACAATCCCATTAACTGCACTGGCTTCATGGGAGACAGAATGGACCTCTGAGTCTGCTTTCAAGGGGTCATGCAGATTCTCATTTGGTTTTTATCTGCGAAGCAAAGGCCAGTTATTCCACTTGAGCTATTTCATCAGGAGCACAACTTGGAGAAATCCCGCAGGACTGCTGCACAAGACCTAGCAATTCCCTGGGATGACTGCTTTTCATCTCAGTATCCCTGTGCAGATGGTGCCTGTGCAGGGTGGGACTCTGTCCTGTCTCAGACCACATCAGACTTGAGAGCAGCTCTGTGCTGGAGGGGTGTCACTGCTCTCCTGGTGCTCCTGCTGCTGGACACTGTTCCCGGAGACCTCTACTCCTGCAGCTAACACAGAATGTCCACAGACTCCAAACACTGCTTTTTCCTTCCCTCCTGCTACTGCTGAGCTAACAGACGGGTGCATTAATCTGGTGTGCAGATGTCCGGGTTGCCCGAGAAGAGCTTTTCACCCTCAGTAGTTCAGAAACGTATTTGTAATACGATATGTGACAAACTGTTATAACCTGACAGTTCTTCACTATCATAGAAAAATACCATGTGTTCAAAAAAGAAAAAAGTAAGTTGTCTGTGGTCCAGTAACTTTCCAGACTGCTCAGTGGTATGAAATTACCAGCACAAAATGCTTCCTTGTATAAAACAGCAGGAACTTCTCTGTTATAAGTATATTTACAATGCATATCTCCTGGGTAGTTGTTAAATGCATGAACATTACACTGGCATTTCCTCTTTAAACATTGTCATTTTATTGCTTTATCTATCCAGAGGAGAGCAGAAATTATCCTTTAATTACTATGAATGTAATAGCATTGGCTATACAGCATTTTAGCTCACACACAGCAGGACTGAGCTTAGTTCTATCACACATCATTGATTCATCTTTTCATCCTGCAGTGCTGAGTCTTTCCTAAGTCTTTGCTAAAAGCAGGTAAAGGATTGTGAGCTGATGTCCAGACTGCCTTAGTCAAAAAGAATCAAAATGGGGCTACAGTGCAGTGAGGGCAAGGAGGGTTGTGCTGCTACTTTGCTATGCTGATTCTGAGAAGGAAGAGGAAAGCATGGGAATAAAAAGCCTGTCATTATCAAAACACAACACTGTAACATGGAGAGGTGGAGTAATTTATCTTTAAGTAACAGGCTGACCTATTCAGAACTGTGATTTTAAATGTAAGACTAACCTTTGAAAATAGATCAAGTGATATAAATTATTAAGGAACAGACATTTGTCAGATAGATGGTCTCTATTAGTAATTTTATGCATGAATGGTTATCTTCAAAGGTAGTGTTGCTGTCTGCTGAGAAAGAGAGTGCAAAGGAAGGTTACCTTAAACTGACATGTAAGACTGACTTTTAGTCAGTGTTTTTCTAATCCAATTAAAAAAAAAAGCTGAAGCAGGGTTGTCTTGCTACCCAGACTGTGTAGTTTTGAATTTCTTTGCTAGTGGAGGAAGCTCCTGGTAATGTTCCTAAACTATTTCCCAGGAGCTCTTGGGATCAAACAGGTTGGCATGTGTCCTGTTTGAGAATGGCTGCTCCCACACTGGGTGCCACTGGGATGTCCCAGCCCCTGGGCAGAGGAGAGCTGGTACCCAGGGACCCCTGATGGGGAGCACTGCCTGCTCTGAGCCACTGCTCCTTCAGAGGGCTGGGTTTGAATCCTGTCTGCAGAAGAAAGCTGCAGGTCCCTTCTTTTCCCTGCCAGTAATCAAAAGGAATGTTTTATGACGGATTAGTGTCTGTTACTTTGATGATGTTTGGTCCATATTTTGGACTTGGAAGGGGAGAAGAGAAAGGGAGAGGTGAAGCTATTTGTGGAAGACACTTTTCCACCATCTGATCGCGCCGCCTTTGTTTTTGCTTTCCCAAATTTCTCTTTTCATGAGTTTCCCTGTGCTTTATTTGCTTGTTTATTTTATATGCAAACTACTTCCATGCCCTCGTGAACTTGTGATGCAAGTACTGCAGAGCACTTAAAGTAAAACTAAATTTGACTTCTTTGAGAAGCTGTTGGAAGCAGACTGTGGCCATAAACTTGCTTTTCCCCATCCTCCATTCTTAGCATACCTTTGGCATAAAAAAGTAAGAGAGCAAAGGTAAATTTAAGCTATGCCCTCCTAGCCTGTTTGCTCCTGCAAACAAATGCAACTTCACTCTTTTCTCTCCTTTTTCTTCTGTCTGCAGCTTTTGTATGCCTTGTCTTCCAGTCACGGATGCTGCTATTGCTTGGCTTTTGAATGGAATGTTGTTGGAGGGAATTACAGCTTTTCCTCCATCCTGCAGTCACTCTGCAGCCTGTAACCCTCCAGGAGAAGTTGTGTGCACACTGGAGCACGTCCCTGTCCAATGGGACTCGTCCTCACGAGGTCCCTGCACTGATGATTTTGCACAGTGGCTCAACCATTGTCTTTCCTCTTCAGCATAACATAATGTTTTTGATCTCTTCTGACATCTTTGTTCACTCAGAAGCTGAACTGGGGCTAATCTACAATGTTTGGTGTCTGCAGTTCTCCTAGACCTGAATTAAGGCCCCAAGACTGAGATTTCTAAGGGAATTGGAATTTATGACCCTTTTGACGATATCAAAGCAGAGATTTATTTTCTGAATCCTATTTTATTCAACTCCACTTGAGCAATTGACAGGGAAAAATTGAAATATAAACAATTACTCTGGGGTGCGTAATCTCACTGACTTCTCTTTTTCCTCTTTTATCTTCATCTAACTCGTAGCTGTGCCAGGATGAATGGTTTATGGTTAAAGCACTGCAGTGGGATGCAAATGATGCAAGCTTAAATTTCCAGATATGTCAAAGGCTTCCTCTACGAGTACAATTGATATTTCTGTGATCTCTGCGTGTACTGTTAGGTACAAAAGGTATCTAAAAATATGACCTTCTCTCACATCCTTTTTGTCTGTTTAGGCATTCAAAACCAGACTGTGGATATTTGAACCCCCTTCACTTTGTTTCTTTGAACAAAATGCCTCCTGTTTGTGTCGAAGTGATACAGGTTAACGCTTTGAACAAGGAGAAAAAAAATAAAAGATAAGCATTTGGTGTACTAATTTCAGGAGCAACTGTTTCCAGCAGCCTGGAACCTTTCTGCAGTATATTGATGTTTCAATTTGTACAGAGTAGCAGCTGCCCTTAATGATAAAGAAAAGCAAGTGCTCTGCTCTGTGATGATTTGACATGGCAGCAGCAGTCTTGTGGAATGTGACATGACAACTTGAAGTAATGATATGTAGATACGATGCCACAGACATGTCACGAAATAACACAAATTACTGAAAATTATGGAAAGAGAAAACATCTTCAGAGCAAAAAATATTGAGACAAAAAATTGTCACTTATCATGTCTGAGGGGAATATGGCAGTTTGTGTGATTCCTGCTCGAAAGAGTTTAGTCTAAAGGGTCCTTTCTAATTGGAAATTTGCAAATCAACAGTCATTAGTAGACTCCAACTTGTCATATACAAAAGAAAGATGATTTTCCAGCATCTGCAATGCTTTTTAATGTAAACTCTTTGTGACTGTGGACACATGTGAGACCATGCTCAGGAGGCCACGAAGGCTCTGCCCATATTGATTAGCAGTGGTCTCAAGGGGGACACAGCTGTAGAGCAAAACGGTGCTGCAGGTTCAGGCCCCACTCCACACATTTCAGAGGATTTATTTCAGGTAGCTGTAGCATGACTGGTTTGCTGGAGGGTCCAGGTGAGCTCCTGGACTGTATCTTCCAGCCTAATTTTATCCCAAGATAGAATGGGGTGTTCCAACACAGGCTGTGATGGGAACCAAAGCTCAGGAAAGGGAGATAACCACGAGAGCATCCTGAAAACACACCCTGCTCCACAGTAAAGCACTGACACGTGTCCAAAGACATCTGGGCTCTCTGGGCTCTTCCAAAAGATGAACCAAATTGTTTATTCAAACAATCAGATTAATCCTGCTGGAGGTAAGAGAATTATCATTGTGCTGATTAGAATTGGATCAGTGGCTGATCCTTTTATCCAGGAGCTACCTTCATCCGATTGGGCTTTACTGGTTCAAAGAAAATGGAAATTGTTCTGAATAATCTCTGATGATGGGTAATGGAAAAGCCAAAGCCTGACCTCTTTGTATCATTTCCATTACAAATAGTGTCAGTGCCATTCCTGAGATACTGAGCTGGACAGAATTTATGCCAATGTCTATCCTGAATTTCCCACTTCCATTCCTACTCTCTTCAGCCTCTTCTTTCTGTAAGAGGAGAGACTGTGCTTCATTCTGTGAAGGCTTCTGCTGAACAAAAGCAGTTGACTCTGAGAGCCATCCTCTGACATCAAACCCTTAGACTTTTCAAAGCATTGCTCAGGGTTTTAGATGTGAGTTTCACCTTGAATTTAATTGGAGTTGTGCAGTTGTACCAAAGCTTTCAGGATGCACACCCTGAAATAATAATGTTGCTCTTCTCATTTTCCCTTCTCCCAGGCACGTTTGTTAAGGTTTCAAGGAAGTGGCTTCCACTTGTTGTAGGTGCAAATTTGTGCTTGCATAGTCTATGAAGACATTAGCATTTAGACACTGAGCATCCTTGATTTGTATGCACCAGTCACTTGGTAAACAGCTGAAGTGGTTGCATTTATGCTGTCAGTTAATTCTGGCTGCTAAAATGGATTCCATTTTTTGAAAGTCAGGTCCTATCAAATCTCTGCTCTCCCGTTACTTGCACATAGGATGGTTTTGATTCTAGCCTTTTCCCGTTCCCCATGTCAAGGCAGAAGGTTCCAGTTACTGCTTGGTTTCCTCTCAGGTTTGCAGGATCCCAAGGTGGTCCAAGGTTGCTTTCCTTGCAGAAGGAGAACATGACACCAGACAGACGTAGGGTGCTAAAATATGGACATATTCCCTCAGTTTGTGTAGCACCCTTGAACAGAAGGTCTGAGGGCAAGACTTGCCTTTCTGAGCTGGATTTGTTCAGTGTCTGAGAATGACAGAATATCCTGAGCTGGAAGGGACCCACAAAGATCACTGAGCCCAACCCCTGGCCCTGCACAGACACCCCAACAATCCCACCCTGTGCCTGAGAGCATTGTCCAAACGCTCCTGGAGCTCTGGCAGCCTGGGGGCCATGACCATTCCCTGGGGAGCCTGATCAGTGCCTGACCACCCTCTTTTCCTAGAGGATGTGTGAATTCTAGGCATAAGGGCATTACAATGTAATAAGGATGATTTATCTTAATGTGGATGATATCACTATATTTAGAGCCACAGATGTAGTGGGTATTTATCCCAGAAGACTCTCATCTTAAGAAATTATTTCAGAAAAGACTGTGCTCCCTTCTTTTTACTTAAATATAGACCCTTCAAAATTGGCCATAATTTTATTTTCAGTCTTACCCATCTCTGAAGGTGGCTTACCATGGAAGAGTTCCTAATTGGCCAACTGCAAAGCAAGTCTGCTAAAAATGCTGTCTGCTAAAAGAAGTGGGAGTGTTTCTGTTTATAGGGAAAAGTCCAGGAGAAAATAGCAGGAGTGCAGCTTTCCAGTCTCTGCCTCTGTGCTGGAACACTGCGTGCCCTTGATTCAGTAACCTGTTGTTGTCTCAACCTGCCCATCAGTGAAATGGGTACAGGGCTAAAAGTGAGGATAATCAAGGGCAAAAGCTGAATTTTTCATGGCACTCACCTTTTTTCACAGCTGCTGATATTCCAGGCATGCGAGCTCCTGTGCCTCATAATTTCCTGCTTGTTGCTGTACTGATGAACTGACCACATGCATGGCCCTAATCTATTGCAAACACAGACTGAAATGCATTATCTTGAAGTACCATGAAGGCAGGCTGGCTGATAAGCAGAAAATCACAGAGATCTGATCACTCGTTTGTAATTGCAGGTCCACACCCACAATTAATGCTTCTGGGCTGATTTCAGGCAAGCAGAAGCAAAGGGTATTAGGAGAACTTGTTGAACTTGGGTTTGTTGTCATTAGGTTTTGTAAAATCTCCTGCATGAACAGACTTTGGAAATGCTGCTTTATCCTTCAGCCTGGGAAAGATTTGCCTCATCAGCAAGGTGCTGCTGTTTTAGCTGCCTCCCTTTCTAATTGAATTTGGAATATAACAGAATCATTGCTAGCAGCGCTGCAAACCTTCCCAATTTGCTCTGGATAATTTTCTCTCGCTGCTGCAGGGTTTTCTGCATCGTGTTGGGAATACCCAGGGAAAAATGCAAATGGTGACATTGAATCTCTCAGCTCTCTGCAACAGCCGACAAGATCTGAGAACATTCTCCGTGTCTATCTCCGACTGCTTCTGATTTCACTTGTTGCCATGTGTTTAGATTGGCAATTGTTTTGTATAGCTAGACCTGTAGTGTTAATATCCTGCTTTGATAATAGTACTCTTCAGGAATATTAATGAGTGGTTTTTGTATGTGGCATCTTTAAAACCTTCCACTGCTTCTATGTTCTTTTCTAATTTTTTTTTTAAATGGTGAAAGAGCACTGCTGAGGGCCCCTTGGGTAAATAGTGTTTAAAGCAGTCCATGCATTTTAATTAGCAAAGAAATACATAGATAAGGATGAAAGATTTGTTTTCCTCAGGCAAACCACAAGAACATCAGGCCCACAGGTAGCTTGGTTTAAGTCCTGAGAGATTACATTTAGATCTCTTCATCGTAATCTTAAAAATGCTATTCTGATACAAGCAGTACAAATTAAGGTAAGATAAAGGTGTCTTCTCTGCTGGAGGTTTAAGGTCCTTTATTCTGAACATTATTAAGGTGTCCTATTTGGGAGAGGTAAAGAAAAGCAGAACTAGAACACGAAAACTGCAGCATAGCCCGTGTATGAAGCTGTATTTCTGTGTGCACGGGGAATTTAAATTAATGACTGGTCATAGAAGTGGGTAGGTTGTGTTTTCTGGTCATGAGCCAGTGGAACCATGATGTGTATTTGCACGTTTTAATAATTGAAAGACCAGTTTTATCTGTTAATAGGCTTCTGGTAGAAGATGCATGTCTGTTACTCACCTTTGCTGTGCAGCCACAGGCTGGTCATTTAACACCTTGAGCTGGATTTGGTTTTTAAACTTGAGGTGTTTAACCTCTTTTGGGAGGTTAAATGACCAAACTTTGGCTACACAGCATTTACATGAGCAGTCCTGTGGTGTCCAGGGGGCTGTTTTGAAGGGAGGGTAACAGCAGCTCAGGGAGGCAGGATTGTTTCAGAGCCTCCATCAGTCTGGCCACTCTAAACAAGGGTTACTGCTTGCTTCTCAGAGAGAGCAACTTAAACTCTGAAAGAAGATGAGGCCATGCATGGAAAAGCCTGAGGAAAGATGTTTTGCTGTGAATTTGGCTGCTGTAGCTCTCCCTCTCCCAGAAGGGTATGGAGATTGCTGTGTTTAGAGGTCAGCCAGGCATGTTGTTGCTGGAGAATGTCAGGACGACAAGGAAGGTGCTGCCCATGAAGAGTTCCTCATAGGGCTGCAGCTCATTTCCACATATTCTCCAGTTTTCTAGTGAGGGCATCAGCTCAGTGGCAAGGAAACCTGTGTTAAATGGCTGATAGCAGGTGGAAGGAACAGAATGATCAGGGGCACCAGAGAGCCCCTGATCCTGGTCCCCAGAGGGCCCCTGACCCTGATGCCTCCTGGTCCCCGGGGAGAAGGGTGAGCCACAGATGCTGCTGCTTCCTCTTTCTTCTCTCTTTCAGAAGCAGCTGGATGCTCATGCCAAAACAGAGTGAATGACTGAAAGATAATGGTGAGGTGTTTCTAAAAGCCTGCCTGGAGACCAGTGTCAGCTCAGCCCAGATAAAGATAGCTGCTGGGTTGGAGATGCAGGAACCTGTCGTGCTTTGCAGCATTCATTGTGCAGGAGCTGGTCTTACAAGGTGTCTGGTCCTGTGCTGTGACAGACAGTGCACAGACCCAGCACTGCCCATCGTGTTTTGCTTCAGGAGGAGACTAAATGTGCCACAGACTTCACTGAGATCCTGTGGGACCAGAAAAACCTCACGTAGAGTTATTGTGTGTTACCCAATGATGCAAAGTGTTTCTGAAAGGCGACGTTGCCAAGTGCATGCAAGATTGATTTGGTTTCCAGACCTAAGACAGATTCTTCAGTGTTCCTGAGCCCAAGACCCAAATGGGAAAGGGATGGTGTCTGCTCCCAAGGTTGTGCACTGATCTCGGTAGCCTCTGGGCTGCTCTAATTAATCTCTCCCCTGATTTGGGACACTCAGAGTGAGAGGGGTGGGCTGGCAGCCAAAACCATTAGGTCTGTGCCAGCTGGGGGTCCCACATGCATGTGGGGTCTGCAGCTCTGGCTCGCAGAGCCCTTGCTGTGCTGATGCCATCCAGAGCTGGGAAGGGTCAGCCTTTAAATGGAATGCTCTGAAAAATGTGTGCTGGGACCATAACCAGCATCATGCACGACTATGGCATGTGGAGGGGGTAGATTTGTTAGAGGCAGCACAAGTTGGAAGAGCCCTCCACTTCCTCAGCAGAAACCTTTCCTCTAGAAGCCATTTAATGGTCATTTTTTGTGGTCTTTTGAGAAATAAGTCAGTGCTCTCTCCAACCTAATTACCAGTGCAAAAGACAATTTATCACTTACCGAAGCTTTGATTGCTTTTTCAGCCTTCCACGGCCTCTTGGTTGGTAGGTGGAATTGTGTACAAGATTGGCATTTTTTAAGGGGAAGTTTAAAGAAAAAAGAAAGAAAAGAAATAAAGTAAGGACCCAAAACCTCCACTTCCAATTCTGAGCTTTACTGTCTGTGTGATATTTTTAATTTCTTTTTTTAAATTTAAGCTTACTGTATTTCACATTTAGAAATCAGAAAAAAAAAAGCCCCTAATTTAAGAATTCTATTTCTGGGTTCATATTTTTTTAACAATGTTGCCCCTGAGAATGAAGATGCAGTTTCCCATAGCCTAAAATGCAAGAGTCAGCAGGAGAAATAGCTCACTTGAAAAAAATCTAAGGCATAATTACTAATTAATGTACAAGAAAAAGATTTGGTGTGCAAAAAGCTCTTTCTTTTTCTCATGGTTATCACTGATTTCTTCTGGACTTTAGATGCAACCCTGAACAAGCCATCTTACGTTGCATTTTTGCAGATCAAATGATCAGAAGAAAGCAGGTCAAATGTTTTGATAGTTACCACATAAAAAGGAAATGTTTAGACTGGTAGAGCCGTATTCAAATTTGATTAAAGGGAATTAAGTTTCTTCAAAGCAAATGGCTTTCTTGTACTTCTCAGTATTTCTCATGCAATTAGCAAGTTGGTTATATTAACTTGCCTGACAGACGATATTACTGATCTTATCAGCTTTCACTTGTGTATACAGGGCTTTATTAATTTCTTGTTTGCTTATGAACTCCTTTGTCAACAATAAATTTGGTGGGTAAATGTGGAACATATGTGTCAGGGTAATACGTTGTTTGCCTTGCTTATCAGTAAATAACAAACTTTTGGCAAATGAATGAGAGCAGCGAGGGAGCAGGTGTGTCTTAGGGGGTTCTTTTGCACTGTTGGTACTTGGTCATGTTGCTAAGTTACAGTAGCTTCTGGCTCCTACTTTAGAGAGCAGAAGTTATTTTTAAATGTATAACAAACACAGTACCAAGGACTCCCAAAACTGCTCTGGAAGTGGCCGGAATACAGGAAGGATTGTGAATGCTGGTTGTGAATGAAGACAGCCCTGAAAAACACTGGTCTCACTCAAAACCAGTTCCTACCATCACATTTCAGTTCCAAAGGTGTGCACGTTATTTAATTTTTTATAATGTGCCTTCAAAGCAGCAATGATGGACTGCTGGATTGGATGGTACCTGCCTGTCTCTCACAGGGTGTAGGGTGAGTGTGGTCCAAAGGGCTCGGAAAAAGAGTGACACAGACTTTTTGCATAGGAGCGGGGGGAACAGTTTTATGCTAAACGAGGAAATATTTAGATTAGATGTTAGGAAGAAATTCTTTACTGTGAGGGCTGTGAGGCCCTGGCACAGGTTGCCCAGAGAAGCTGTGGATGCCCCATCCCTGGAAGTGTTCAAGTCCATGTTGGGACATGGATGGGGCTTGGAGCAACATGGTCTGCAGAGGGGCATCCCTGCCCATGGAAAGGGGTTGGAATTACATGATCTGTAAGGTCCTTTCCAATCCAAACCACTCTATGATTTTCTGAAAATGTAAGAATGATCATGACTAGAAGTAAAAACTTTCAGGTTAACCTCCAGGAAGAGAATATTCCCAGAAGAGATCATATTTCCTTACTGAAAACTTAGTTCTTTGCATTACTAGTAGAAGTTTTTATTCCTCTGTTGCAACAATGATTTCATTGTTACTGCTATGGAGAGAACAAGCAGTAGCACTTCCTTCCCTGTGCAGGAATTTTGTACACACTGTGAAGTCGCCTGGCATGGTCCTCACTAATCCTTCTCAGACACCAAAAGAGACACGGAGTGGTATTACTCAGACTCCAGTTGCTCCGTGGCATTGTAAAGGCTGAAGCTCTGAACTGAAAAATGGAATCGGCTTTCAGGCTGAATTTGGAATATACAGTCAGTTTTTTATTGATATTTCAGTTGGTGAGAGGAAAACATCATTTTCCTGCTGGTTAGAAGTTGCACTCCACCATCTGTTGCTGGGCAGTGTGAGCCCTTTGGAAGGGCTGGAGTTCAACTCCACTTGGCTTCAGGTTTAACCTGCCTCTCTAGTGGAGGAGAGGAGTCCAGGGGGTCAGATGGTGGGAACATATGACTCAAAGCTGTTGGGAGACATTGAGGATGGCTTGAGTCCAGGGAGATGAGCACAGGGGAAGCTTAATGCAGAAAAGTAATGTGTTTTGGCTGCAAATTCTCTGTGTGAGTGCCATGAGATCATATGGGGCAGTGGGAGGGTAAGGGTGGCTTTGTACCAGAGGATTGAAACCCAAAGAGAGATGTATGAAACAAGCAAGTCTCCAGACAAAAAGAGAGACTTTCTGGCCTTTAGTTAAGCTTCTGATTTATATAATTTAACAGTTTCCAGGTGGGAGATAAACCCAAAGTACTTTACTCAATGTACTACTTGCCAGAACTGGGCAGTTTTGGTAGATCCCAATGCAGCTGGAGGTGACTTGGTAGCGTGTTCTCTAATCTGAGTTCTTCTACCTGGAGTTATTTCTCCTTCCAGTCTTTCTTTTTCCTCCTGAAATGGGTCCTGGGCCCACCATATGGTCTTTCTTTAAGAGTTCCTAGAGACGTCTCAGCTCTGCTTCTGATGAAGTCCATCGGTGTTTTACTCCTGGGTTTCTCCATGCAGGGGAAATGCTCTTCTCTGCTTGTGGGGAAGCTGATAAAAGAATGAATGTTTTTTTTCTGGATGTCTTAGTTTTCTCACGGACTGAATTGTCTAAATTATAGATTCTTATCCGTAAGTGAAGAAAGTCTGTGAACCTCACAGACCTGGCAGGGAGAACCAGCAAGCCCCAGGTCATTTGTCTGAGGGTAAAACCAGAACAACTGACACTCATACTAAGCATCTCTCTGGCCAATGGTTACAGGTCTGGGCTGACTGGCACAGGGACTACCTGAGGCACTTCTCCCTTCTGCCTCCAGGATCCAGCTGGGATGTCTGATTCATCCCTTCAGGTGAGCCAGAACCATCCAGCTCTGAAAAATGGATTTCAAGGGGATTTTGCTTGTCTTGATGTGGCACTCTGCAGGACAACCAGCCCTCTGAAATCATCATAGCCGTGCCCACACTTCTCAGAGGAAGCTGTGCTGGATTTCCAGCCTCTCCTGGGATCTGAGCTCCTTATGCAGAGTGACATGGCTTTGGAGATGTCCTTTCTTAGAAGAGATGAAGTCAGTGGGGGGGTCTGCAGAAATGAGCTTTTGAAGGAGTCAGTGAATGCAAGGAGAAACAGGAAGCTTTCCATATTAAATTTTACATTTTAACGTGCCTTTCTGGAATCTACAATGATTACATCTGTGCTCAAACTTTATAGGTAAGGCTCTAAAATGCAGACAGAGGGTCTGGTCAAGTCTCCATCCTTCTCTGCTCATCTCTGTTGGGGTATTACAAACAGAAAAAACAGCAGCACATCACAGCAGAGCTGCCTTGGGTGAATGCTGGGGAGACCCGGTGGCCAGAGCCAGCTCTGGCTTTTTTCTTTTTTTCTTTTTCTTATTTTATTTTATTTTATTTTATTTTTCTTCAGAGTAGAGAGAAATTCTTAACTCCTACCCCTCGTGCAGAACTGATCATGGAGGTTTGTTAAATGTGAGCCACAGTTCTGTGTTCTCAGTGATTCAAGAGCAGACCCAGTTTAGAGCTCCTGCCATCTGTCACTCGTCACCAGCACTGTCCCTCCAGGCAGAGCTGTGGTGGGACAGTGCTGCAGCAGCCAGTTGTGGGGCTGTGAGTGGAGAAGCAATGCAGAAGGGTGATTATTCACTGCTTTTCACAGCAAGGGAACTAGGGAGCATCTGAATCTCACAGCAGGTTAAAAACTCAGAAGCAGCATTATTTCCACATCATGCATAAATGAACTGTGGAGTTTGCTACCATGTGATTTGGTGGGGATAAAAGGTTTGGATGGCCTCCAAAAGCCATTAGGAAGCATTATGGAAGGGAAATGCCGTGTCTGGTAACCACAGTGATGCAGAAAAGTCTGAGGCTGCTAACTCCTCCCAGTTCCTCACCACGAAAGGGTCAGTTTAGACCTTCTGCCATGGCTGACAGGTGCTGTGCTAGAACTCAAGCGCACAAAAACCAGTTTGACAATTTCCATGTTTCTTATGCTGGCTTTAAAGCCAGAAGCTTTGTGGGTTGAGAAGATTTTGGACTCCTTTTGGTATTCAATCTTAGTTCAAAAAATGACCAAGGAGAATGAAGATAGAAGGGCCAGTTTATGCATGTAGGATTTATTATCATCATTTTCTGTGGAACAGTGTGGCAAACCGTTTAGTTCAGCACTCAGTTTGTAAAATAACATCTGTGTGACCATGGAATCTCTGTATTGAAGGATTTTATGACTGAAGTAGTCACACATGGTGGTGAGAAGAGCCACAAAGGCATTGCATGGTGACTGGCCATGCAAGAAGATGGGGAGCTGGCCTTGCTTATCCTGTCAGCCCAAAGCCACTGTCAGCAGGGATCTGAGTCTTCTTCAAGCAGCAGCGGTTTCTAGAGAGGCTTGGCTTGTCATACATCCAAGGTAAAACACATTAGCCTCAACCTAGTGAAAGAGCTTAAAATGACCATCTTCATCTTTGTGGAGGGCTAAGGAAGCACGTGTGAGCAGTTACTGCAGAGCACCAAGGTGTGAGAATTCATTGCACTGCAGCAGCTTGATGCTACTCGTGAGCCCTTGAACATCCCAGTTTACTGCAAGGGACTTCATTCACTGCCAAGCTCAGAACTCCTCTTTGTCTTTCAGTGAGAAGTTCCACTGGTGTTTTATGCTCTTCTCTCCCTTCACCTGTAATTCTGGGGACGTTTGTCTGGAACACACCTCAAATTCCAGCATCATGGGATAGAAACAAGTAGATGTTGCTGTTCTTGACCTTTTTTGGAACCTCACAAGGAACAGTGCTGGAGCTCTTCCCTCTGCAGAAGCCTGACCCGTTTAAATATAACACAGATGCCTGGTAGGTGCTCACATGCAGGTTTCCCACCTTGGGAAGGAGCAAAGGTCTGTGCTCATTCAGCCCTATGGAGGGTTAATTATTGTTTTGCTTAAAAAAGCATTCAGCTGCCCTTAGGTGTAGGAATTTATTTAAGCCTTATCTGCATAATTATCATGTTTATTGCTCAACACAGCTGGATGGATATGAGGCGTATGCAGTTTTTGATACACACTTTATGTCAGAACCATTACAAGGGAAAATGATCGTTCTCTTATAGCCCCAGCAAAGAGGCTGGCAGTAAAAGTCAGTTTTCTGACTTTAAAAAACAAATCCTAGGACCAAATTTATTGGGCCTATTTACATATTTTTGATGCTAAAGCTCTTCCCCCTTTTATGGGCACACGTGCTGTGGTGATGAACAGCCCAGATTTTGAAGGGTGATCGGTGACCTGAGATGTTTTTGCTTAATTGACTCAAATTGCAGAGAGGAAGGAGCTGCATCACATAAAAGTCGTTCACCTCTTTTAGGGACTCCTGTCAGGCACCCAAAATCACTGTTTGTTTTCAGAAATCTTATCCACTTCTGACATTGTCATTATTGAGATATTAATATAGGAGCTCTGGAGAAGCCAGAAAAATGTAGAGAGCATTTTGATATATGATTTATTTTTAAAATTAATATTATAAGATGATTTCTGATCTATTGGAAACCATAGTATGTTGCATCCTTTGCAGATAAACTGTCATGAGGCATTGGTGGGTGTTTCTGTAATTTTAATGGGGTGCAAGCATTTGAATAGTCCAACTTTGACCCACTCATTATGGCATACTTGTTATTTCAAATTCAGGTTATTGCGTGAGGCAGCACACTGCAGTCTGAGGGTTTCTTGGTGCAGTCTGAGGGTTTCTTGGTGCAGCCTGCAGTTTACAGAAGTCTTGCAAATACCTGCATCGCACAACCCTGGGGCAGCAGCTGCCTCATACGCTGCTGTGACTGCCAGCAACCCAAAATAACACCTGAAAACGAACATGAGATGCACACAAGTGCAAGCTAGGGCAGGAAAGAGATCTCTGCTGTACATTTTAGACGCTGAAAACACTTTTTCTTTCCTAAGTGGGGGGCTGTGGGGTGCTATACTGGAAAAAATAACATTTAGCAGCATTTGGACAAAGCTAGTATTATCATAGAGTGGTTTGGGTTAGAACAGACCTTAAAAATCATCTAATTCCAGCCCCCTGCCTTGGCTAGGGACCTTCCACTCGACCAGGTTGTCCAGAACCCCATCCAGCCTTTTCTTGAACATTTTCACGGATGGGGCATCCCCAACTTTTCTGGGCAACCTGTGCCAGGATCTCACCATCCTCACAGTAAAGAATTTCCTCCTCTTATCTTATCTAAACCTGCCCTCTGTCAGTTTGAACCATTTCCCCTTGTTCTATCCCATGTGTCCTTGTAAAAAGTCCCTCTCCAGCTCTCCTGGAGCCCCTTTAGGCACTGGAAGGGGTTCTAAGTTCCCCCTGGAGCCTTCTCTTCTCCAGGTGAACACCCCCAGCTCTCCCAGCCTGTCCCAGAGCAGAGGTGCTCCAGCCCTCGGAGCACCTCCTTGGTCTCCTCAGGGCTTGTTCCAGCAGGTCATGGTGAGTTTGTCATCAACGAGCACCCCCAGGTCCTTCTTCTCAGGGCTGCTCCGATTTAATTCCCTGCCCAGGTTGTATCTGTGCTTGGAATTGCCTCGGCCTCTGGGCAGGACCTTGCCAGGCTGCAGCTGATGCCAGACATCCGTAAGCTGTTTTTAACAGATCAAGGAAAAGTCATAGCTGACGTTAGTTATTTAAAATTTTATTTGCCTCTAATTTGTTCTCATAAAAGCACTCTAGTTTATTTGGCTTTTGTATTAAGACAGATCACCAGGTAACATCTGATCTCAGCAACTGGGTTATGAAATGAGAATACAAAAGACCTAAAAAAGTAGCATTTCAGCTACTACTACCTTCATCAGTGATGTGAGAACTATTTAATTTAAACCCCAGGTTGCGTGTGGTAGGAGTAGGTACCCGTCAGTCTGTTGCCATTAGTTGCAGTGCTAACTACTTCTATCTTCTGTTTGTTTGGTACTTATACAAATGCACCTTTTAGTTGTGGCTGGCAGGAAGATGAACGTGGTGAAGTGACAGGATGGAACTTATGCATAAAAGCCAAATTAGTTGGAAAGGAGGGAGGCAAACACCCATCAGTTACGATTTCTCTCCTTCACTCCGCTAATCTCCCCATGTTCCATAGATGATAAATTACCTATCACTTCCTTCCATTGGGAGGCATCTCTTCCCGTGCTAGCTTCTTGCCCCTACACCTCAGTTACCCTAGTACCTTCTCTTTTGGTCTAATCAATACCTCAAGTCAGACAAATTGCTTCTGACTTGCTTACTCTGAAGAAGAGTGTGTGTGTAACTTCCAACTGTGTGAGCTGTCTTAAAAGTTATGTTATCCATTCCTACAAACATTACCTGGCTCTCAGTTACTGTGGTGTTAATGTAAAATAGGGGGTGTCATAATGGCCTGATGATCACGGCACAAAATACTGATCAGACTAAAAGGCTGCTCAGCAGGAGATGCCTCCTCAAGCTCTTAAATATTTTTAAATCCCTTTGGCGGTGAGAAGACTTCCTGGGCCACAGCACAAAAATTTATGTGCCCTTTATTCTACAGGTTGTGAAATTTGGGTGAAGAATATAGAAAGCATTTGATTGCCATTTTCTCTCCTGAACACTTTTCCAGTGCAAAGCCATTTCAGAACTGAGCAGTTGTTGAGTCTTCTTTCCCATTTCTGGCCTACAGTTCTGCAGATCAGCACAAAGTGTGAACGATTTGTTGGATGGGACAGGGGATCAGTGTCAAAATCAGGAGTTGGAGCCTTGGTGGTGAACTTGAGGCTGAAGCTGAAGGGTACAGTGCTCTCCAGTGTATTTAAAAGGTGTTTTAATTGCTCCTGACCACGGCCAGGTGACTTCCCTGGGATTGGACATGGGGAGCAGAGCACATCAGCCCCGCTGAGGGGCACCATGGATCCTCTGCAAAAGGGGAACATGAGGGTTCCTGCTTATATGTTTGGCATCAGGTTTTAACAAGGTTTGCAAATGCACAACTAAGCTTTGTCACTCAAACATTTTTCTCAGTCTTTTTTTTTCAAGAACGTTTTTCAATCTTTTTTCCCCCCAACTTTGATTGGAAATTGGCTTGCTGTTATTCTGATTCCAGAGTCTTGGGATGAGAAGTTGGTGAAATGTTTTCATTACTCTTAACAGACTGGCCATGGTATGAAGAGTAATGTAAGAGACTTTACTCAGCATTTAACAGAACTATTTTCCCAACTTGCCTTTCCCAACTTACCATCACGGACAGCACTTCTGAGGTGTTGATTCGCTTGGAGGGGTCTCCAGTTTATTAAAACATCTTCCTTTCTCTTCTGTGGCTACACTTCAGTACGTTTCCTCACCGTGGGATAAACAAACCTTTCCACAGGTGATCAGTACAACATATGGCCTCAAATTAGGAAGCAGTAAGACCTGGCCATTTCCCTTCTTGAGCAGCGCCTTGCTCCAAATGAGGTGTCACTGCAGCGAGAGTGACCCTGTGGAGAGGCAGAGGAGCTGCTCCTTAGATTGCTTTAGTTTCATTTCCTGTTGTGCCGTTTGCTGCAGAGAAATCTGTGTCGTGTTGAGAACTCAGCCCGTGGCTGAGACTGTGTCACAAGCCTCCCTTGTCAGAGATGGTTGAGTGCCCCAGAGGGGAGACTTCATGAAAACGCCTTTTTTGAACCTCTGGACTTTGATGCTGGAGCCTGGAATTCCTTGTGAGAACTTGCTGGGTCAAAGCAGGAAAAAAAGTGTTTGGTTCGCTCAGAGCAGAAAATTAAATATGGAAGATGGGAAGAGCGAAGATCGTAAAAGTTTCACATAAGCAATGAAGAGTCTGGTTCCTTGGGGACTATTGAAGGATAAACTTCTGTGGCATTTAAGGCATGGTCCTCACTAGCTATATTCCCAAGCAGATATTCCTTCTTCCCTTTAAAGCCTGCACTACAATCCTCTGACAACTCTCATTACATTCAGCAGGGCCATGTAGTATTACATTGTGTCATGCTGGGTTTTCTCCCCACTGCCTGGTACTAACAGGAGGTGACATTGCATGAGTGAACTAATGTAGCTGTGATGGTGTGGGCCATCACACGAGCTGAAGGCAAGAGAGTAAAAAAAAGTTAAACAAAGGAAAAAAACCCAAACCCTTGCTCTTTGAAAAGTGCAGGAATCAAAGCAGACTTTGCTGAATTATTAGCAGAGATTTCAGCAACTGTTCTTGGGGATGGGGGAACTTACCACAATCTATTTCTGGTTTTCTGGGTTTATTATCTTAAAGTATTTGCCAGTGGCTTACAGAGTACTCTTAAATATCCAGCTTACTTGCTATTTTTGTCAATCAGTCTCTGAAGACATATAATTTCTGCACCTTGGTCAGCTAAAAATAAACAAGGGATTTGAGGTTATTTCTGCTAATTGCAGACTTCCTCTTAAGAAAACACTCATGACCCGTGGTGGTTGAATCCAGCAGAAAAAACCCTTCAGGAAGAATTTGCTGATGCTGTTATCAGAAATCTTATGTTAATTCCAACAGCTTTTGGGGAAACAACAGTGCTATGGGCTCTTTAGAGAAGCAATCTATTAATTTCTGCTTTAGGACCAGTGTTTGCCTGTGCTACTGTTCACACAACTCCAGCTGCCACCAGCCCTGAGTAAATCCTCAGGGACTGTGTCCAGTGCCAGAGTTTTGGGCTCAGTCTCACTGGTGGTAACTTGCACCTCTTTGCTGTGCACCAAACCTCACCCCAGAGAAGCCAGTAGTCCACGTAGTAAAGATGCTCCTTTGACATCTGTGTTCAGGCAGTGAGTTCGATTCAGAGCAGAGAAATCAATTCAGATATCCCCTTGGCTGGACAGTGTGTTGGGCTAGCAGGTTGCGTCTCTGCTAGACCACGCAGTATTTATTTATATAAACACTTATATAAAGCAATTTTTAAAAAATCTTGGAAGATAGACATGTATTTTTTGTGAGGTGGTCTAAATGTCGTATCTCATTCGAGTGGAATTCTGCTCTGAAGCAGGTTTTTAAATATGAAAGTTCAGCTTTTGGCCACTTCAGGGTGGTTAAATCTGTCTGACTTGACCACAGACTCTCTGCAGAACATGGGAAATCTCTCTTAATAAAGGGCTTGTCTAAATTGATTAATCTCCAAGAAATTTTGAATCCGTCTTCTAATAAAAAGCCCACTGCCCTTTTATATTAAAAATGAATTCTTTGCAAGTCCCATTATTCTGAATTCATATTACTTTTTATGTGTTACTGCACTCTCCCAATGAGACATTGTTATGGGGAGAACACCTCTAATTTCAGATATCTCCCTCCATGTTCATTGACATATTCCTGATAAAGAGCTCAAAGAGAAGCTACAAAGTACTTATGAGTGCAAGTAAATGAAATCACACAGAAAAATTAAGGTCATACAGTGTGGTACCTGAGCAAAGAATGATTACGTGGTGGGAAACAGTGAAGAAGGTTTACGAAATATGAGCTTTGGGGACAGAAGAGTTATTTACAGGTAGAAAGTTTAAGGGAGAGTAACACAATGAAGAGAAGGAAAAGTTGTTTCAAATACCAGCCAAGCTTCTGACAGTGAGATGTCTTGTGTTCAGATATGGTCTCCCTGGGCAAGTGGCAGTACTTCAGTGTCTGGTATGATTAAAGCTATTCCAGGTGAGATACTAAAAAATTAATAATAAGAAACAACCCTCAAGTGACAGGAAGATGGGCTGGAAGACCCAAGTGGTTGTTCCCAATCTCAAGATCCTGCGTTATCATTCTACAAATGTAGAGCCCAGGAAAAAAAGTTGTTTTTCTGTATTCATGCAGATCTTAGTGGTTTGGCTATTACTGTGTGGAAATCATGTCTTGGCTGGGATGAAAGGAGAGGTGGTACCTCAGCTGGCCTGAGCTCTGAGCTTAGATATCCAGAGCTGGGAGTGTGTGTTGGCTGTGATGTCTGAAATACTTCTGTGAGAAAATGGAGAACAACAAATGTAGTAGCCTGTCACTCTTCTGGATGTCTGGATAAGTGATTTCTCAGGAAACTGCTAACCAAAACCTTCAGCTTGCTTTATTTCCACCACCCCTGCAGAAATAGCACTTGTTTGGTGGCATGGCTGGTGACATATGACAAACTTAAGTGACTTGTGCAAGGCAGAGTTGAGTTTACAGCATGGGCAGTGTATAAAGCCTGACCTTGAATCCTTCTTTTAGCAGCTGGGCTGTGATGTGGTGGCTGGGAGTTTGCTGGACCCAGTAGTCAGTGGTAAATAGCTGCTAACACCCAGATAATGGTGCAGTGTGGATCCCCACACAGCTTTTATGGGGAGCACACTCCAGCCACTCTGGGGCTGTTGCAGAGCTGTTGTTACCATGGTCCTGGCGTGGAGAGTTGCAGTATCTGTTGGTCAGTGCTGTGGGCAGCAGCACTTGGTGCAGTCTGTGTCCCTGCTACGACCTCCAGCCACCTCCTCTGACACTGCTCCCTGCTCTGAATCCCCTTGTGCCTCCTGGCCCCTTGCCTTGCCCTCTGTGACGCGCCCTGTCACCTAATAAAATTCAGAAGGCATTAAAACTCCTTCTGAAGAGCTGTTTCACTCCTCTCCCTGCCAGCCAACAGCAGGTCTCAGCAGCCAAGGTCCCTGGTGGGTCAATCCTGCCTTCAGCATTGTTGAAGTGGACCAGGATACACTTTTCCCACCATGACAGAGGGAAGTTTGTGTTGTCTCAGTTGAAGGTAACATCTCCATCTCCTTTCAAGATAGGCAAGGACGAAGAGAGGTTTGATGAAGCCCAGAGTTAAAGTGGGGAGCCTGCTGGCCCCAGCCTGCCCAGGGGACGAGGCTGGCACGCTCCTGGCTGGTGCAGAATTCCAGGCAAAGGCATTTGAATCCGTATTTCATCCAATGTAACTGCTCTGCCTTGACCTTACTGTAAGCTTTGCATGACTGTAGAGGCTGCTGGGTGTGAGGAGGTCCCCGTGGGGCGTTAAACCTGTCCGCACGGGAGAGCTCATTTTATAAACACGAGATGTGCAGGCAGTCTCTTGGGAACTAGGTCAATTATTTAGCAGTAAATGGCACTTGTGATCTGAGGAGAGCACTGCAGATTGATGACTTTGGAGAGGTCAGCAGCTGTGACTGAATCCCTCCAGGGTCCCCACTCGGGGTCTCTCCCACGCACCCCGTGCTGCAGGATGTGCTGGCAGGGAGCACTGCTGAGAGAGTGGAGCAGCAGCTTTTGGGGGCAGACGAGCTGATGCTGTTTGAACAAGTGATGCCAGGTTCAGTCTTCAAACCTGGCTGCCTAACTGTCCTCAAGTTCTCATCTGAATCTAAAAGACCCTCAAGCAGTTCGTGTGCAGGTCCCGCAGAGCACGAGTTCGGGCTCTAAAGCAAACTGGTTCGAAAACTCTTTTGCCTTTTTTTTTTCCCTTCCTATTTTACCTTTTCCCTTGGTACTCCCATAGCTGATGCTATCATCCCAATTTAGTCCCAGACTAGTAATTTCACACCTGCTGTTGTCTCACTGGCCGTTTTTAATATTTTGACTAAAAATGTCAATTATGGACACAATTATTTGCATTGCTGAAGAGATATGCACAGTGCTCTAAATTTCCCGTGTGTACAATTCTTTTAATTAAATTTGCATTTTAGTTGCATCTTTCCCAGGGTTTTGGCTGGTAGCACCAGTCTGCAAATGATGAAGCTCGATTTTTTCAGGATTGTGAAGGGTTTTCTGCTAACAGGTATATTTCTCTCCATGTTCAGCTATCAATTTTGTGAGATGATCATTAGGAAGTGATAGTCTCTTTTGGAGGTTGTACAACTCAGTAATTTTTGGAAGTTGTGACATGGCTGTTTCCATATTGCTGAGTTGCAAATTTGAGTTTTGCTGAGTGATAACTTTTGGTTTTGCCAAGCTGTGACCTGCAAAAAATAGCGAGTTGTGCAGTCACAACTTGCTGAGAGCTGGAGATATCTGTGGTGCTTGGGGTTCTAAGAGACAGTGATAAAGCTGTCCTGTTTAGGCTTTTGAATGTGCTTCCAAAAAGGCCTCAGCTTAATTGCTATGTTGACAAAACATGGAGGCACAGATTCTTTCTTCTAGATGTGTAAGTGATCTCTTCTAAGGAGAGTATCTCTCCCTGGAGACACCTCTGTCCTCGTCTTCTACTGGGAAAGGAAATAACTGCATTGATTTCAAGGGATACTGGATTTGGCTCCACAAGAATCTTCCACATTTTATAAACTTTTAGTCCAACCTCTCTTGTAGGTGGTGACCTGAACACAGCCCCCTGACTCTTCACAGGGAGTGGTGGTGCTCAGCCCTCCTCACAAGCTGATTTTAACGTTGCTCCAGAGTGTCCCTTGGACAGATCCATTTTAAGAGCACAGGTGAGCAGTGAGCACCCGGGGCTGGAGAATGCTGGAGTGCTCCAAGGGCCCTGATGTCAGCCAAACGAACTGGATCATCCAATTATTTTCAATTACAGTCCCAGTCCTTTCCTTGATGTTTTCCTATGCTGATATCTGTGTTGGTAATGCAGCCAACTCTGGCTTTATGATCCCCCTTGTTGCAACGTGCTGTGCTTAATTACTTTCCCTCTGTAACAAACAGACATTCTGAACAATTAGACAATAATATGGAAGCAGGGATGGAAAATAGCTCAATATACTTTCATTTTAATTATGCTGATAGTGCACCCCATGGTTTTGAATCAATGCTGGAATAATGTTCTTTTGATAGTCTTCAATAACTTTAAACGAGATCTAATAAATTTGTATTTTTATGTGAAGTTGAGAAGCAAAAATCCCTTGTCGTTGATTTTATTTTCAGTGGAAAAATCACAACTCCTATGATTTGTACACTCATATTCTAATTGAATGTCCATCCCTGTTGAACAAATCACTTAAACATCCTAATTACTATACCTGAAGGGATTACACTTCAAGCACGTTTAGTACTTTCCTGAGTTACTGCAAAAACAACCCTCTTGTGTTTTAGAAATTGGTGACATATGAAAAATTATATTTAGGGCATTTTGTTCCTATACACCATCACAAACTTCTGTGTATAATTTTTTTTTTTTTTAAATCTAAAGCTGGCAGTAAGCAGAATAGACTCTGCAAGTAAGAAGGAAGGCTGGTGTCATAAAATGAATGCCCAGCTGCTTTGTTCTTTAAAATTAAATTAATTCTAATTTGGGAAAAGCTGTTACTGAGGCGTGCTGACACTAACACACATTTTTGCTGTGTTGTGCTGCACAGCCACAGGTGTATATTTAGCTATCTACATTTTCTTCACCAATACCCCTTTAACAAAACAAGCAGCACTAAACCCATCAGTTTTCACAATGTTGTGCCTATTAAAATAAGACACTTCTTACTGTTTCAGACTGCACAGATTCTTACAATTTATTTGGAAAGAGAGTTTCAGCAGAGGTTTTATAAACAATTTTAGAGTGTCTATATAAGCATGGGCAGGATGCACAGTCGGCTTAGGGTTTTTAAAAAGCCAATGAATGATGTGTAGCAGCCTTTGAAAAGGGGTCTCATGCAAGTGTGTGACATTGCTGATCACATAAAGAAGGCTCCAAAGTTATTACCCACTGCTGAAAACCTTGGCTGTGCACACTGAAGCCCTCACGGTGCTAGATCAGGCTAAACCAACATGATTATTTCTATTGCTGCTCAGCGTTGTGGTTTGACTTGCACTTCTCCAAAACTGAGTGTAACAGCACTACTGCCGAGATGGATAGAGCTTGTCAAATGGTTTTACAAACTTTAATGTGTTGTGCTAACCTTTGTGTCAGCTGAACACAGATCCCAGATACTCAGGAAACAGCATTCCTGCAGGAACCTCCAGACTGAATTCTCAGTACTTTGCTTTGTCCGTAGGATCTCTTGAGCACAAGTCTTGGAAGGAAAAACAGAGATCTGCTTGATTTACAGCGATTAGGAGGACAAGATGCTGCTTTACAGGCTCAAAGTTGTTTTGTGCTAAGCAGCTGTCAGTGGGAAACATTATTTGGTAACACCTGAGTTTCTCAAGCACAGCATTAGTGAAGTGCTTCCTGTGGTATGGAGCATTTATGGATAATATTTGTAGAGTAATTGCCTGCAATCACTGCTCCACTGCCAAAGATTTCAGTCAGTTGCTATGAATCTTGAAGTAAAAAATCCTGTTATGAACAGTGCAATGAAAACCTCACAAGTGTTTGGGAAAATGATGTGAGGTCAGTTGGTTTGATTGGACTTGATGTGGGTATTCAATAGAATGCCCTGCCTGGTGCTGAGAGCATTTTCATTTTGAATCTGAAAAGTGGGAAGAAAAAGGAGTGGGAAGCTGGAATGCAATTACCAGTATTCATGTTATCTAGAAAGGAACAAGAATCTGTTGTCCTTTGGGTGACTCCATGGGTTGTGCTCTTTTGGAAAAGGAACAAAAAATCCAGGTCCAAAATACAGGTAATTTCTTTTTCTTGCTACATGGCATATTTTTGATAACCATTCTTATCCTTTTCTTGAAAGATACAGTCTTTTCTTTTTGTTTGTGGAAATTACATTACTTATGGCAAACCCAGCTAATATTTTCTTTGAGTATTCTAACATCGAAAAATCTTATATCTAATCTAAATCCAGTGCCTTATATTTTTGATTTTTCTTATCTAATATTGAACAGTGTCCCATTGTATTTAATTTTAGTTCTGAGAGTTCATTGCTTTCTTCTGCCTGGTGATAAATATTTACTCTGTGATGCTTCCCTGTGGGACACCCCTTCATCACAGTTTTTAGCATGTGTGCTACAACGTTTTGATGACTTCTGCCCAAAAGCAGTGAGAAAAGGGATCAGTTGTCAGCCGCCTCTTGTAACTTTTAGAAAGTCGAGCCATGGTGTGGTTTCCCTGCTGTTCTGCAAACTCTGCTTTTTCCCGAGTCTCTGTGCTGAGTCACCAAAAGCAGGATCTCATTGTGTACCTTTGCTGTCTACGTTACTGACCTACACGATAGCCAGTGTTTTACTCCCCAAACGGAGCTGTCAGAGGAGCAACCTGATTGTTTCTCATTAAGGTTCTACAAAATGCTCAGCTGTGTTTGGAGGAATTTGCTGTAAGGTGGCTGCAACTTTCCCTGACCTTTAATATAATTTATTTGGTTTTCTCCCACCAAGGTTCTCAGTCAGCAAAAGAACTATTCTTACTGGGCTGATTAACCTGAGGAAGTGTCTCACTTAGACAAGGGTGGAAGTTAGGTGAGGGACTTCCTTGAGAGATGGAATTGGGCAGAGATGAAGCAGCCAAAGGCTGGCTGGTGTGAAATGCATTTTAACGAGAATGGGCATTTTGGTCCAACATCTATGGCAAAACATCTCCTCTGACATATGATCGCATTCAGAGCCTTCCCCTGAGCTCCTCACAGAGCAGCCAAGACTGACATGGTCAGCAGGGACTGGTTTTCCATCCAGCAAGGCTGGGGCTGGAGGTCTTGAGCTGCAGGAGCACTCCAGAATCATAGTGGGAGTTCTTGTTCAGAGAGGAGCAAAACCTAAATGCTATCAATGCTGTCCTTTCTGTTAACATTTATCCTTGTGGAACTGATTTATCTTTTTGCTTCTTTTACTTTTTCACTACCTTTACAAAGATTTTAGCCCATCCAGAGGAGTCATTGCTTTGGGGATGCTGTGGCTGTGTGATGTGGGGGTGTCCTGTGGGACACATTTTGGGTTTGCTGCTTTCTGACCTGCCAGCATCCGCAGATCTCGAGGGTGGACTTGGAATGCTCAGTCATCCAGACTGCCAGGCTGGCTCTGCTTGTGCACAGCGTGTTCTCTGAGAGTCGATGTGGTATTCCACCGAGATTCTTTTTTTCTTCACAACTTCTTCCCTTTTCTTGATGTGCTTGACCAATTTTCAGGGGCTCCCTTCTTAAAGAAAGCAATTGGAGAGTCTTGCTCTGCAATGACCTGAAAATGTTCTTATTGCTAATATTTTCCTCATAAATTTTGTTTCTGAAGCCTCATAATCTAGTATTCAACCTAGCCCAGGAGTTAGAAACATCAATTTTTGCGTTTGTGTGACAGCTCTGCTGTAAGCTGGTGTTGTTCCTGTAGCACTGGTAGAATTCCAGTGGGGATTTGTGCATTGTATTTGGGGGGACTGCTTGATTCTTCCCTTCACTGATCTGCTTTTTTTTATCAATATTTGTCACACTCCAGCAATGTTATATTTGCTCTTTCTGCAGAACACCAACTCCTGGTCTGAAAATTCCATATTTTACGTTCCGCTGAGGTAAGGAATGGATTTCCTCCTGTTGTATAGGCAAGATCTGCCCAAATATCCTCTCTCAGCCACTTGGAGGAACCTAATAGCTTAAGCCGTTCATTAGCAGAGTACCACAGTTGCTCCTGTTTTCTGTTGGCAGAAGGGGTACTAGAAGAAGTATTAAACATTTTTTTCACCTTTTGCTTTTGGTGCATCCACAGAAACAAGCCCATATTCAGCTTTTTGTGCTGGGAAAACCAGCATTTTTATTCAAAACAGGAATGTGCTTTTGCGTTCAGTGGATGCAGAACTGGGTGAGATAAAGTGTGTAACATGAACTTGCAGGAATCAATTCTGTGGGTGAAGAAGAATCAATGACCCTAAACATAACTACAAATAAGTGTAGTGCTCTTTGAAGTGTTTGCACTGTCACTCTGGAGTAGCTATGAATACAGTGCAGGTTGGATACTGTCAGCTCACACCACCACACGATCTGGAGAGAAATTGTATTTCATACACATGCAAGGATTCCTGTGGCTTTAGGTAAAGACTTTGTAGCTAAGTTGGCAAAAAATTATCTGGAAAAATATGATGTTCCATAGCTGATTAGCTCTGGAGCACATGATAGTAGAGTCAAGACGTGGGATCCTTCAGAAACAAATGAGCCTAAATTTTATTGAAAATTATTGATTTTCATGGTCAGAGGTTAACGAGGTTTGTCTTTCATTTAGCTCCCCAGGTCTTGGGAGAATAATGAAATTGCCTGAAGATACAGACCATTCAATTAAAATCAACAGATGAGTCAAGCATATTAGAGTTGATTTCTGGTACTCTTTCAATTTCTTGGGCATTTTAGTATCTTGGGCTTTTGAAGAAGGGTGTGAGGGGACGTTTTTTGAAATGCATGGCATCTATCTGTTTTCTAAATATATATATGAGCATCTGATGCCTGAGTGATAGAAATGCACCCTCAGAGAAAATTATGTGCATTAGACTGGCAGAGCAGGATTGATTAGATAAGAGTGCTGGGGGGAGGGGATGCATATAGAAGGGAATAGGGCAGGGAAAAAAAAATCAGAAGATGGCAACATGATTTTTCTTTTTTGTACTTAAGAACTTCATTATCAGTTTCTCTAGTACACTAGATAGAGCTAAAACTTGCCTTTCATCCCTTCCTGTTTAATTTCTGGTATTGTATGAATACACATGAAAAACCAGGTGTGCCTGAGCGCTGCAACATTGATGGCTTTCCTCTTCTCTCTGCATCTCATCCAGCAGGATGCCTTTTTTCCCCCAAATTTGGAGGAACTTAATACCCATGAGATCCCTGCACCTCTGAAAACCTGGGGAAAGCAGGTCACGAGGTTGCTTTTGAGAGAAGTTGGTGCAGTTTTCACATTCTCAGTGCTGGATGTAATTTCTGTGTGACAAGGGAAATACTCATCCTTTCAGCTGGCTCTGTACTCCTTCAGATTCCCAAATACTGAGGGAACCCCTGTCTGCCTCTCTGTGGCAGCTGCATTTCATGGCTGGTGGGATTCCAGGGGGAACCTGGGGGGCTCAGCAGGGCACATCACGTGTTCTAGCTGCTTCTGCTCAGGGAAGATGCTTTTCTACCCAGAGATAACTTCCATCCAGCTTCCCACACTGCTGTTACCCCAGCAAAAAAATTGAGAGTCTGCTGAAAACTGCAGAGCAGTCACCTCCACGAAGAGGAAGCTGAAAGTAAAGCCTGGCTTTTTCCTCCTTTCATTTCTCTTCCTGTGTAGCCTCCAGACCATTGCAGGACAAAATTAGAAGAAAATAAAGACAAAAACAAATGCCTTTTGGCTTAATTTTGCCCTGTCAGTCTCGTTCATTGCCCAGAGAAGGGAAGTATGTGGTTAAGATGCCCTTTATTTCTGCTCCAGCTGGATTAGACACAGGACTGCAGCCAACCCAGTTCACAGGTACTTGATGGGTTTCAAATCTGCAGGCCTTCCCAGGTGCTCTTTTCAGGACAAGGAGAAATGCACTGGGGCTCTGAGCTTGCAGTGGTCTGTGTCCAAGGGTGTCCTGGCCACACAGAGATCACAGCCACACAGAGGTTTAAGTTACCCTGAGGGCTGCAGGAAGACAAATGCATTGGTGAACTGTCGCTGCAAGGTTTTGCTGTTTGATCTTAGTCTAAAAGAAATAGGTGTGGGTATCTGTATAAAATACTGCTTTCTTCTGCATTTCTCTTATTTCTTTCCCCTGTTTTGGAAGTGTAGAAAGTAATTTTCTACCTCAACTGTGACTGACTCCATTCTGCCAAAGCACGGTGGCACATAATTGTTATCCTCTTGAGTATGAACTGAGGTCTCTCAGAAAGAATTGATTTGTTAAGTAGTTGAGAAAAAGGAACTGGGGGAAATGTAACCTTAGTAGGTGAAATTAGTTATTCTGTGGTGGTTGTTCACAGAAGCAGAGCAGAGTTACTGACCAAATGGAGCTTAAAAGTGGGTGCCAGTAAAATCTCAGCACTTGCTCAATGCCCCAGTGGCGTTCTGGCTGGCTAAAATGCAGAACAACGTGCTCCTGGGTGAATTTATAAAGGCAAATATTTGGACAAAGAATTTTAATGAGAGCCTATGGGGCTTAGTAAATGAGGTTTGTGGTGGTTTGAAGGGATTGTTGAACATGCTGGTCCCTAAGGAACTCTGCCTCTCTCTCCCTCTTTTTAGTTCTTGTGCCTCTTCCTTGCATAATGGGGCCAAACCACTCTGCAAGTTTGGTTTAACAAATCCCAGAGCTCTGCTGTTCCAAGGGAAAAAGGTGAGTGGGAGGGCTCGATCTCAACATGGCATTTGCCTGAGGTGGGACCTCCACCCTGCTGCATACTGCGAGCAAACCGCAGCGGAGTAAACGGACAGGAGGTGACTTTGTACCGTAATTGTTGCAGGTGATGAACTGAAAACACTGATGTGTGGAGGTCTGGGCATTGTGCTCCAGTGGGAGCATTATTCAGCCCAGCAAGGTGGTTCTGAGGGCCAGCACAGACAACTGATGTTTCTGCAGTGTTTTTGACCTTTTGCACAAAGGAGCAGAGAAGGTGCCAAATGACTGCAGCCTGGTTTTTGTCCTCGCTGTGGGCAGAGGCAGCAAAGAGGATTGTTTCCTCTGAAACCAAGCTGATTTCTTCACAAAAGGCTGCAGGAAAGCCTAAAAAATGGCACAAGATCTTTAGAACTTAAAATTCCACCCCTGTGGGATACCAGAAGTTGTCTGATAACCAATGAGGGAATTCTTAGCCCAAATCAGACTGGAGTAGTTAATATTTCGTTTTTTCCTTTTCGTGCTGATGACCTATGCTACGTGGGCCAAATTTCTGTTTGATGTGAGGTACTCCATCATAAAGCTTATAGACATGAAGGAAATCTTTGGACTGTGGGGCAAAACAGGGTCATGCCAGGGACATACAGACCCACACAACCACCAGGATGATGGCTCTTCTTAGTGCTCTGAGCTATCTGTTCATAACAGATTGCTGAGTGATGCTGCTGCCTGCAAAATGGAGGATTTCTGTTAGAATCTGCATCTGCTGCAAAGTAGTTTTTGAGAGGTGTCTCTTTGAGCACACTTGATTCCTGTCAAATGCTTCCTATTATGGAGTGGGCGATTTTTCATGCTAAGTGAAATATTCACTGTTTTTCAGTTCGAAACCTTCCCAGGGTCAGGACAGGACATGTCCTTTTTCCTTCAGGGGTACCCAGAATGACCCGCAAGCACAGGCAGTCGGCAGTGACAGTGTGTGTTATGCCATGTGTGTGAAGTGAGTTGGAGACCAGGAAAAACACCTCCAGATGCTGTTGGGCAGAAGGTGAAGGACAAGGCTCAGTCTCAGCCTTACTGCTGGAAAGGTTCTGCCCTTCACACCCTATCCCTTGAGGATGTTCATTAAACTGTCATGTTGCTGGGAGAGTTGAGAAAGATTTGATAACATTTGTCAAGGAAATTTTTGTTTTGAGGGTTTTCCCCTTTTTTTGTTCAGCTTCAGTGGTGCTGGTGTGGTCCAGAAGATGGATTTCCATACACAACTTGCACAGGCACCCCCTGACTAATCATGACCTACAAAGAAACTAAATTTAATTAGTCTCTCAGAAGCACTAAAAGCTGAAGTTGTTATTGCTATCTGGTTTTGTTTCTAGGGTGTCCACAGCAGCAGAACGCTGTAAAAAATTGGCATTCATGCTCTAGCCTCCAACAGTTGCTCTGTGTGAATACCATGAATGCTATTTCATCATCATGAAGATTAACCAAACGAAATAGAAAGGTCAAACAGTAAAAAACAATTAGATGAGCATTTCCATCTACTGAAAAAATCAATCAAGAATGAAATTTGGTTTTCCAGTTCCAGCGACCTCATATTTGAATGTGAATCTCTGAAGAGCTGAAAAGACAAACTCTTCCTGTCCTGCCCCTCCAACAAAACACATTTAGGGAGCAATGGAGAAGTGATTGGTTTATTTCAGAAGTTCCAAGCACCAACACCTTCTGCTCAGCTCAGAAAGGGCTTCTTGGATGGCTTTGAACTACAGGTTTGTACTTCCCGTGGTTTGCTGACTCATTTTTGAGGTTTCCCTCACACTGTGATGTTAGCCATAGCTGGAAGGGGAGGGTCCATGTGGCCACAGGTTCTCTCTGCAGCATTGAGGAGAATAACCAGAATATTTAGGAAGGGAATACAGGCAGCAGGGCATGTGTAAAGCAATCCTTCTCCTTCCATCTGCTTCTGCCTGGGGCCCAAGCTTGGTGCTTTTGGATCATTGTATTTATTGTTCCTGATGGACCTGTCCTCTATAAAGGCATACACACCCTCTTGGAAACCTTTTTGTCCTCTTTTGCCTCATCCAGGTGCATTGATGGTGCCCTACATTTGGTTCTTTAAACTTTTCTAACAATCCCTCATTGTTTTCTGGCCATAGTGCTTATTGTTGAGGCTTGGCCTGAGTTTCACTGGGAGCTAACCAAGGGCTCCAGCATCCATACCCTGAATGGCAGGAGCCAATGCAGAGCCTATTGATTGGCATGAATAGGTGCTTTTCCCAGCATTCAGTCCTTTCATCAGCAAAACTGGATTTCCTCTTCCATTTTATCATCCAGCCCCTGAGTACTGCAAGTTCCTTATGCAACAGTTCATCTGCTTTAGATTTGATTATCCTGAGTGATTTCGTATCACCTGCAAAACTTTGTCTTTTCACTATTCATCTCTTTTTCCGGATCATTTATGAATAGAAGTGTACATTTTCTAGTCCTTAATGATCTGCCTTCAGAAACATTGATTTCTGCCTCTGAAATTTGCCTTTTTCAAAAGCATTAGAGAATTCAATAAGAATTGAGAACTTTCACAGAATCCTTTTGGGGCTATTTCATGAAATACATATATTCAGTAGCAAAAAACATCAAATACCACCACTTCTGAGCAACTGCCCTATAATTTTTTTGATAGAGAAGAGATGCATGTGTGGAAGAGGTTGATACTGAATGTGTTCAGTGGCGAATAAAAGTGACTACATAAAAACGAATAGATTTTTTTTTTTTTTTTACTTCCCAACCCCTGTTGGTAGGAAAACAGCCTGAAATTTAGGGCCACAAAACTTTCCTTTTGTATGTTTACTGTTTTAGATTAGAGGGATTTTTATTTACATTCAGTTTGACAGACTTATGCTCTCTTATCAAAGCAGTGAAGCCTCTGTCCCTAAGCTTGGCAGAAACAAGCAGCCTGGTTTTACTGAGCTGTCCAGCTCTGCTAGAACATACTGGCTAAACGTGTAGTTTTAAACACAAGGTACAAAATTTATGGCCAAAATAGTTGTTTCCTCAGAGATAAAATTGTTTGGAGCTTCTTTTCCTGCTCCCAGGAAGATGTGGTCATTCACCTCTCTGGTTGTGTGCCAAGGCTGAGATCTCTCCCCTAAGTGTCCAGGGTCATGAGACTACAGAATATGAGTCTTGAAGCCACCACATCAAGGCTTAAGGCCCCAAATACTTCATTACTTACATGTTTCCTATTAGATGTAACCACCCTGAATTACAATTTACCTTCATTGTGTACCTCACAAAAGAGGAAAACAAGGACTTAAGTGTCCTTGTGGGACAATAGTGAAAATCAGCATGGATTTATCCAGATATCTACAAAATAACAACTGGCCTTTTCTTGTGTTTCCTTCACTAACTTCTGTTTCTGTACCCTTTGTCCAACCAGATTTTCAGTTTTGTCACTGTGCATGTTCTTCCTTGTGCCTGAGAATCACAGTTTTTTTTATTTTAACTTTTGCCACATACCACCATCGACAAGCTATAGGTCAGCTTCTCACTTTGATGCTCTTGTAAAGAAAATCTGAGTTCTGGTGTCATTGAGCCAGTGGTTGGGTGACAATCACAGTTAATGCCATGCCTATTTCAAGAGTGTCAGGGTCACTTGTCTGGATCACACCGCAATAAAACCTCCTTGGACCAGATTAAACCCTGTTCAATCCCTATCACAAAGCAGTTCACTACAGACACAGCCCGTTCTGACACGGCACCCAAGTCTTGAATTTATTTTTATAATTTACAGAATTAGTTCAGAGGACTGAAAAATATAGAAGTGATATGTCAGCATTCCCTGGCTACTTAACAATCCCCTACTGTGGTTTAAAATAGTTTATTTAAGGCTTCATTTCACTGTTATTCAAACAGACGAGCAGCATTAGCTATTATACAAGTGTTACTGCCTGAAGAATCCACGTAGAGCAGTAACCAGACACAAACAATAACTTCTCCTCTCCTGAAGCTGATTATTTTAGTGTGTCTCAGGTATTCGAAAATACCAGCATTTTGGAGTAGCAGGTAGCTGCAAGATGAGTCTGAAACACAAATGCTTTCATAACATGCATAATATAAAAGAATATAAGAGGTAATGACCACGGGACAGCTGCCTCACTGAGGGCAGACGCAGCATCTGTGCTGAGACCAGTGAGGCTGGAGTTCTACCCTGAAAGTTTAGCATAGGAGCCATGTTTTGTCATTAACACCTTGGCTCCCTTAGCTGAGAGTGAATCAGTTCTGCATTGGGTCTTTCCAAAGCTCAGAGCAGTTTTCTGGGGAGTCATAGTCCTGGAGAAGCAAACTTCAGGCTGAATCGGATTACCATGCGAGTCCATCCACCAGAACAGTAATTACAGCATGGTGATTCTGTCTTGCCTCTAATCCTGTTTTCCATTCTGTAACTCAGCTATCTTCTTTTTTGCACTTATTTCTGATTTAATTCGCTATGCTTATTGCATCCTGCTGCCCCGTCCTGAGTGCGGGCAGAGCTATTGTTTCCTATCAGACACCCAGCAGTCCTACTGGGCAGTAGGATTTGTTTTCTATCTAAAAACTGACAAAATGCCTCCTGTGCTGCTTTGCTTCAGCTGCAGAGCTCTCTGCTATCACAGCTCTGGTGCACGGCTGAAGAAGTCCAAGCACTCCCCAAAAGAAGTGTCAGGGATGGTGATGCTGCCACTGGACTTTGATAATGCCCATTCTAAAAGGGCTTAGCCACAGCAAGTGACACCTGTACATGTGTGCCGGCCAGAGGTGACACATCTCTGGCTCTAGGACAAGGATATCAGTGCCATCTCGTCAGCTGGGGAGTTGGGTGCAAAATCCTTTTAAACAAAGGTGACACTTCTGGCACCAGCTGTGACAGCTGACCTTTCCTCAGATCATTGCACTCCTAATGGATCTCTTAACATGAGCGGCACTGACACATGACAGAATTCCTCAGACGTTCAGACAAGTCCGTTAGATGTTACAGTTTACTGTCAGCTACAGTCAAATCCTGCAGCTGCTGGGGGAACAGGGCATTGCTGCAGGTGATGGCAAGAATATGTCACCAAACCAGTACTGTGCACGGTCCGGGCGGCTGGCACTGTCAAGTGCTCTCAGGCGGAGAAATCTGCCTCTCAGGATTGGAAGGGACAAGCGTGCGAGAGCAGCCGAGGTGGAGACAGGGTTATTCTTTGGTTTGTGTCTCAGAGACGCAGTTAACTTTCCTGGTTATGCTGTTAGGAGAGCCCCAGTAAGACACTGATCTGGAAGGTCACAAAACAGGGCTCTGTAGCTCAGAGAGCCTGCGGGGCAGGCGTGTGGCTGAGTGAATGGGAGTCCACAGGGTGTGTGCTTAGAGCACTGGCTTGGGGCATGACACTGCCTTGTGCTCCTTCCAGAGCCTGTAGCTAGCGTTGCTTGCGTGGGTAAAACTTAAATGTGTTCTGCTGGTGAAGTTTTGCCGTATTTCACCTTTTACCCTGTAACAAGCACCATTCTGTGATTCTGAGGCTCTTGACTGTCAAACTCTCCCTGCTTGCAAAGGGGTCTCCTGGATTTACTTGTGGTTTACTGGTGCTGGGTTGGACTTGATGATTTTAAAGGACTTTTCCAGCCTACACAATTCTATGACTTTAGCTTCTCAGCGGAGTTAATGTAGAAGGCCTCTCCTCGTGCCTTTGGAGGTCCTCCTTCAGCACATCCTGCTCACCTCCTGTCCAGCAGCAGACACTGACTAGATCATAGTCATGGGGAGTGTTTTCCAGTGTTGCTTGAAATCTTTTCCGAGATATATAGTAGGTCATGCCAATCAAAATAATTAATCCACTTGTTTTGGATTACATTGTGATGTAGGATCAGGAGAGTGATGGGGTGTTTTGTCCAGCACTTCAAGAAGCTTTCTACTTGCTGGTCACCTTTGTAACCATTGCTGTTGGCAGGGCTGGGGGTTGTTGTTGAAGCAAATCTTTTCGATATTTAGTTATTGCCTACTTCAGTGAAACTGTGAGCTTTATAGATCCAGAGATCCTCAGGACCATGTGTAACTGATTTAGCTAATCAATTAGCTTTTATGAAATTAATCTTCCTGGATTAAGTGGGAAACCTTGTTGTGGGCTGTACAAATTAGGGAGTGCTGCTTGTACTATGGCTCTCCTCAGACTACGGCCAAAGCTCAGGGGATATTTTAAGAATCTTATTTTTAAGCCTTAAATACTATTTGTGGCACGAGCAAGAGAATATTCTTTCATTACCTGTCAGCTTCCTGCATAACAGCAACAGCGCTGAAGAGAGATGAGTTCAGTTTGCGAATCACAGGAATTGGAAAGGGGCTGGAATTTGAAATACCCTTCACAAGTGCACTCTTTAGAGTTGCAGACAATGCATATAATGCATGCATTTTCCCTTGGTACTACTTGGGGATGAAATATGTGTGATTTCAGCCTTGTGCTTATGAATTTCAGCTTCTGCAGCAGACAGCAATGAGAGCAAAGTCCTCCCGCTTTCCCCTGCTGCCAGCCATGCATTTCCTCCCCCTTTCCCTATAGTGTTAATATTAATGCGGTCTCACAGTGAGTTGTATCTGTCTGATGTAACTAAAAACAAGCTCTGCAAAATAAATTTAGCTTTCAGTCAGTGTGCAGCTAAGCCTGGAGAAGGGAAGGGTATGAGCTGCTTGTTACTGAGAGCGAGCAGGGAGAGAGACAGGGCAGCCCCTTCTGGTCATCACACAGATTGTAGACAATCAGCTGTGGAGTTTCACCTGAACTTCAGGGATCTACCTGGGGATTCTTGGAAAAATATGGGCCCCTTTCTTTGAAGTTTAGAGACTTCTCTTGGAGTTTTTTAAAATGAAAATATGACAACATCTGTGGTATTATATACTTCTGCCACAATAAATATGACTAGCTCCTTCTGCTATAAATGCATAAAAACGTTTGTGCAGGCAAAATAAACCTCCTTGTGTTCCAGTAAGGGAGGCGAGTTAGAAACTTTAAAAAGTCTTTAGTAAAGTTTTTTTTTAATTCTACTAAACAGAAATTGACTCTGCATTGGTGCAATTCCTGGCATGGCCCACTGCCTTTTGCATTTGGTGGGGTGGGTCTGAACGTTCTGCCCCTCTGGAGTGCACAAGGTAAGCAGAGCAACAATTTTTAAAATAGTTTGAAAGCCATGTAGGGAGTTGCAGTAAATCTAGGTCAGGTGCTAAGAAATGATGGCACTACCTGTCTACTCCTCAAGTCTAAAGGCATTAGGGCATTTCTCTAAATGAAATATGTTCACTTCATATCATGTTACAATACATCACGTTGTAAAACAACATGACAGCATGTCAGGATGTGACAAACAACTGGTGCGCTGCATTAAGAAATTTAAATGAAAATTAGTTTAGACCATTTTTCTTCCCATCATCTGGAAGAACAAGGGCTTGATCTGACATCTGTAGATCAGTTAAGTAACAGAGAGGAGCTGGGTGTTTTTATCCCTTTGCAGTCCCTTGCTGGTGGTCTGTGTGGGCGGGCATCTTTGGACATGTTTAATTAACCGATGGGATTCTTTGAGAACATAGGATGCAGTCTTGGAGAAAGGAAAATTGTGAGTTATCACTAACTTCAAGTGGTGTTTGAAATAGATTTTGGAGGTTTCAAAGAAAGTATTTTCATATACACACATTATTCTGCAGTCACCCTGAGTGCTCTGTCTTGCTGAAGAGATGAGAGTTTCTATCTTTCATCTCTTGCTTGGTCTGCTGGACTGGCTGGGTTAAATTTTATTCTTGATTATTTTGGGCATAAACGGATTTAGTTCCTTAAAAAATATTTCCCTTTATTACGTTAAACAAAGAGCAGAATCTGATCTGTAAAACCATGTATTCTAAAAATTATATCCAGCCAATCTTATTCTAGAAGACTGGGACAACTCCTAATAATATCATGCTACAATGAAAAATGGCCAGTTCTCAGACCTTGCGCTTTAGTTAGGAAGCCAGAATCTTAGTTAAAATTCAGAATTCACTCCTGCTTCTGAGTCCATGACTGCTTAGTTTAATTAATGAAGTCTTATGAAAAGCTTCAGGAAAGGCTTTTAGAAAGTTAAAGTTTTTGGTGAGATGCTTTTCAAGACTTTGCTGACCCTTTGGACGAATTTCAGGGTTGATTTTCCTTTATAGACTTTGCTGCTGATATCCATTATGTGATTCTCATCTAGATACTTTATAGTTCCATTTTTAATTGACTTTGAATTAAGTATCCATTTTTTCATTCAAAATCACTGTCTTATCAAAAACTCCTTAGCCAGTCTAGATGGCACTTAATTTACCATTTCAGCAGCTTCTTGCAAGAGCGATATCAGGCAAAATGATTTCAAATGTTAATATTTTGCAAGCTTGGGGGGAAAGAAACTTTTTAGAAAGTAATTCTTTGAGAAACAGCTCATGCAGATTGTTTCAAAAGTTACCGAAATAAGACAGACAAACAGCATGTTTGCACGAGCCTTGTTTCTGCAGGAAACCCAGCTGAAGGCAGAAGGTCTCAAACCAGCTGGGCACCTGATAAACTTCTGATTTGGTATGGAAGAGTGTGGGAGCTGGAGAATATTTTTACATCAAACGTTTCAGAAGAATCCAAAGAGGCACAAGTCCTTTTTTAATACACAGAATTGGGATATTTAACATTTAATGTGCTCTATTCAAAATTAAAAACATGCTTATTTATTTATAATTTCTTGGTACTTGGACTTTCAAGATAGATACAACTCTGGCCAGTGTTTTTCATCTCCCTCAAAGAGAAGAAAGCAGATAGGTATTAGAGACCATGCCCTCTTCCTTATCATTAATTTAAACAGGAGCAAGATCTGACAGAGAGCCCTGAACTTTCTCCTGGTGTAGTAGGTGACTTGGCTGATAAGCCCAGTTCTAGGGAAATCCTTGCAGGAAAAATACTCTCAGGAGGAGCTTTGCCTGAATCTTACAACAGTAGCTGGGAACTTCATTAGAGCTGGTGAAAGTGGGTGGTAATCACGGGGCTTGGAACAGCAGGTCCTCCCCTCAGGGATATGAAAATCTGTGCTCTAAACAAGATTTCTCCATGAAATCTTGCAGAATTGAGATTACAGGATTTTCAGTGTGTTTTTTACCTCACTTCTTGAGGATAAACATTTTATCTGCACCTCTAAGTACAAACTTAGACTTTGTTTGTTGAACTAATGACTGCAAATTTTTGGCATGTTGCTCTGCAGGTAGGGAGCTGTAAGAGTAATTGAAGGACTGAAACAAGTGTTTAGTCCTTTGGAAAATGCATTTTTTTGTGCACTCAGAAACAGCCATTTTCTATCCCTAATGCATTAGCCATGAAATAAATGTTTGTTCAGGTAATATATTGATGTTTTCTGGAGATTATAAAACCGGGTTATTGTGGCACGGTGTGGTTTTTCCTCAGTTGGTGTGTAGGACACAACCTGTCCCTGGAATAGGGCATCCTAAAGAAGGACCGGGGAGTCCAGGGGATGGTGCTTCCCTTTTGAGGACCCCTTGGAAGTGCCTCTTCCAGACCTGCAGGAGTGCTTTGCAAATTAGGAGAGCAGTGGCAAGGGAGCGGAGCTGTCACTGCTTGCCCCAGGTGGACATTCCAAGGCTTAGGACATTAGGACAGGGTGCTTGGGCTGTGCCTGATGGATCCTTTGAACTGGTTTCACCTCTCCCAGCAGGAAAGTCAAGATTTGAAAGGCAGGTGCCTCTCACTGGGTGCTGTCCTGGGTGCTGTTCCTGCTGCTCAGCCAGAGAAGTCGCCTCTGCAAGGAAGGATTTCCCCATGATCTAGGGGCAGGGAGGTTGCACCCTCTGTTCTCTCTGAGACATTTTTGGGAACAAAACTCCATAAAAAACACTCTTGCAAATGTTTGGGTGGTATTTGGAATAGATGGAGCGATTTGGCTGCAACTTTGCAAAGGTTCTCCCTTTTTCACTTTGTCATTATGAGTGCTATCATGCAGAGTAGTTCAGTCCCTGTTGAAGACAGTCCCTAAATGTCAAACCTGAAAAGATACAGCCCTTTAATTAGCAGAGCCATTTTATTCCATGGATGCTCCTTAAGAGCTTCCCTAAACCCTATAATTTCTGCTCTGATAGATTGAAAATTTTTTTATGTTCACTTCTAAATGTCTTTGTTTCTTCTGTAATGGATTAAATGAAGTTTTAACAAGGCTTATGGTGAGATTCCTCATCATTAAAATAACAAATGGTTGAAAAGCTGCCTTCTGTCTTGCAGAAATCTAACAGCATTAGTGGACCATAATCCAGCTGGTAACTGATTGCTGAACAACTGCAAAACCTTTCGTACTTTGAGATGCTATCAGTACATAAAATATGTTTTCATGAAGTTTATTGAGCAGCTTATTAGTGGAGGTTAAGGCAATGGAGCTTCATAGATTCCACTTAGCGTTCAAAAATATTTTTTCTGAGTGTTTCAGAATTTTTGGATTTAATTGAGCTACTTTAATCTATTCTGGATACATCAAGGTAATGGTTCCTGAAAGATGTGCAGTGTTTTCTGGTTCTAGCTCAGTGTTTTTCTGGTTCTAATCAGATTTGAGAGACTAAAAATATTTGTAGCCTCCAAAGATGGATCATTTTGTTTTGTTCATATTTTTAAGGTCCTTTTTTCATCAGAAGGATTCTCTTGTCTCTCCCTGGAGTTTTTGCAAAACACTAAAACGTTGTCAGCATTGTCCCAGTGATTCTGTCCTCATTTGCAACTTTCCTTAAAATCCTCCCTGGTGAATGTGCTCCATCCCAGCTGGCCTGCCCACATCCCTCCCAGCTGGAGGCCTCATTCTCCATTACACTGCAGATCTTTGCTGCCATTCCTGTAGCACGGAGCTGACACATTTCTAGGATTTCCTGGAGCCAAGGGGAAGCACCAGGTGATGCAGGGCTGCACGTCCCCCCTCTTCCCAGATGCACAAGAAACAAAGGACAGGGTTGTAGGAAAAGCACACTCATCCTCCAGCAGTTCTTCTCTGCCCTCACAGTTTCTTGGGCTTGTGGGCACCCAAGCACAAGCTAAAGTTGTCCTGAGGCTATTCTTGTTCAAGTCACAGATCAGCAAGGAAAAGTGCTTCAACCCACTGCATCTAATTGAGGGACAAGGCTGGAACAGTGCAGGGAAACACGACCTCTCTTATCTCTCTCTCTTTTCGACAGCCAGAGCCCTTCCATCAGGCAGCTGGCTGGAAGCAATCACTGGAAGCTCCTGCTCAGTCCATCTGTCTGTCTGGATCCCTTGATTGTGAGAACCTCAGCCTGTGGATGCCTTTTTTAATCCACCCTATTCTGTACAAATCAAAGCTCTTTCTCTTGCTATCACTACGGTCTCATCCCAATTCCTTTCTGGCCAGTGCCAGCCTGTTCTCTACTTTAATCTAATGATCAAGCCTTTTGTAGTGTGTTAGCAACAGCATAAAGCATTTCTTGACACTTCTTATGCCTCCTGGACACTGAGTGCTTGACAGTGAGTTTTATGGATTGTTGGCAATGAAAGTTTTGAGTGCTCAGCTCACAGCTGAAGAATGGCACCACACAATCTCCTCCTGGAATTGAGATTTTCCTTTGTTTTCTTTAATACTGATAAGCGGTTTGCATCCTGCTCACATGCTCTGCACACCAAAAATAAAACCAGAGAAGGGAAAGTTTTTTACTGTTTTTAATGCTGCCAGGTACCTGACCTTAGCGTTCAGCTTGCTGGATACAGCACATACTCACCTATATTGGAGTTTATAAGATCTATGTACATTTTTGTCTTGTTTATTTGTGCCTCCTGGATGCAAAAAGGAGTTCTGATGTCAGAACTCAGTCTGAGGAACCTGGAAATCTAGCAAAACTAAACACAGTTTACGCTCTTCCTTAAACATGGCGAAATTCTTACAGTTTTGTAAATTTCTGTAACAAACGCCCTTGAATTTTAAAACTTATTCTTCATTTCTTAGATCAGCCTGTACAGATGATTAAAAATATTTTCATTTTGTTCTGGCTAGCAGATCTAGAGACATAAATGTTGAGGAATTTTTACCACCCAGGATTTGCATTTGAAGCCATTTCATTAATTTCATGTTAGGGACTATAAATGTCCTATTAAATTTTAATTGAAAGACTGCATGAAAATCTGTAACTATTAGTACCCCAGATTTGTCTTTCTGATGTGGCCATTTCACGAAACTACAAAAAAAAGAGCTTTTGGTTTTCTTTAGAGGTGCTTTGAGAGAGCTCCACAAAAACGAGCTCCAAGGTCACTGCAGTGCTGTTTTGGAATGCCTTTAAAAACATGACTGGCAAGAGATCTCTCAAAATTAAAAGTCTCTGCACAGATAAAATATGACAGCCCTGTCTACTGTGATTACTTCTGTTCTGCAGAGTCGTCAGTCATTCCCAGTCATTCCCTTTGACTTTTGGAGTCGTGCTCTCCTCACTTCCTCTCCAGTTCCTGCCCACCCTGGGGCAATCCTGGGATAAGACAAGAAAGGTCTCATTCAACTCCTTGGTCATGCCTCTCCTCCTGTAATTTCTCTGTCTGCCTTTCTATCTCCCCCAGATAACAAGTTTGATTTTTACCTCTCCTCATCCAGTGTGTCTTGAAATCCAGAGACACTTGGCCGAAAGGGATAAGGTATCGGAGAGAAGAAGGATTTTCATCTCTGCCCTTCAGCTCCAGAAGGGTTATATAAACTGTACCAGGCTGCAGGAGGAAATCCCTTCTAGGTTTATTTATTTATTTATTTATTTATTAATTTATGCTAAGGCAGGTCTGCACTTTGTAGCTTTCTCCTCTGCCATGTCCCCATGATGGTCTTCAAAGGTCAGGGGGAAGTCACTGGTTTTATCTCCTTAAAGAAAGTCAGTGCTGTTTGCTCCAGGCCTCCTGGGCAGCAGGAGGTGTTTGTGTGCATCCAGAGGGAAAAAAGGGAAGCATTTTTATGTCATTCCTAAAACTGTTCTAAACGGATGATCTGTGTGTTAAAAAACAGGTTGCAGAGCTCTAAAAATCAGGAATGCAAATAAATATCTGTTTACTGCCTTGTTTCTAGAGGGGGAAGTGGAGAGAGGTCAAGAGATGAAGGAAAGGCAGCTAGAAGCAAAGATTTGTATTTAGGTTTAATTGGTGAGGTAAGCACTGGAGATACCCAGGGGCCTGAAATGTATCCAGTCCTGAGCAAGTACAATTAAGACTTTGGCAGCAATGCTGACTGACCTGCTTTTGGAGGAAGGGCACAGGGAAGTGAAGGGACAACCTCGGCAGAATCTCCTCTGTGCTACTGCCGATCTCTTGTGAGCAAACACAGCCAGCCCTGGCTCAAACGTGGCAGCTGCCCTGTGCCCAGCAGCTGGGCTGGGGCAGCAGGAGGGGGGAAACACTGCTGGCCTGTGAAATCTGTGGATTAAATTTAGAAAACAGTGGTGTGGAAATTACACCTGTGGGAGAAGGACCTGTTAGAGCACAGGATGGGTCCTTCACCTCTTGCCTCAGTGTGCACAGTCAATACCCCTGTTCACAGCTTTGTGACAGTTCCTTCTTTAAACCCCCAAAGATTCTCAGAAGAAGCCTCTCAGTGAGCCAAGTTATTATCAGCAATGGAAGAGTCTGCATCTCTTGAGCTGCTGAGCTCTGCTGTGATTCCCTGTGCCTGTCACCTCCTCAGCATGGCTGAGTAAAGCAGAGAGTACTGTTTGATCACAGTCGGATTTTGGGACAGCTGATGCTATTGCAGCTTGCTGGGAGTTCATCCCATTCCTCCTTCCAATACCAGTCTCCTCTTAGTGAGGGGGATGACGGTGACTGGCTTGGGTGAGGAATTGATCAGCCAAGCTCAGCAGCATGAGGTTAACACCCAGGAATTTTGGTGGGTTCCAGAGCACAGGAAAATGAGCTGGTGGTACGTGCATCTCTGCTGAGGAGTCACATCTAATTTTATAATTTCACAATGAGGAAAACTGGTAGGAAGCAGAAAGAGACCATGAACTGAAAGATACATGTTGGCCCTGCCCTAGACATCCAAGGCTTCTTGGTTTCCATATGTGACATTCTGCCATTCCACGGGTCCAGAGAGATTGCAAAGATAAAAGGATGTGAATCTCATCTCAGCTACGTGCCTGCCTCTCTCAGAGAGTTTGCCAGAACTACTTGTCTCTTCCTGAGAAAGACATCAGGAAAGGAATGTGTTTCAGGTGCCTGTCACTCAGAACAGCGGTAACAAGCTCTGCATCCCTCACTGCTATCGATCATGAAAAAAGCTTTAAATTAGCCAAATACCCCCTAAATCTCGACTATGTTCTGTTCTCTATCAAGAAAATTGATAAAGGCATTGCTCTTCCTCTGTCGCTTCCTGTTGCATTAAATTCACCTTGTGTTTAACATAATTGTTGGGAGGCTGTGAGGGATTGTTGCAGTAATGAGGATAATTCATAAAGGGGCTTTGTGCTGTTCAGAGCTGTTAGTGCCTGAACTACAGTGGGGGCTATCCCAGAGTGGCTGGAACATGCTTTTCCATGAACTTGGGAGTGGGCATGTCTGGGGCTTGGCGCGTGGAAATTCCCAACAGCCTTAGTGACTCAGGAACACCACTTCAAGCCTGCTTCTGAATGCTGCTGCAGTAATTGAGCATGCTCATTATTTATAGGCTCCCAAATTAAGCATTCATTTATGCTGTGTTTGGAATAAATGGAATAAACAGCATGCCTCTTGGTGAAAGAGCCGCAGATGCAAACAGAAGCATTCACAGCTTTCAAGTCTTGTGTTTGTTTACGTCAGTGAATGTGGACTGTTAGAACAACTTCCACTGCTGATTATTTTCAATTAAAGCTTGAGGAATTTTAAGAGGAAACTGTCACAATACTGTGATCAGGGATATTATAGCCTCTGGATGCAAATTAGCCACCAAACTTTCAAACAACAGATTTACAGGATCTGCTTCAAATTAATTGCCAACTGGCCGGGAGCACGCCCAGCTCTCGGAGTCTGCCTCCACGGTGGATGGAGAAGGTGCTGTGAGGGTGTCCTGGCTGCTGGGCTGCACGTGGTGGTTTGCCTGGGAGGAGGAAGGGACGGGGACAAGTTTCTGAAGTCCTTCATGAATCTTTTCCACCAACCTTCTTACTGCAAACATTGGATGCAGCTCGGGTCCAGCTGATCAGTCCTCTCTCTCTCTCTCCAGCCATCCCCCCCGGAGCACCGGGCAGCCCCTGAGCACTGCAGTCAGGCAGAGGAAAGTGGGAAGCCAGGTCCAGGTTACACTAATTTATTCCAGGCAGACCAAAGGTGTGTTCTTAAAAAATGCATGGTGGTGTGGGATTGAAACAGAAAAGACTCGTGGTATTCAGGACTGAGGTCTGCAAGACTCTAAGATGCAGAGAAAATTTGCCTGCTGTCTTTTTGCACTGGCCAGTAGTTGCTTCTGCTTCGGTAAGCATTTAAGCATTCTGTAAGCATGTGAGTAAAAGAAAATACAATTTTTAACACTCCTTCAAGACACAAACACTGTTTCTTAGATTTGTGTCTAGTGTATAGCCAGTAGAGAGAAATCGTTTTTCATTCTCCTTTTCTGTGGCATGAGATCTAATAGTAACTTCAGATGCTTAACAATTTGTGCATTTATTTTTAAGGCATTAAGACAGAGCCATTTATTCCCACAAAAGAAGTCCTAGTAAATTTTGGCAGTTAGTGTTTTTATCCTAATACACATTCTTTATTATAATTTCTTACAGGAATCAAAGTAATTTGCCCACTTAATGTTATCTTCAGTAAATCTAAATGAATGAAACTTGAGCAAGATCTCCTGTGGCCCTGTGGTAGATTTATGCTTTCTGTGCCATAGGCATGGAATACAGGCGTGATAATGGTAAAGAATTTTTTATTTTGCTCCAAGAGCTTTTGATATGCATAATTCTTACTGGCATGGGCTGCAGCTTAAATTCAAGATGGTTTCAAAGAATACCAGCAGCAGCTTTTGGTAAATAGAGAGCATGGAGAAAGGATGAATTGTTTATACTTTGGTGCCAGAACTTAGATCAGAAGAGAGTTTGAGTCCAGTGGAGTAGTTGTTGATAATTTGAAGGTATTAGTAAGTACCATCAGTGTAGTGACCATGTGAAACCATGAAGGGTGTGCAAAGCATTAATGAATGAAAACAACAACAACAAACAAACAAANCCCCCCCCCCCAAAGAACCTCAAAACCCAAGTAGTATGTGAATGTGTGAACATTTTTTGATGTTTTCATGAAATAAAGGAGATTTTAACTAGTAGAAAGCTTTCTATCAGATAGGCCCCATGACTTGGCAAATTCTGGCTTACAGTTGCATCAGACTGAAACACTCTGTATGGACTGTCTGTGCATCCCTTAAATGGGAGCCTGCAGGGAAAGGAAAACATTTAACCCATCCCACCTCTCTGGGTGATAAATCAGAAACCTCAGCACAAGCAACCTCAATGGAAATCTCTTCACCTTTGCACTGGTGTGTTTAGCCCTGGGACTGCATAAAATAACCACGTGTGAATTAATTGCTATTAGTTTGTGTGTTGTTTGGTGCTTAAATAGTAGAATGATAAGGGCAAAACAGGAGCTGGAAAGGAGTAGCAAACAGATAAAAGAAGCTGTTTGGCACCTTCTAGCTCATCTTTCCCGTGTATTTCACATGCAGCACAGGGAACCTTGGGACAAAAGGCACAGCAGTGAGTTCGTTCAGCACTGGCACATTTAAATGGAAGCAAAAGCAAACCAGAAAAATGCTGGCTTTTGTGCACTGTCCACCACGAAGTCTCTTTATGGCTCTGCTGTAGCCCTTAGTTTCCCTTTATCATAAACCAGAATAGAATAATTTCTCCAGCTGTGTAGATTGTAGAGCAATACCAGTAGTTTTATGTTCAAGTTTAATGCAGTAATCAGTCTTTTAGAGGATGATAAGCAATAAACAGCATGCAATATTTGAAGACAGATGCCCTACTATGACCTACAGTAGGGTGGATGTGACAGAATAGCCAAAATGTTGTTAAAATGCTTAATATTTAATTTGAAAGTTATGAAAGGTATTATGCTATCGAGCGATTAACAGCGTCCCCACTGAGACAAACTATTTTTACCAGACACAAGTAATTTCTTCTGGCCTCTTGTCTTCAAAAGAGATGAGAAAAGCAAACATTTTGCAAAGATTATGCATGAATATAAATTATGCTAGGAATTAAACTATCAGCTTGACCCTGTGTTAATCTGTGTGTGTGACACAGCTTCAAAGAGCCACAACTCCATATTAGAGCAGCAGAAGCTCTAAGAATAGAAAACATCATTTCATGTTTGTTTGAAATCTGTGGTTGATTTTGATTCAGCTGCCATTGTCATTCTTTTGTGTTTGTTTTCTGTAAATGTTTCTATGCTCAAGCTCTATTAATGAAATGACATCCAGGAAGTAAATATTTATCTAAAATAATCACCAAAATCAGATTGTGAATCCCATAATAACTTTTGGCACTGCAATTTTGTACTGTTGTGACCGATGCAATCTGAAATGCATGCTGGAAGTCCAAGGGAGTCATACAACATTTATATAAATTACAGCATAAATGAGGAATTATGAAAAATTGATTGCAATGTACATTATTCAGTTAATTTGCCAACCAAGATTATTTGCTGCTGACAGGCTGAGCAGATGTACCGAAGTGACTGGGTGGCCACCAAGAGAAAATGTTCAAGGAAGATTGGTTTTGGATGCCTTTAAAATTAGTTCAGATATCGACAAAACTTTGATACAGACTTCTTCAGTGACTGGTAGAGCCAAAAAGCAAAATGTTGCCAGTAAATGCAACTTTTCATCCTTAAATAGATTTAATTTTTTTCATTTCAGAAGGGACTGTGATGTTCATTTCTTCTCACCAGATGTAAAATACAGACCACGTAGCTTATCATCCGCAACATTTGCAGTGAGCTTCTGGTTTCTAAACAAGACCAAAGGCATCCACTCCCCGGCCAAATCAGCATAAACTGCTGTTCTCTTTGTACTGGAGGGGCAGAGGTTTTTAGATCTTGCTCCAGAGGTTTAAGAGCACTGCTCTTTTTCACACTGTGAAGCCCACGGTGTGTGTTATCTACCTGGGAAAGATGGAGATCTATGGGATCTGTACTGCAGCCATGAAGCATGTTCAGCTTGGGACCATATTTTCAGGATAACTTGAAAAAATATTGTGTTTTCTTTTTTGAGGGGAAGCTTTGAAAGAAACCTTACAACGCCGTTCTCTAAGTGATAAAGTACAATTGCTGTGCAGGAAACACATGGTGGAAAAGCATAAGGAGGAGAAAACTTGGCAGAAGCAACAATCCATAACTTAGAAATGATGCCGTCTTATCGCGTTCTGCAAATGTCATTCCCACCAGGAAGTTAAATTACTGCACCAAAGCATAGGCAAAAAGAGCAAAATTATGACCCAGAAGTGTTGCTCTCACGTGGCTGGGGGTGCATTCCCCAGGCTCTGTGCACAGCTGGATTCATGCCTGGGAGCACAGTCCTCGTGCTGTGCAGTCCTTGCACGTGTACCAGGGCACGCGGGGGTTTTCCGTCTCCCACCCTGGAAACTCTGCTTTTTCCACAGGCAGAATTATCCTTGCTCACAAGCTTTTCTTGCTTTGTCTTCCCGGAGAGAAAAGATGCTGAGGTCAGATGTTTTTTTTCAAAATGAAGCAAGACACAATGCAAAGTGTTTCCAAGGAATAGGCTAAGGAAGTGATATAAACACCTCCCATGTGGGCAGTAACTAGAGGCTTCTTGTTGAAACATGCAAACATTTGGTATGATTGCCTTTCCTTGGGTTCTCTGCTGCTGTAGCAGCAGTTAATTTGTGCTGCAGGAGCAATTCCCAGCTCTAAGCAAGGAATAGCTGTCCAGGTCTTATGTGCCAGGTATAACAAGGTGTTTCCTCTTCCAACAAATTCCATGTACCTTTACCCCAGCAGATTCATCTGTGACTGTCCCTCCCTGCCTGAGGTCTGACCTGCTCAGGTATAAGCCAGTTCTAACCTTGAACGTGGCAAGATTCACCTGGGCAAGGCTGTACCCAGGTTTGTGCCTGGATTTGGGAGTCTAAGCACCTGAGCTCAGCCATTGCGATGCCATTGGAATGGTTTGGTTTTTATCCCAGAGCTGGATCACATCTGGCTGGATAGAAACACCAGCTGTGGGGCTTAGGTCCTCCTGCACCTGCCTCAGAATTGTGCCTTTGGGAATATCACAAATATAGCTGCATTTTCAGGGGACAGAAAAATGTTCACGTTAAAAGTGTTTCTTAATTAACTGCATCTGAGTAAATAATTCACAGTGAATAATTAACTGGTGGATTTAGCCTGTCTCTTTTTCCTCCTCTTTTTTTTTTCCCTGTGCACAAAACGTCCTTGAGCAGATTGCAGGTTTCTTAACTTCCTACAGGACTGTGTCTGATGCTTTATCTGCCATTTTTATTGGGTTGTTTGGAATGGGTTCCTCACCTGCCTTAATGAGACTTCTAAAGACAGGAATTGAAAAATAGAAGTAGTGGTATTTTCAGGACAATTCAAGCACCCGTGCCAGGGGGAAAAGGAAATTTTAAGATTTAAACACTTTTTTTAATGGGTAAAACTCATTTCAAGGTGCTAATTCTATGCCTGTGCATAGCAGACAATGGTATTTCTTTTGGTGGGCATTTCCTAAAGCATAGCATCTGGATTCCAAACTTGAAACGTATTTTTTTTTTGTCTTTATGGACCTTTTTCTATCTGAAACCTCCTGGCAGAATGAAGTCCATTGCTAAACAAAGAGCCTCACCCTGTGCAGAGGCAGTGCCATTACTCAGTCCAAAATTGCCCTGCAGGACAGTGTTATCCCAGACTGTGTTGCAGGGACAGCCAGCCAAGTCTGGGCAGGTTATTTTGTCAAGAGGGTGGGCACTTCCTTTTTGGTTGGGAAATCATCACTTTTTGGGATTTGATACTCGCTGCCAGCTCAACCCATCTGTCTTTGTGGTGTCGCTTTTGCAGCAACATCACCCAAATGTAGCAGCTCCTCTTGCTTGCAGACAGACAGATGCAGCCTATTTGCCTCCTGCCTGTATTAGCAGAAATTTTTGCATAGATCTCTTTTGGGCACATCACAGTGAAGGGGTCCTGGAGCATAACCCAGCTGCCTGGCAGCTTTGTGTGGCTTAGGTGACACTGGAATTTCACCCGTTGCTGTGGGGGCGGAGAAGAGAAAGCCGAGAGGCTGCAGGTTTAGTGATGCCTCTGGGTTGAGGTAAAAATGGGGAAAAAGAAAGTGGGACAACAAAATGCTGACATTTGGGGGGTGGATGGGTGGCAGCAGATCTTTCACCCCATCCCTTTGGACTGGTAAAAAGATGCCTCTGAATTCCTGGTGAGGAACATTTTCACGCCTTGTGACAGGGCTGCAGGCACGACGTGACCCCAGCTTCAGCCCTCTGAGCTCTGGCTTGGAACAACAGGGGCAAAAAATGCCCCAAAGCTGAAGTGTTCCTCGTTGGATTAGCATAATGGGGGGATAAAATAAAGCAGATCGTTTGCAGCTGCTTTGTGCACCGTATCCGGGGCAGGGAGTTTCAGCATCCTGCTGGAGATATCAGCCCCGTAGCATCCTGTGGCTGCCAAGAGGAGAGGCTCAGCCATGTGGGTTAATGAATGTTGTTTCTCACACAGGAAGACCAGCAGAGAACAGCATATGGACTCTGTGACAGGAGTGACTGTAGGGTGCTGGACTCCACTGATTTGATAGTTTTCCTTACATCCTCCTTAGCTGTAAAATCCTAATAAAGAAGAAAGAGGCCATTATATTAATGGCTTTATAGGGATTGCAGCATGATCTCTAGGACTCATGGGGATTCCTCTGATGTCCAGAATAAATTCTCTTCTTTTCTAATGACCATAAATGACCTCTCTCCAAACCTGGTATTGATGAAATAGCTTTAATGTTTCAACATCAATGCTCCAAGCTTTGCTGAACAGTGACATTAATCTGATATTGCACAGCACATGGGGAAGAGCAGCCAAAAAATATGCTGGCACTTATGAAGTTATGCAGCTTTCGAGCCTGACAGCCTTCATGCTATTTTCCCACCAAGTGGAAAGTCGTGGGATACAAACGACATCACCAAGTCGTGGGATACAAACGACAGAGAGATTTTCCCTTAAAACCTGGTGGAAGGAATTCACAAGTGGTTGGAAACTGCATATAATTTCAAAGGGAGGAGTGTAAACAGAGGAAGTTTTTGGAAAAGTTGGTGTACCTGTGCTCCTGTGTTTGCCTCCGTCAGGTTACAATCTATTTTCTTTTTCCTAGCAAACATTTTTGATTACTTAGCATATCTTAATTAATATGCAAACACAGACATGGATTCTCACAGCATAAAAACAGAGCCATTGGCTGATTTATGATTTTAATCAGGTCAGCCTTGGCTGATATGCAGTAAGAAATAATTAGCTGGCTGTTTGTACACAGAATTGCATTGTACCCAACCCCTAGGAGTCAGCTTTTCCTGACACTTCGATCCCCTGCTGATTTTGTTTTCTTAGCATTCCTTCTGGTCTCAAAACAGGAGCGTGTAGTAGTTTGCCACCTCTGAGATCATTGTCCTCAATTCTTAACTAAGGGCAGCTTGGTCATTTGCAGGCCTCAGGAATTGGTCTGGTATAGAACTGGCTGAAATACTGAATTAAGAGTTTGACTAATCATCACAGTGGCCAGAAGAATTGCCCAGGAAAGTCTCTTTCTGGGTTTTCAGAGCAGCTCTTGCTCTCTGCTTTGGTGTTTCTAACATTACCAATGTGTTTCAAATGCATCTGCAAATTTTTTAAGTACACCTAGGGGCTCAGGGAAGTGTAATGTAGACCAGACAGTTACGATATACTGGTATTAACTGGGCTGAACTGGACCCCAGCTTTTCAGAAACTGGGGCACAGATCCAGGCTTCCCTCAGAAAGGGAAATTCTGCAGTTCCAGAGTGACTGACTGTTTCCTCTACTCCTCTCCCAAAATCCCAGCTGTACCAGTGTCCCTGGCAACAGTTATGCTGCTGTTTCTGTCCTGTGAGAGGTTTAGCTTGCAAGGTTATCAGTTTAATCAGTTTTACCTGTGTATTTTGTGTGCCTGGCACTACCTCTGTAGCTGCTGGACATTTAATGTCACACTGCACCATGTGAAGTGTAAGTGCTGCTGGTATGTGACTCTCACCTGTTGCCTCCGTGCTAACACAGGAAGTTTGCAAAGTACTGAAACTTGTCTCAAATCCTGAGTTTCATTAACCCTTTGTGAAAACCCCTAAGCCTCTTTGTGTTGGAGCCCAGACAGAGAACATGGTTTCTAATGTTGCTTCTCTGCAAACTAATTGATGTATCTGGCACCAGCCAACTGACATCAAAACATTTGTACAGATGTGAGGCTCTGTCTAGACTGGATAATTGCTTCCCCCTTTGGCTTGATTTCACCGGTTTCCAAGTTGGGTAACATTTAACCTTGACTTCTGGAGGCACAGCCACTGCCCAAGCCCTCCTGACGAGGAGCCATCCAGCAAGCTGACATGACAAGACCACGTTAATCTGAGTCTTCTGCCTGTGAGGCTGCTCACACTGCGGTCAGCGCTGATGCAGCTGCATTAATCCTCTTTCTGTTCATACATCTTAATTCACCCTCAGAGCATGGCTAAGTTCTTTTGTTAATTGTTTTCTCCCTGCCTCTCCCCGTGAAGCGAAGTTCATTCTGTGAACAACACCGATGCAGCAGGTTAATAACTATTGATGTTGCCACGTTAATAACCGTCTTGCTGCCCATGAATCTGAGCCTCCCCCTCACGAGGTGCCGGACACGACCTACTTAATCATTACATCTCCCTGTCCATGGATCTCAGTTCACCCTGTGAAATGTTAATCATTCTGACTGGCTAATCACGACCATTTCTCACTGTCCAAGGGTGTGAGTTCAGCCTACGAACAGCTCCAATGTCCTTGTTACTCCTTGCAATCTCTTGCTGCTCACAGACGGCAAAGGACAGGGATGTCTCTGCTGATCACTTCAATCCCTCGCTGCCTGGAGGCTGAGGAGCTCCCCGTGCTGTCCAACCGCTGCCCAAGGCACTTTATTCTCCTTCCATCCCCAATTCTGAGCCACTGCAAATCCTTCTCCTCAAGAGCAAAGTTTCCCTGGCAGCTGCCTCGGTGCGACCAGCTGTGTGCCACCTCTCCAGAGTGACACGCTGAGTAACCGAGTGCGGAGTGTGTTTGCCTGCAGAGCAGCCCGGCTCTGTGGGTTGGATGCTGAGCTCCTGAAAGGTGAGCTCGGAGCACGGGGATAAGCATTAACTCAATGAGACATCTCAGCTCCTTCTGCCGAGCCGCACCATCGTGCTGGGTAGGTCTGGTAGGACTGTAAAACTAAATAGGTGTTGACGTGGTGCCACACGCTGCTCCCTTATGCTGGCTCCAGCATGGGGCCCGGTGCTTTTAATGAGCACTTACAGCTGTTAATGCCTCTGCCTCCGGAATCATTGTGGGAGCTGAATGGACACGGAGAGGGAAGATCAATCACAACTTTAGGGCACTGTAAAGTCCCACCACTTTCCTACCTGCGCCTGCAGGATGTGGTCGCGATTGAAGCTTGGAAAGGGCATAAGGGAGCTGTTGAAACCACACAGATTGCAGAAGACATTTTGTGAACTGAAGCCCATGTCTTTAATGCAGACATATAATTGCATTGAGGGGTCTGGAACTGCATGTAGTATTTGAACAAGAAGCTTGGCTCACTGTCAGCAGGTTCCTACCAAGTGCTCTGTACAGCTCCTCCCAGGGCTCCTTGAAGTGCTGGGTTTCTCTCTGGAAACCCAGCTACCTTCAGCTGCAAGTAGAATCGAGCAGCAGCTTTAAAGGAAGCTGCCAAAAGTAGCTTTGTGAGCCAAAGACATAGAAGTAACAGCACGAAGCAAAATCTAAAAGGAGCCACCTCCATCTTCAGAGAGCCACAGAGCCAGGGTCAGCAGGCATCTTTGGGAGGCACAGGTCATCTTTCCTGCTGAATCCCAAGTGCTGCCCTTTTTCCAGGCACTTGGGCAGCTCACTGCAGTTTTATTAGGTGGCACAGTAAACTTGTTGTTTAATTTTTGAATTTATTTTCCTCCCTCTCATCTTCAGATTGGTTTGGGAGTTTAGTTTAATAAACAGGCAGTTAGTTTGATTAAAAGTGGCATATGTTTTGCTGTGGCAGAGACAGACTCAGGGGCATTTCATGAATGTGCTTTGAGAATAAAAAACTGACACTCTTGGGTACAATGGTAAATAACTTTTTTCCCCAGCAAAATACTAGGAGTTCTTTCATGCAGATGATTTTATATTTTTTGAAAATGCAAGGGGAAGGGAAGACTGGTGTTTTGGGAAACAAGAAAGAAAAAGGTGGAGAGAGGGCAATTTATACCTAGTGAAACTAATTAAAATAAAGCAAACCATGAAAAGGTGAAACTAAATGCAGCAGAAGTGCTGAGTTAAAGGGACAGCAGTTAACAAAGACTGATCCTGAAGAGGTTTATGAAGATATTTCCCACTGGTGTAATGGGAGGAGTATAGAAAACCGGTGCTGCTGCTTTTGTACAGTGCCAGGAATGAAAGCAGCAGATACATCCTTTTGTTTGCTCATTTTAGGCTGTCTGGCTGAGGTTGTTGGAGCAGGTGAGAGGAGCTGAAGTTTCCATGGCCCTTCCTGGGTAATGAGAAGTGACAGCCCCCCAGCACCTGAGCTGCTGCTCTGCAAAGGGAGGCGGGTAAATAGACCAAATTGTCGTTATTGTTTGTAAACATCTCATTTGCAAACATAAAGTGGTTTTTCAGGACTGCACTTCTGGGATGCCCCAAGCACAGAGCTCCCAGCCTCTTCCTTCTCTGATTAGCTCTGGAGTGAAGCAGCCCAACCTCAGCCCCCCAAACAGCTCCATTCCTTCACACAGATTTAAAGCATCTCCATCACTGCAGCAGATATACTGTGCATGGGCAAGGGGGTCACATTTTTTAAAGGAGCTCAGGAACAGAAATCTCATTCCTAAAGATAATTTCAGCCATGTCTGCACTGCCATAAAGCCCAAGACTAGGAGCCAGCCTGCTGTTTATACTCACCTTAAATCTTAAAGTGTAAGCTTTTAAATGCTGTGGGGTTTTTTCACCAGGCCAAGAAGCTTTCTCCAAGCCAAGATCAGAGCAAACTGACTGTATTTACCACGTGTAATTCATTTTAAGGAGAGTGACAAAAGCACTTATCTCAAGAAACATGAAAGCTGGAAAGAAGAAAAGGCAGCAGGGACATAAAGTATGAACTATCAGGGCTTTTCTCATAAGTGTAGCTGTATGAGAAATGGAAATATTGAACTTTCTAGTTTGGGTGTGTTGCTCTGGATCGCCCCTCAGAGAATTACAGTAACCAGACTGGTGTAGCATCAGGAGAAGATATAAAGTGATCCTATTAGTGCCATTAGGATTTGTTCTGTGCAATCACCAATATTCATCCACTGTTATATATTTTGCAGTTTTTCTCGTGCTGTTGTATTTGTATCCCACACCTGACAGGTGACTGGTTTTCCACAGTTTTTCTAGTTTAAATTACAGCAGGATCTCTCAGTGCTGTAGATGTGATAATTCAGGTGTGATAACTTCTCATCCCTCTGTGGGGTTATCTTGTGAAATCTGTTAAGCCATGTGTTTCTGACTCTGTTCCTGGACTCCTCAAGATAAAGGCTTTTTGGGTCTTATTTTAAAAGTAAATGTTTATTTGTTATCAATAGTTTAGGCTCAACAGTTGCCAGCATCTTGAACTTGCAAATTGCTCTGACTAGGAAATATTTGTATGTTGACCATCTAATGCTTATGGTTTAAGAGGGAAAGCCAAGTGTGGTACTTAATCCAGTCCCCACAATTTCCTCCATCTGAAACCTTGAAGTAGCTCAAAGTCAAGGGATAAAATAAACCAGAGAATCTCCTGGCTTAAGAGACTGGAAGGATTTTCTCCAGCTTCCTGACACTGCTTCAGGATTTGATTCCACAATACCCTGCACCTATCCCTTCTTAATACAAAGACTTCCCAAGTTAATTAATTCTGTACTTCCCCCCATCCTCCCCCCTGAGAACTCTGCAGACACATCACAGCCAGGCACCAGCACCAGGTCCTGCCTTCCAAAGGGTCTCACTGCTCAGTGCCACCTCAGACCCACCCCTTCCCCAGTCCATCCCAGGTGCACACCCAGTGCAGGCTCCCCACTCTCAAATTTCAGCTTCTCCAATTCCCCAAATCCTCTTTCCAAGCCAAACAAAATAATGAGGAAAATGTCATTTGTGCAGGTCTGCCCCTGGTTATTTCCCAGTCTTAGACTTCTTTGGGGAAAAGAATAACCTGGGGAAAAAAAAAAAAAAAAAAGAGAAAAATCAGCATCAACAGGGTTATCTGTACCAAATATATTTAGGAGCTTGGTGCAAATGAAAGTGAGGAGCCTCTTGGGAAAAATACAAACTTTACTTTGATTTTATGTTAAAACACTCATAGTGTGAATTTGCTTGGATTTGCACAGGCCTCTGCTAAATTACTTTAAAAGAAAATATAATTTCCAAGCCAAATTATCTGTTGGGATGAATAATTTTCCTGATTTTGAATGGATTTTTTCCAGGAGAAAATCTGGCCCATCTTGCTTTACCAAATCACAACTTGGACTGTGGGCCTGGAAGCAGGACACATTTGGATGTTTTAACCTCCAGTGAATAACAAATGGAGGATGCTGATGTCATGCAGTGCAAAATAAAATAAAACAATATGTGTAATGAGCTGATTTAAAATGCAGCTTTGAAAAAAAATCACTTTCCATTTTCTCACAATCCATCAGGGCGTCAATAGGTCTTTTATTGCTTCAGCACATTGTTATTAATAGTGCAGAAAAACGCAAATCATAGGCTCGGGGGCTCCATAAGTTTCCTGTGGATATTCCAGGAAAAGTAAAATGCAGGTTAGATGTGCAGTGGCACAAGGGAAGAGAGGGCAGGGTGGGAAGCACCCTGATGAGCCCTGGGCAACCTGGAGATGCTCAGATTTTGTCAGAAATAGTTACACCCATGAATTAACTTAATCCAGGGAAGCTCCATGTGGGTTTTCCAGTTCAATGCTACGAGTGGTTTTGAACAAATTTGGTGTAGCTCATCTCCAGGGAGAAAAAGATGAATTCCAGTACAGCGATTCCTAACCAGAACTTCAACTGGCCACAGTTCTGGTTAATACCTTAAAGGGATTGATTTCAAAATTTAATTTGGACTTGCTCTCCTGAGGGCTCCTGTGCTTGGAAATCCTGATGCCTGTCACTATGTCCACACCACCTTAAAAAAGTCATAATTGCCAGTGGTGTCCTGTCTGTTTGCATTTCCTGCAGCTGATGGGTAAATATTGTACCCATCCATCCTCCACTGAGTGAGGCTGGTGCGTTTTACTCCTGACTTTGGAATGCCATTCAAAGTTTATTACAAAAGCATTATAAAATAGATCTTTATTTTGTTCCTGATGTCAGATCTTATCTTCTTTTGAACCACAGCAGCTGCCCACGCAATGGTTGTAGTGCATTTTGACCTTGAGGTCTCTGGTGATTACTAACCTATTTATAAGGAGTCCTATGGACTGCAGGAGTATTTTATAGCATTTAAGAAGATGTTCCTCTGAATGCTTCAGTTTAAGACCCATTAATAGAGATTAAAGAAACTTTCTGGTCTCCTTCGGATTCTGATTGTTTTTGTCAGTCAACGCAGTATAAAAGCATAGCTACATTTTTCAATATTAATGATCAGCTGTAAAAACCTGACATAACATTTTTAGAGCAGTATAAATAATCTTTTTATTATCAAGTTACAATGGTTTGCATCAAATGTGTGTCATCTGTAGTTAACTTTAAAACTTCTACAACTCGACGGTGGACTAATTAAGTTTATAAATATATGGGTTTGTTGGAAATACTTAAGAGTTTACATGGAGGATGTAAAACTGCCTGCCATACTTTTCCTGCTGGAAGAGCTCTGACAGTGTATCTCAGTTCACAGGTGGAAGCAGAGCCTGGGAGCTGAATGATGGCTTTGCCTGTGATGTTAGCTTAGGGCACAAACTTGTCTGCTGGGATGGCAAATTGAGCTTATCAGTCACTTGACCCATTAATAGAGCTTAAAATGCTCCAGTGCTGGACTTGAGGGGATGCAGTGTTGTCTTGAACTCCTGGGAATGTAGCTTTCAGAGGTCTTGCATAGTTACAGTGCTCTGGGAATTTTCATTCTTGAGGAAATAAGAGGGAAAGGGGAGAGGAGACGGAGGGAAGGATGAAAGAGAAGCTCTCTGGGCTCATGGGTAATAGACTACAGGAAAGCAAAATGGGCAGAATCACAGTGCCTTGGCTAAACTGCATAAAGGAAGTGCTGGAGAGATAATTAAAGCCTGTTTTAAATTGCTTCACCGTGCTTATTCTCAGTGACTTGCCAGAAAAAGGAACTGGTGCAGGCTCGTCAGCGACTGCTTTTCTTGTTTTACCAGAGCAAGCTCTACCCTGTGGTACTTTGGCAGCAATACCTACTCTGCCTTCACACAGTATCCCCTCTTAAAGGTCTGGAAGGGTTTGCAGAGTGATCCCTTGTCCCCTCTGGGGTTGCTTTTGAAGGGAGGCACAGGAAAAGTGGAGGGACCTTCTCTGCATCCTCAGCACCGTTGGCTGGGGAGCCTGGCTGGTCACGCCGTCAGTGCAGGCTCCAAGTACCTGCCGAGCTTCAGGGGAGGGGGACGATTGAAATATTTGCTTGGAGCTGCTGTAATTGTCCCAGCAGTGCCCCTGAAATATCTTCTGTGTGTGTAATTGAACCACTTAAAAGTATTGCGAAGATTTGACTTTGTGCTAGATGTACCATTGCTGGCCTTTGGAGCAATCCTGAGTATCCCTTATATTCCTGAGGTGTTTTTAATCTTTCTAGGTGACTAGGACCAGTGATACAAAGGTATGAATGAATAATCTCCCTGTACAGCACTGGCTGCATCCTTTTAGCAGACATAAGTTAAAAATGTGACTTGAGAGAACGTCACAAATTGGAGCTTAATTACAATGCGTTGAAAAACCCAAGTGATCATGATTTCTGAGCTTTCAAACCGAAGGAGGGGACTCACTGAAGCAATTTCAGCTGATTACAGATATTCTGAACTTCCCTTGTCTAAGTGAGTTTAATTTTTTTCACCTGTCATTCATCTGCTTTTGAAAAGCATAATTGCAACATTTGTTCAGAGCTGTAAGCCTCTGGAATGGCAAAGGAATTTTTCTTTCTTTATGCAAACATTAAAAAACAAAAGGGGAAAGGAAAGACTATTTCTGAGACAGACTGCCACGCACACATGCCTGTGCACAGACACATGGCCTCTTTTAGTTCTTCTGTCTTGATTTTAATATCTTAAAAATACATACATCTCTGGGGGAAGCTTAATAAGAAACAGCCAGCTGAAGCAAGGATTTTAGGAGGAAAAAGAAGGCAAGGGACTTGTGCTATAGAGACAGCAGTTCAAACAGTGAAAAAGAGGACGCAGCTGTGCACATCACAAATCCACAACTGGGCAAGTGGAAAGAGAATATTCCCACATCTTCCCTTATAAATCTTCCCTCACCTTTCAGATCCCTTAGTTTTCTGTTGTGTGGAATAATTTTATATAGCGGGAGAGAGAGTTATTTGCATTTTGCTCCTCCTGCTGTTTGTGATATCTAGGTCAGTTATAGCTACCAAAGCCCCAAAAAGCACTGCGGATTTCTTCAGTGTCCTTCGTAGCAGGGTGTTTTTCTTATCCTTCAAAGTCAAGGATTTTCCAGGCAAAAGAACAAGGGAGGCCTTAGCAGCAGGTGCATAAAGCAATATACAGAGAAACACAGGAGGAAAAGCCAACACAAACTCTGTGTCCAAAAGACTCCCACAGCAAGGTCTGAGGAGAAGGTGAGAGCAGATTTGTTTGGGAAGCACCTCTCAGGACCTTGGCTGAGCATCCAAACAAGCCAGGCTTGGACACTCACTGTAACTCTTCTGGGAGAAGGTGTAAAGGAGAAAAGCACTGAATCTTCTGCAGCTCCAGGAATCACAGATTTCCTTCCCATTCCTGACTACAGCTAAAGATAGAGCAGCACAGATGCTGTTTATTCTGTTTCTCAAGGTTCGAGTCTGAGCACAATGGCCAAGCAGGTTTGGTAGAGGAACTGTTCCATACAAGTACAAATAGTTAGATTGAAAGATTTTTTGGTGAAATTTTCCACAGAACTGTGCAAACTTGGTGCCATAGCATCAGCAAATGTTCAAATGTTGAACATTCAGATCCCTATTTAAACTGAAGCTGGGCTTGGAGGCTTCTGGTGTTTGTGTGTCCCTGGGTTTTAATTCAGAATAACTGATCATAAAATCCGGGTAGTGCTGGTCTACAGCTGCAAAAGTGCAGGTGTCACAGCTCACATACTGGAAAGTGTGCTCTGGAGTTGAACCTTTGTAATGGAAACCAGAGAGTTTTCCTTGTTCTGGCTAAAACAAGATGTTTTCATGTGAACTAAAACACTGAAGTGCCTTTTGCTTGAATAATACACATTACCTAAAAACATTTAAAAGAGCACTTCCAGCAGCCAGTTTTGGTGTGCAGTATTCCAGTCCTTCAGTGCTGTAGTACATCATTATCAAATGTAGCAGAAGAGAGGGAGAGCACCAGGGTCCTTCCTGGGTGGAGGAAACATGGTGAGATAGGAGAGAGAGAATGGCATTGTGGCCACTTCCAGGTTGGAATTTCTGTCTTTTCTGCTACATCAAGTGGAAAATTACCCTTTAGTTCTAATAACTATAGAAATGCCATACTGTGGGAGCACATATCTCCAAATGAAAGGTGGCAGCTTTGGCATGAGTGTATATATTATTGTTGTTCTAGGAAGAAAAGAAGTTGGGGCTTATGTGATTATAATAAAAGTTTATCAGTGTAAGAGGAGTTTTTCTAGCAGGGTGGTAAGAGTAAATCTTTCTCATACCAAATCTGAGCAAGTTAATGTGCATTTTTTTATTAATGTGCATTTTTTTTTACTGCACGGTGGGGCTGAATACAGTCCCTGGTATAATGCCAGTGAAGTTAAGCCAAGGATAAATTATGTTACTGATTAATTAGTTCGAGAAATCTGTGGATAATGTGGGAGACTAAAGAATGGGCACGTGGAATTCACCATATGATAAAAGCTCCCCTGCTTGTCCTCCTCCCCCTGTCCATGCCTCACATTGAACAAGACAGTTTGCTTTCCCAGAGGTGACTGAAAGTTCTGTTTTCCACCAAAAATAAAAAGAGAAAATTTTTGCAGTCTAGTTCAAAGATTTTTTTTTAAATATTAATGAGAAAAATAATAAGAATGAAAATGTTTTAATTTTCTGAGAGCTACCCAGAAAAAGAGTGAAAACTGATAACTATTCTCAAGTTTCTTGTTAATTCTTTTTAATGCTTAACTTGAAAACAATCTCTAAAAAGACAGATTAGGTCTAGGCTTTGTAGTTATAAACACCCTGAAGACATTAGATGCCAATTTATAACAATGAATCATTTCTGTTTCTGAAAAAAGACTGTTTTGAGAAAATATTTTTAGCTGTTCAAATCAGTGTTTTTCAGCAAGCACTGTAAGAAAACATTTAAAAATGACCAGAAAGTAGAAATCAGAGTAATCTGAACTCACTTTTGCCCAGAATCTGTAAGCTTCCATTAGTGCGTGGTGGGCTAACACAGAGGGAAACATAATTATTACAGCACAAAATAACAGAGTATTGACACCCTGTCATTGGATCAACCGGATCTGCTCTGGAGGCTCAGGGAATAAATTGCTGTGTTAAAATATGATGTCTTCTTATAAAACACATTAATTTTCTCTCTCAGCGTTTATTTTAATAACTTCCCATACCCAGAATTGGGTGCAGCTTTTTTCCAGGCTGCCTGTACAACACCTTGTATGAGACTGCTTTAGAGGGGATGCAGATCTCAGAGTTGGTGTCCTTGGGTGACAAGGGACAAGTGGCAGAACAGACTTGAAACATGCCTTACAGCAGCCTAATTATCTCATGTCTGGGTGCCTATCTACAGTAATCTAGACAAGTCTGTAATTTGCTTTTCAGTACAGTGGGATGAGTCTAATTAAATATTGTCCATTGCATCACATGGCCTAAAAGCCAAACAGGACCACAGTCTATCAGAATAGCTGGCTGCAGCCAGGTTGCTGTCTTAGCCTGAACTGTTATGAATGTGCAGTGATTTTTGGGGCAGGTATCACTTTTCGAAGCTTAGGAAATTGCTTGTGTTCTCTCTCTGTGGTCTCAGAGATCTGTCAGGGAACAGGGAGAGCTGGGGAGATGTTTCCTCAGTCCAAAATATACGGGTCAAAATATATTTATTTATACCAGGACTCAGACTTGTGAATTTGCATTTTCTCATCTTTATAAGCCTCTCTTAAGTCCCTTTAGTTTACTTGAGTTAACCCCTAAGCTTGTGACATTCCAGGAACCTCCCAGCAGCAGTGAAGTGTTGCCTGGATTTTTCATTCCAGTGGTGTAAGTAGTTAATATCACAGGATTTTCTGCTGTATCATAAGCTCAGTGATAAGGCACTTCAATTTATTGTCCCCTTGTGTAAGGGATCAAGTGACTAACTGAGCTATGGGAGATGCCTGCTGGTTTATGGATGTGCCCTATTTCCAGGAGTCATGACTGGCCTGGCCATTTCTCTTGTGCCTCACTAGCCACAGCCATGGCATCATGGATATTGTACATCACTGGGGTCTGCCCAGATACTTCTTTTTTTACCCACCAGCCTCCAGGCTACCTCTCCTTTTCCTCTGCATGTTGTCTTCCCCACTTGCTCTCTTTCCAGCATTTTCCTGGCCCCAGTATATCAGTCTTGTTCCCGTATAATTCCCACTAATTACAGGGCTGCTTGCTGCTTAGTGCTATCACCTCTTTTCTAGGTAGTTCTTCAAAAGGACCATTAGCTAGAAATACATCATCCTTCAGCTGTGGGCCTCAAGTCCACTCAGGAAGCATTTTATACAGTCTTAAAAAATGAGGAGAGAAAAGGCAAACAGCAGAGGAATACAAAAAGGATCCTCTGGGAGTAAGGTTGTCAGAAAGTCATGGCTACCTCATAACTCTGGGCATTAGTCATTTTTCTTGTCATGGGTGGTCCCAATATGGGCTGAATTTTGCATATTTTTTTCCTTACTGTTCAGCAAAGATCAGACATTGTGGAGTGCTGGAAGAGAGGTGAGACCTGCACGTGCTCGCCCTGCATGCCATGAGAGGGATGAATCTTTCTTACAAACCTGAGATCCTGCTTGTTCTGTGCTTGTTTTGGTGCCTTGTGGGAAACCCTGACCATGTTGGGAGCAGGGTGATGCAGCTGGGCCTGGAGCAGGGGTAAAGGAGAAGTTTTTCCCTTTGTGTGGCTGCTGTGGAGTGATAAGGTAGGGACCTCAAGGCAGAAAAAGGCAAATGATGTGAGCCTGATCAATTGCTGCAGTAATTCAAAGGAATGAACCGAGAGCAGTGCTGCAGCTGCTGGTGGTGTTTGGATGATGGAGTGGTCACCTCTAGAGTGTGGAAGGAGATGATTCCATTGGTTTTCTTAAAACCTACCAAGTTGAGTGGTTACAGTGAAACGTGGAGCTGTGGCTCCTTCCTGCTTTGTGCTATCTGAGCAGGTGGTGGGGAAACACTGTCCCATTCACAGCACTCACTCCTTATGTGCCACAGAGCATCCTCACGTGCAGACTCCTATCCTGGGAAGTCCCACAAAAGCCAGAGGCTGAGGAAACCTGCAGCTGTGCTGGGCCTCCTGTGTTGTGGCTCTGGTGGCTGTGGAGCCCATGCTGAGCAGAATTGCTAACCCAGATGTCTGTGCCCCTCATTTTTATGTGCCCAGATGGTCCCAAAGGGCTGCATTTCACTGTGTCACTCCCAAGCTCAAATTACACCCACAAGCACTGCTATGCATTAACTGAAGCTCATTAGAATGAAATGGGGAATACGCATATTTCAAAAATATTTTGTTTGGAATCCTAATCTTAATTTAGAATTCATATTAAGCCTTCGAATCCTTGGCAACTAAAATGAAAACACTCTGAATCATAATGAAATACGGTGCTACTGTATTCCATTATACACCACACCAGCATGACAGCAGCCTTTTCTCTTATTGAAAATAGGATTGCTTACATTTTATTTTTATTTATTTTAGGGGAACAAGTAAGAAAGCACTTCATAATGAAATCCAGCTCTTAGCTCATATCTTGCTGCATGCAGTAGTAGCTGTGGAGAAGAGGGAGGGGAACTGATGACAGCACGAAACTCCAGCAAGTATTTTACTGCTTGGTGTTTTCGTTCTGGACAGTCTGGACCTCGGTCTGGAGAGCCAAGTAACAGAGAGCAGTGTTGCAAGTGCCTGGCTGGGGGCTGCCATACACAGCTCACCGGCCAGAGAAGGGATCCAGTGTGCTGCACATCATCCCAACAGCTGAGGTAAAGAGCACTGTAGTGACACAGGGCAATAATACATGGTCGGTGCTGCTTTATGGCAAACAGTTGCTGTGCAGCCGTATATAACCCTGCAGGAATTAACACACCACCAGGCTTCACCCTCCACCCTCTGGCAGAAACAAGCAGCTGCGGGATAGGGATTACTGAGGACACAAGTCGGTGTAAAGCCCTTCTTATCCCTTCCCTTGACAGATGTATGATTGGGGTTGAAGAGTGAGGCTTGGTTGCTTTGGGAACTACAGTTCAGAGGTACCGATGGAGCAGAGAAGAAATATATAGCACCCTGAGTGGGCTGAATCATCCCAGTTGGTTCACTCCTCTTTATGCTGAAACACTTTATTTTTAACAAACAGCCTGAGATACAGAGATTTAAGGCCCAGTAATAGCATGGTATGAATGAATCAGTCTAGTAACACCAGACACTGCCTTGGAAATGCACCATACTCGCCTTGATAATTACTAATTTTAAAAAAGTAGATTATACTGAATGCCCTATATTTTAAATTCCTGTTTTCATGAGGAGTGTTTCTTTTGTGGCATACAGCAGAGAAAATGCCAGTATTTAAGAATAAGGGGGAAATGTAAAGAGCAAAATGATAGAAAAAACATAAATATAGGGGTGTTTTATTTGTGTTGTAGTTCAAACCAGCTCCAAGTTGCCTGTAGCTTATGGATTCCTTTCCTCAAAGACGTTACCGAGAATTACCCAGCTCAGGAGAAATGTTAAGGGCAGTCAGGACAGGATGCAATACATTTTCTCTGTTCTCCTGCACAAGACGTCAGTCATAAGTTAATTTTCCTCTGGACTTCAGATTTCAGTTAGTTCTGCTTGCTGTGTCCTTCATCCTGCTGGATAAGCACCTGAAATACCCCCTTGCACTGTCTCTGTCCTCTGCCTCATTAAAGAAGTGAAAAAGCAGGAGATGCTACAGAGAGGAAATAGGAATTACAAGGGTGGAAGGGACCTTGGGAGATCATCTAATCCATCTCTCTGCCTCAGAGGAGGTGAACATGTAATTAACTGCTCCTAAGGTCTGTCTGCCTGATCTGTTCTTCAAAACTTACTGCATGGGGATTTCCATCACCTCAGAGTTTAGCCCAGCTTTTCGCTACTTTCACGCTGGAGAATTTTCCTGAGTCTCTAACTAAGATTTCCTGTGCTTTTATGCAAGCCCCTTGAGACTTATTTTCATGCTTTTCTCATGCTTTTTCAGAACTTTTGTTATTATTGTGGTTCTCCATTGGGCTTTTTCTTACTGGCCTGTAAACTTTCACCAAATGCCCAGGTTAATCTGTCAGTGCTGCCCCCCAGCCCTGAGAAGAAGAGGAGAATTATTTCCTAGTCCATTTCCAAGTAATGGCTGAATCTATAGCTTAAAGATATTCAGGGATTCTGCAGTTTTGTCACTTAGCTTTTCATTTCAGATAATTCCACTAAATATTAATCTAGAAAATTTTCAATTTTCCCTTTTGGAGAAACATTGCTTACAGATTTTTCTTTAAATTTGCTTTTAACTTGAGGAAAAAAGACTCATGTGAATTCACTTATAACAAAATTAATTCTTATAAGTAGAGTTCCTATCTGAATTTATTGCTCCCCTAAAGCCAAATATTAAGCATCTTCTTTACCCAGAGTCCATGCAGCAAAGAAATGTGTTGATAACCATAATCAAGTATCTGAGGCTCTCTGTAAGAAGTAGCATTTGTTTTCCTGTTTCCATCTAGAACATTAAAGCCTTCCTACTCCAATTCCAGTAGCCATAACTGCAGTCATTCATATCTCTAATAACATCATACAGATTTCTGTTCATCTCATATCAGATATAGCAGCGACTCATCTTGTTTTTCATCTCTGTCTTCAAAGAAGGCATCATTGTTGTGAAGATGCAATGATCAGCTTATTTGAAGTGTCCTGAAGAGATACTGGCTGTTTTAACAGCATTTTTGTCAGCTCTTTAATTACTTGGAATTTTGTCATGCAGCCTGTGAAGCCATGAACACATCATGGGGAAAATTCTGAGTTTCCCTCAAGCTGCTAGAGCAAACGGGGTTTGAACAGAAAGCTGCTCCAGATGACCTGCTGCTGCATTCCCAGGTACAGCCCCAGGGAGAGATGTCCTAAAATACTGTGTGGTTCTCTGGACCCAAGGAAACACCCAGCTGTAGATCCATTTTTCCTTGTTTAACTCCCCTGAAATGCCTCCCAGCCCTCTGCAGTATGCTAGCAGAGAATCCCAGACTTTTTCATGCTCAGAACATCTTGTTCTGCCTTAACCTGAATGTGCTTTAGCATCTTTGCTTGCCTTCCTTACCTTTAACCTTACAACTTTCTCTTGGCTCCATTCCCCAACCCACTGCTCATATATTTCCTGATGAAAACTTGGGGACTGAGGGACTGAAGTTTCTGCATTTTAAAGCAAACAATGCTGGCCAGAGGCTGTCCCTTCTATTGGCATAGAAGCACCAATGTATCAGCCTTATCTAACTAGTGACAGCCTAATATTAATGTAGCTAGAGAGCCATTTTGTTGTTTACTGGAGACAAACTCCATCTGAAGTCCAAGAATGGTTTTGCCTAAATAAATGGTGTATGGTAGCTGCAGATAAAAATAATCACCTGTCTAGTTAAAGTGAAAGATGTAAGCAGGGATTTTGTGGGGTTTTGAGCTGGCTCTTGCTAGAAAAGCAAAGTTTAACTCATCTTAAACAACCTGATCCGGGTTGGTTTAAAGCTATGAGTTTTCCTGCATGGCAACAACGCCTGGATGTTCTGCATTTCTGTGCAGAAGCCCAGTGAATGGCAGCAGAGAGGTCAGCACAACCCTGGCCACACAGTGGGGTCCACAGCTCCCACCCAGCACAGCTGAGACCTGCAGAGATTGCTGTGGGTCCCTCTTACCATCAACAGAAAGAATAATTTGGCCAACAAGGGGGCAAGGATGAGCTGCAATGCAAAGTGCCTCAATGTTTTCAGCTCTCAAGCAGGATGGCTGCATTTGGCTCCAGGGGCTGTGAATCCCAGCAGTTTGCTTAGCTCTTCCTTGAGCATTGCCCATGGAGAAGCACTGCTGGGGGGCAGCCAAGCAGCACAGATGAGGTGCAGGATCATTACCTTGGCAAGGAGCTGGACCAGCACAGCTCCCTCACAGGGATCTCTGTGCCAGCTAGAGCTGGTCCCCTCTCCTTCATGGGCTTTAAGGATGAAGTGTTGGTGTCTTTTCTTCACTGGGGTTAGCAAGTGTATTTTCAAAGAGTCTGATTTTTGTGTCATCCCTCTGCCAGCCTCCCTACTGCCTTATCTTACAGCTCAGAGGTGCTGCAGCACTGGAGCAAACCTGCCTGCTTATTTCTAAAGCCTCTTGCAGTAGCAGCTCCAGAAGACCCCCAGAAAAAGGATTGACTTCCCTTAAAGGACAGCTCATTTTTTTTCCCGTGGGAACGGTGGAGTTATAGAGGTCTTTTTTTCCCCAGGAGCCTTCCTGGAAAACTGAAAAATAAATTCAAAGAAAGGTATGTCCCAGTTCAAGGGCAGAAGATTGAGGTTTATATGAGGAGTACTGAAGTGTGTGTGTTCTGGCTCTGTGTGCAGGAAGCCCAGCAAACTCCCTGCCTAAATCTGTAGCTGAGGCACGGAGGAGACAGAGACATCATTTTCCTCCTCTTCATCCCCCCCAGAGGCAAAGTGAGCGGGCAAAGGTGGGGAGTATCCAGGGAAGGGCAGGTAGTCTCTCATCAAAGCAGGACATAGAATGCAGCAAAATGGCACACCCAGCCCTTTGCTGTGAACACTGCCACAGGTACCTGGCCAAAGGTCCTGATACAATTTATTCCAATAATTTCATAACTGCACAAGGAGATCCTGAAGTCCTTGGCTCCAATATCAGCTGTAGCAGTAATGGGTAATGAAAGAAAGAAATAAAAAAAAGTCGGTTATAAATCTGTCCCTCATACTGTGAATACAGTCTCAGATACCCCAAGGACAATTTCAGCTGACTTCTCTGAGAATTGAGACCTTCAACAGGAGGTACCAGCATAACTTTTAAGATCTGATGGTTGGTGTTCAAAGCCAGTCACACACACATCCCGTGAGCAGGAGACAGGTACATGTGACACCTTGGAAGAACAATGGAAGCAAAAACCAAGGTTCTGAGCAACCCTAGTTTAATATAGAGAAACTGTGCCTTTCCAAGGGTCCCATTCTCCTCAGTGCATGTACAAGATAGTAAGGTTTTATCTGGACATTCCAACTGCTCTTTGCTTTTCCTCAGGTTTTCTAGAGGTTTTCAAGCCCCTTTTATTCCACAGCACGATTGAACCAGAGTGACATGAAAGGGGACAGGAAAATCTCTGATGAGAATGAGAACAGTTGCCTTGTCAGGTGTGATTAACACCAGCATGGTTAACCACCTTACCAACGAAGACCTGCAGGATGTGCAGGACATTTTAAAAAGCCATTCCCTTTCCAGTCACGCTGTCTGGGTAAATTATAATTTCAGTAAATTAAGCAGAATGCTGATGAAAAACGTAATGTGGTGGAATCTGGCCATTTTGACAGCCCAGCAAAGTCTGTAATGTCCCTCAAAAAACTCTTGATATGATGATGCAGCTGAGCAACACAGCCACGTCCATCCTACTGCAGGCTGCACGCCAGAAGCCGATGGTCGCAATTAAAATTAAATGGCTCTCAAACAATCATAACAAAGGCAGATTTACTCGGCATTATCTTTGCCTCACGGAAAGGCCCTTACGAGGAAGTTCAGCAATCATAATGGAATTACAGGCTGCTTTCTGGTCTCGTGTTAGCAGAGCTTGTGACAAGATGAGCCGTGAGCAGGGCAGCCTACACTGGGCGCCGTCAGCGGCACGGCGCAGAGCCACATCACTGAAAGCAGAGTCAGAGCTCTCGAGCTGTCATGTACAAATCTTGTTATAATGAGAAGAGCATTAGTAATAGAGGCTGGAATTTTCAAGCTGCCTAAGGGATTTAGATGCTCAGTTCCCATTAAATTTAATGGGATGCAGGCCTCAAAATCCCACCCAAAATAAATTTTTACCAACCGTTCCTTGTGCAAAGGAAGCAGAGGGGAGAGAAAAATAGAAAAGGATGGAGAGAATTAGATATGAGAGTGTTTCTTACTGGGACTGAAGGCCAGCTGGGTGCTGAAAAATAGCACCTAAAAGGGGACTGAAATGAAATATGGCGTAGGGGTCTCATCTAATACTCAGGTAATTTGGGTCTGGACTCTACTCCAACCTGCCCTGTAAGGTGGATTGGAACATAATGCTCTCTGCACTTTGAGACTTTTATTTCTGGACTACAGACCTACTTGCAGTCATTAAAGTACATTTGAAAATGAAAATTAGGTAGACCAACCTAACTACAGGCACATAGATGGGATAGCAGTGGTCTTGGGAGATATGTAGGGAGAGGATGAAAGGAGGCTGTGTTACACCAGTTCTCTTCTCTGATTAGGTCTGGTTGCATTTACTTCTTCAACCAGATTTATCTGTATTTAAGTCAGGTGTTTTTTTAAGTGTCAAAAATACTAAAAATCAACATGGTTCTTTGTTAACTGTAGATCCCATTACTTTGCTTCCAGGAAGCCACCAGTTCCTTGGCCCAGCTACAGCCCACCTAAGTTCAGGCCCCAAATTGAACAAGAGTCACCCTAAGTTTTCTCCAAAGAGAGGTGGAGAATGATGGTTCAGGTCTTGCCCCGGGAGCAGAGAGGGGTTCACCTCATTTAACTTCACCCACTTGTGTGTTGGGCACTATCTCATAGATCTCAGCCTAAACTTCCTCCATAGACTGTCAGGTACGTAGTATTTAAGACTGGTATTAAATACTTATGTATTTAAGATTGGTACCCTGAGAGGAGCCTACAGTTCCACGGTCCTGGCTCAAATGAATGCTCACAGTTACTCAGGATGCCCAAATAGTCAGTGAAGAGTGAATCCAATTCAGCTTCATTTGCACGTGGTTTTGATCATTATTTACATATTTTTTTGTAATGAGGGATTCCCTCATGCCCCTTCTGTAAGTTACCTGCCAGAACCCCAAGTTAACAGAAGAAAACCCACCCCAGGTGTCGACACTTCCAAGCTTCAACCCATGACTTGTATTTCAATTTTTTTCCCAAAGGGGAATCTGTTATCAAGATGGTTAAAGCTGGGTTTTGTTTTAGTTGTTTTGGTTTAGTTGCTTGTTTTGTTGGGTTGTTTTTCTTTGTTGGCTCTTTCCTCAGCTCGATTTTCCATCTGGAAATAAATAAGGTTAAAACGCTCCTTTCACCCCGTGTTTGCCCTGCCTGATCAGCGTGAGTGATGTGGAGGTGGGTAGGAGGGATTCCAGGCAGCCTGCTGCAATGTGGCATCTGGAGACACAAACTTGGAGGGGTTCCCAGGAAGGGAGTATAACATTTGGCAAGGAAAGAAGGAGCTTAGATGAGAGAGGGCTGTGAGGTTTCCCCCTCTTCTGCCCCCGTCCTGTTGCTTATTTCTGCATATTTGTTTTATTCCTCAGCCATATTAGAAGTGTAAATTACACAGATGAGCTAATGAGATCATCTGTGCCCATGCCATGTGGGGAAGTGGGAATCGTGGAGATGCTTCCTCCTTTCTATCCTTTCTAATAATTTACCTTTATTTTGAGGCTGACGATGCTCAGATTCTGCACCCTTGGCTCTGCAACCTTGGAACAGATCCTACGGCATTTCTTCTGTGACTTGATATATATTTCTCCTTAGTGTTTTTATGGTTTGCCATTCTTCCCAAACATCTTTGTTGTCTTATGCCATATGTATGGGGTGAAGTTGTGGTCCATGAAAGTTTTGAGTTTATGGGAGTAAGGCTTGGATTTCACCCATGCAGAGCGTTAGGTTAAATAAATATGAGTCACTTTAAGGAAAAATGGGGTCAATAGCAATCCCCTTGTTCTTTCTGTCCCTAAATTCTACTGAGAAATGATTGTAGGCAGTCCTGGGTAAATGTTCAGGTGGCATAAATGTAGGCACCTTCACTGCAGCATGGCTGATGTACTGGGATGTGACCCTATGTTTGCAATTAAGATTATGTCCATAGAACAGATGGGTCAGAGTGATGCATTTGCCTTTATGAGGCACTGAATCAGATTCTCTGCAATAGATCATTCATGTCCCACATTGATGCCATCTTGCTTTGAATGGAAGTGGTTAAAGGGGGGATTTCTTGCAGCAGTTGACAACTTTCAAACTCCAACACATGAAGTTGCCTCTCTTGTTAAATGTTTATTGGCATGGAAGGAAAGCAAGGCTGTATGACATTTTTAGTTTCTGTGCTGAATTTACAATTCCATTTTTAAACTGTTTGAAAGATGCTCAGTTAGTGAGAAGCCTTTTGGTGGGAGGATAAAGACAGTTCCTTATTCAGCAGCAGTTTGTAGAGTTTGGTTGTGAATCCCTCCACAGAGACACTGTACTTACATTTAGCCTCACTCCTGGTAGTTGTCTCAAACTTAAATTCTCAGAAATACACAAACTCCAGTTGGGAAACACACACTGAGTTTCTCAGCTGAGAGAGGGATATTATTATTTAAGTGCTCTGATACTGGAAATGTGGACTAAGAAGTAGTATTTACATGGGAAAGAGGAAATTTCCATGAGATCATCAGGCTACTGTCACATCCCCACAACATGCTACTTTTAAAAGACCTGTCCTGGTCACTGGAAGATGCTGCTTCTGCTGAGGCCAGAACTGGCAATGCTGGTATCTTTTGCTCCTTGAATTTCATTACTGTCAGTCCTTTAGGAGTAGCATAAATGGTTGTTGGTTCATTCTCCTCAGTTGTCAGTAGATATTAGAAGACATGAAAAGGAAGTATTTAACAAGAGAGATCTGCAGTATCAAGAGAAAATGATAAAAAGATAAAATGCCTTGTGTAGCACAGATCTTTCTTCTCAGCTTTGCTCCCCACCAGCCTGCCCTACCGTCTTTTCTTTCTTGACTCACAGGTAAGCTTAAAAATAAAGTGAAATTTTGTTACTCTGCATTGCGAGGGGTCTGTTCTCTCCCTCCTGGGAGGGAGGAGGGGACTATGGAATGCCCAGTCCTGCCCCATGTCTTCTTCCAAATTTTACTTCCTCATTTCCTGCACTGGGATATTGTAGGGAAGAGAGGGAAGGAGGAATTATATTTTTTTCATTTCTCTCCTCAAGATCCTTTGACAAACTCTTTGATGGTGCTGCTAATGTCTGGCTTAAGGCTGCTTTCCCGTCTGAACGCCTCCAGACAGCAACGCTGGGAACGCAGAGGTTAAACTGAGCACCCCCCTCAAGGTCACTCACATGGTGAGACTGGGCTGCTGGTCATGAGGACAGTGCCAACCTTCCTCTTTTTTAAAACTTTGAGTAGGAGAGCAGCGAGTGATTATGGAATTACCCCATCTCTTCCAAACAGAAGGGTCACATCTTGTGCCTGTGGCTTCTAAGCCTTGGGCAAGGAAGTGCTAGGGCAGGAATAATATCAGGAAGGGATGGCTGTGCTCCGTGACTGGGGCCTGAGTGGAAAACCCTGTTCCTTTCTCTGTCTGAGTGGTCTCTCCCACCACCCAGACCAAGGTGTTTCCTATTTCTGACTCTGCTGAAGTTCAGACTTGGCACAGAGGACAGTAAGAGCTCAAAATAAGGGTTTCCCTCCTTAATCCAAAACTCAGTGGGACTTCTTTTTGCATATGAGTCATTTGAATTCAGAATGCTTAACCTGTGGCAGAAATAATTCAGATTTGAACACATTAATTGTGCCAGGTCAAAGGAACAGTTGTTTTTTGCATGGATCATTTCAGAATATTTTTTGCGGGTGTTTGTAGCAAGCAAATCACAGGATGTAGTTGTTGCTATAGCAATAAGCCTCCCTAAGTGGAGGAGGTAGGGCAGCCCCCCTCAGACAGACTCCCACCAGTTATCACTGCAATGGAGGTATGGTTTAGTTATCAGGGATGTGATAGGTATCAATAAATCCTGATTTCTAGGAGTAAATGGATCCCATGGGATTTATGTAGTTCTAAAAATACTCCTTTGTTTGAGGTTTGAGTCACCAGTGAATCTGAAATTTGCTGACTATAATTGCATTAATTATGCTAACAAGTGATTTTTTTCAGTTGTGTATGAGCTGAGTATGGGATGTGTAATTTAGGTGTGTGTGATGTGTTGTAATCTAATTTGGAAGCTCAGCGAAACACAGTAGCTTGGAGAGCCTCTGTGATAGCTCTGCAAACAGTCTGGACCAAGCAGGGCAGTTAAAATAGCACAGCTATGCACAGCCTTAATTCTCATGGAAAATATCCAGTAAAATATCCTTGAAATATTTCATCTGGAGGTCAAAAATTAAAACATAACGAACACTTACATAATAAGGCTTATGACAATAACTGTTTCCTGATGCCAGCTTTGTGTAGTGGTTCAAACAGTGATCATGGCACAGAGTCTTCAGGGAATGGGTGCTTTGTTTTTCAGGAGTCTGTGGGCTGATCGCAGCAGATCAGCCAGGCAGGGCTGCCTGCACACACATCATGGGAGGTGTCTAAGCCTTGTTCCTCCTGCTTTGTGAGAAAGTGGGTCCAGTCCAAATCCTTCTGAAGTCAATGCAATGATGGCCTGGAATTCTTTGAAAGATTCTCTTGGATTGTGTCCTGGAAATGGGATTTAAGGCTTGACCGTTCAGCTCAGCATCCTGACTTGCTCTCTGAGTCATTCAAGTGATTCTGAATTTATACTGATATAAAGAGATGGAAAATCAACCCCTTTTTCCCAGCATTAGCACATAATGAGGAACTACCATCTCAGTTCACTGTGCTGGTGGTTTGGTTTCCTCCCATCTCTTCTCTCTCTCATATTCTTCAAATAATTATGTTATATATGAAAAGCAGATCCTTCCAGATGGCTCCTGTAGGTGCTATCTAATTCGTGGTGATGATGGCCCAGTGGCTGTTGGAGAAACAGAATGAAAGAGAAAAGGAGCTGCAAAATTGCTACTTTTTGTGGGCTGCTTGCACTTGCCTCTAAGTGTTTATTATCCTAGATGGCAATCTCACTGATTCTTCTTGATGTTCTCCGGCACTAATAAAGGAATTTTGCAATATTATTACAGCAATTTTAAATCAATTCGCTCAGTGAACGCCGTTGTGCTCCAGAAGTCAATTATAGATATCACATAAAAAAACCAGATAATGCAAACCCAGCCCTGTGTTTTCATCATTATGCAGAAAGCAAAATAAAAGTACAATGAGGGAAATGCACATCAGAAAACCAGAGGTGCTGTGAAGGGAAGGGGAGCACGAGAGGTGATGTTTCTGCTGCAAGGTTTTCTTCAGGCTTCAGAGCATTACTGACACCACCACCTGCTTTGCCTTCCCCTCCAGCTCCCAAGGGCCCTTCAGGCAGAAAAAACACATCTCTTTATGGCTTTTCTTCTAGAACAGCTCTTGCTAAAGATCATCATGAAAGCATCCAGGAGCCATGGCAGGACCTCAGGCGAATTAAAAGACATTGCTTGAGGTTAATGGTGGGTTCATCCTTCGAGGCCAACAACAAGCCAGAGCTGATAAATATAAAGCACATCCCACCATCTGAGGTAGATGCCTCCTTTTTTAATATTATGTTTCATTCCCTAGGCACTGAAGGTCCACATAATTTTCAGTTTCTTCTGTCACCATGTCCTTCAGAAAAGCAATTTTTTTCTTGTTGCTAAGCCTCCCAGGAGCATTAAGAGGATATCTATTATTGTGGCTAGAAACAGTGGATGGTTTTTAATTCTTAAATTCCCTTTTCCTCTCTTTTACAGAGAACAGCTTGGAAGGATTTTGGGTTGTCAACTTGGGCTTAGTGCAGGGGTAACCCTAGAAATAAGAAATAGAGTTAATTTGTAATTGTTCGTGACTTGAGAAATTGAGTCCTATCATTCAATAAAAAAATTGCCTAAATTAGGGTATATATCAAGCAACTGCTGACAACAGATCTTTGCCAAATAAGAATAATAATGGCCTTTTTCTATTTTTTTTCTGTGTTACAAAGACTCTTCAGCAAAATCTTACTTTATCTATAAAAATGTGATTCTGATTCCTAATAATTGTCACACCTCTGGGCAGGGGGAGTCTGAAGTTTCAAGGCAGATAATACCATGCCAGCACTATGATAAACAGCCGAGCAACCATGCTTTATCTTTGGTGAAAGATAAGCTGGAATAAGGAGTGTGATTAACAGTTGTGTTGAAGATTTATGTAATCAATTTGGAGAGCAGGCCCATGTGTTGTCTTGACAGGATAGTTACGGTAAAGTTGCAAGTTCAAGCAGCTTTGACCTCAGTAAACTTGCAGTACAGCCAGGGAGCCTCTCTTGATTATTCCCTGTGAAGGTTTATAGGATAATGAAAAGAAAGCAGAGGGGAAGATAGAACATAAAATGTAATTGCTTTTTCCTCCAGCCACCCCTCCAGAAGCTGTGCTGTCACACAGGGTATGTTCTAGGCCCTGCCAGCCTCTGAACCAGGGCAGAGGAGCTGTAGCAGCAACAATTTTGCAGAAGAAGGGAGAGGATAAAAGGGTGTTCCTGGGCTTTTTGGTCCCCATCAAATATGATCCCCTGGCTTCTACACCCGGAACATGTGTGCTCCTGGCACCCCACTTGTACACATTAGTTTAATTTTCTTCTTTTTTCATTTAAAAAATGTGCATGTGTAGGGCATGGAAGCGTGAGGAAGTGAAGCTGGGGAAACAAGTCCTCCCTGCTTTCCATTCAGGTTGGATCCACCTGGCTTAGCACACAGCCCACAGTCACTTGGATGGCAGTGCCAGCTCTCGGGGAAGGGAGTGAGGAGGCCCCAGGAAAAGAAGTCACATAGTGAAAACAACGATAACATCACTCATAATTGCACCAGTACAACATTGTAGACCACTTATGCTGTTCTGTTCTCCTTCCACTTCTCAGCCCCTGTATGTCCTGGCATGATAAGAACTTCTCAGCAGCCTCCAGCTGCATGAGAAGAGGTAAATTTGCTCAGCCAGCCTTGGGGCAGAACAGGCAAAGCTGCTGCCACGTTGTGCTCCCAGCAAATTGGTTCCATTATTTGTCCCTGATGGAGATGTGTACAAGGGAGAGGAGGAGAGAATTATTGTATATAAATGTTGCAATATACACAATTCCCACTTAGAATTGATTTTTCCCTTGTGAGATGTGCTGTCTCATTGAAAGAGGGAGAAAAGTATCATTTTAAACCTTACTCCTGTAAGAGGAATTAAACAAGGGGGGAAAAAAGAGCTGAAAAAGAGGAGGCATTATCTCAGGTGTGCTATTAATCATTTTCTTAGGAAAATGTAGCTCTGCTGTGCATCTTGCTGACCTCAAGAAGCAAACCTTCCTGTATCTGCCCACTGTAATATTTACTACTGAGTCTCTCCAACTCTTTTTCTCTGCATTCAACACCAGTTTGGCTTGTTTGTTGCAAGTGGCAGATTGGAAAGAAGTGGAGGTTACCTCTGACAGAATTGTCAAATTAAATTTATCCTGTTCCCTGTACCTTCTCCAGGAGCCCCCCTATTTATAGTAACGTACACACAGCACATAAGCATTGGTTTTCAAAATCACTTTGACAGCAAATAATAAATATAAAATAATCTGCAATACAATATGCAATTGACTTGTGTGCCTCCCAGACAATGCAAGTGTTATCCAGCATATAAAATTACATTGCAGGCAGCACATCCTTTACCTGGGAATGACAGACTCTGATAAAAAAGAAATAATAATAATAGACCCCCCCCTAAGTATGCACCACTGGGTGTCTTGTCTAAACGTGGCTGTGAAGAATGAATGTGAAATTAGCACTCGATTAGAACTGAAGGAAATGCAGGATGTGAATGTAAAGCAAAGGACTATATCAGTGTCTAAATATGAATGTGACATTTGGATGGCTGCATAAATAATCTCCTTGTGCAGCATCGTTCAGAGAGGAGATCTGCCACAGGAACAAGAGGGGGTAGGAGAAGTCTGGATTTAAGATGGTTTTCTCAAGTGGAAGACCTGTCCTTCACTCCTCTTCCCATTCTCTGTTTCCCCTGGGATCAGCAGGGACCAGGGAGTACTGCAGTTTTTTCTTCCTGTCCTATTTATCTATCGTCACTGTACAAGATTCATAGTAGGTGGTTTTCTCTGAATTTTTCCCCTTCCATTCGTCCCCTCAGGTTTTCCACAGAGTTCAGACTGTGGCTTACTAAATCTTCTGAATGGGTTCATGATATTTGCATTTATATCTCGCTCTTCCTCCCTGGAGCATAAAGTGATGAAGGTGGAGTGTTGGTCATCCCTTTCCCACAGTCAGGCACCAGCAGATGAGCATTTGGCCAGGCCAGGCACTCACCTCATGCCATGTAGGATCTGAAGGCAGTTTTCCACTCCTGTCAGTATTACATGTTCTGCAGCTTTGCTCCTGTCACCAGACAGCTTCTCACCTCTCACAGGGGTTGCTGGTGAGCTCCAGAGCACCCTGCACCCATCCAGCCCCTTTCCCAGGCACCAGGCTATGAGGGTCCTTGGTAACTTCTGTCTTTTGTTTCCAAGCCTCATACTCTGAGTATTCCTCTGACAACAATAAAATGTGTTCACTTTCCTACTGGTTTTGACTGTGAGAATTAAGATGGAACCAACATTTTTCTTCCTGGGAGCTGTCCCCAGCCAAGACTCTGTGTACTGCCAATTCCACATAAACAACAGGGCAAGCTAAATCCACGGGGTTTGCCCCAGGTGTGTGTGGTGCCACCCTCAAATCAGACCAATTCAGGATCTAAGAAAAACACTCATTTTAGAAAGTGGTTTTTGACATCTTCCAAAGCTATCAGGAAAAGTTTGCATTTGTTACAGCCAACTTTGCCATCTACTTGACCTTAAAACCAAGAATTTATGTGCTGCTTCCCAAAATAAGTATCAGTAGGTCTGGAAGAATGCCTTAAGGGTGTGCAAGCCAAATTGTACCAGTCAGAAAGATGCTGTTTTTAAAATCAGCTCTACGGGTGAATCTTCCCATCACTGTTAACGTTTAACATATCCCCCTAAGCCTGGATGCTCTTTGAAGCAAGTTACCAGCTTAATTGGGACTCTTTAATAAAATTTAATGCTATTTTTTTAATGAAGAAAGATGAAAAGTTGCCTAGAGGGGAATCTTGAGCACAAGGTATTTAAAGAAATTATTCTTTGAGAATGTCGATCTCTTATCTCATTCTTCACAAATCATTTAATGAAATAACATTAACATTTCACTTCTAGTTATATTAGCTTCTCCCTTTGCAAACTTTTCGTTATTTTGGTGGGCTTTTTTTCTACTTTTCAAGGAAAAATAAAGTCCAACAAGGCTCCTGAACAACAATCTTGTGTTATTAAGGGACAATTAATATTGTCTCATTCTTGCAAATGGAGGGGCATAGTTTTTTCCAGGCAATTAGGTAGATAACTTTCTCTTGCATTTTTTAATGCTGATCTAAAGTTTAACAGGCTTGGCTTTGCCAGTTACATAATTACTGCAAACCTGGGCACTTGCAGCCCGACTCCAGATACAAACAGCCCTGTTGCTGCTCCCTGTAGGCAAAAACCTAAAACAGGAGATGGTTTTCTGCTCCAAATGGAGCTATTGAGCACTCTCCCTTTAGATTAAAGAATTATTTGAGTCCTGCTCTCAGTACCTGTCATTGAAATCAGGGTTCGATTCCATGAATGGGAAAAAGAGGCATTGGCTTTTCCCTGTAATTTCCTTAAAAGTCCCAGCTCTCCATAACAGCCTGTGTGGGAGTGCCTGCTGTATTTTGAGCTAGAGAAGGGGAACATTTGTTGTGTCCTTTCCTTGATGAATCATTTTGCCTCTTTGCCACTTCATAGAATCACAGAATGGTTTGGATTGGAAGGGATCTCAAAAATCATCTTGTTCCAACCCCCTGCCATGGGCAGGGACACCTCCCTCTACCCCAGGTTGCTCCAAACCCCATCCAACCTGGCCTTGGATACTTCCAGGGATGGGGCAGCCACAGCTTCTCTGGGCACCCTGTGCCAGGGCCTCACCAGCCTCACAGGAAAGATAAATACTTCACTTGTTATTTTGGGTCCCGTGTCCCCTTTTTAAGCAAAGTAGCTGTTCAGGTTTGGTGCCACAGGTGTTGGATGGATCAGTAGTGCCAGCAAATCCATGTGTGTTACTGCAGGTCTGATCGGGAAGAAGAGGGATGGGCTATAGGAGCAAAGGGAATGATAAATCCAGCCCATCAGCTTTACCATCCAGGGCAAGAATGTCTCTATTGCAGGCTTGCATATAAATAATTGTTTCACTTTTTTTGACCAATTCACAGTGGTTATTCAACTTTCAGTACATGAGACACTTCTTCCAATATTTGTTAGTGCTTTATCTCTGTTCTGTTTCAGCATAAAAGAGACAATGGTAAATAATTTCCACAGAACCTGTCTTAGCCCCACTTCTCTCTATGACTTTTCCACCTAATTTCAAGGCTCTGCTATTTTCTGTAACACTGGACTATGATCTTCATGGTTCTTGCAAGCTTTAGGAGAGAGTCAATTATATGAGAACTTCCTGAGCAATCTCCAGTTTTGTCTCACATTCAAAGCACCACACACATCCATAGGACACAGAAAGAAACAGGTCATGGCATTCCTTCCCCCAGAATACTAATCTAACTCCTCCAAAATGAGTGGGAATAGCTCCCCTTCAGCACAGAGGGAAATTAATACACATCCAAGCATCTGACTGTGATGCTGAGACTCCTCATCTGTCTACAGTCCTGTTGACTTTAAGGTCAGGTTGAAGGAGTAGGGTGTAGCTTTGCACTAAGATAAAGCAGGTTGACCTTTCTAAAAAAAAAAAAAAAAAGAAACCTGTTTTTAAATGATGGAGGTTTATATAGACACACATATAATAAAAAGATATTTTAAAAATAATTTCCTTTTTTTATGCCGGAGAGAAAACAGGCATCACTGCACCCCAGGATGCAAAGCAACAGGGTCAAAAGAGGGAAATTTCTGTCTTCATTCATATCTAAAGTCCTTCAGGATCCTCCTGTTGTTTGGGAGCTCTCTGTGACTGTCATGCATTCAACAGGTCACTCAATAAACATCAAGTCAAGCCCTTTTCCAGTCTGCCAAATCTTTTCTCCCCACCAGGCTGATCCCCAAAGGGTCCCCTCACATCCATCCCAGCCCTGCCTGGATTCCTGCTTCAGAAAAGACTCTCCAGCTAAGTTACAAGCCAGAAAATTAACTACATGGCAAAACATGAAAATCCCTCTTTTGCTTCCTAATGAGGACTCATAATAACTATGCTGGATTTTTTCCTTTTATGTTTATCAAGGTGTCATTTAATTGTCATCAACGTCCAAAAGACAAAAAAAGGCTCCTAAACTCAAACTGACAGAAAATTCTGGGGGGTTTAGGTACTCTGTAGTAATGATTCATGCATTTACAGCTGGGATAATGATAGTCTAATACCTTGATCATATTGCATTTTACATAATTTTACATAATTGTTGGTAAGGGCTACAATTATTGCGACTGTGAAGTGTAAAACTACAGGAAGAGAATGAAAAAGCCAACTCAAATTAATACGTTTAGCCTGATTTTCTTGTACTAATTACCACTGGGAAAACACATATTTTAACCTAGCAATGTTTGAATGTTTTTGTACTGCAGTGCTGCCACAAATGAAACAGTACAAAAAATACAGTTGTGGTTTAACCCCAGCTGGCAGCTCAGCCCCACGCAGTGGGGAGGGGGAGAGAATCAGAAGTGTGGAAGGGAGGAAATGAGGCAAAGACAGTTTAACAGGCAAAGCAAAAGATGTGCACACATGCAAGGTGAAACAGGGAATCCCTTCTCCACTTCCCACGGGCAGGCGGGCTCAGACATCTCCAGGAAAGCCAGGCTCTATCAGACATAACAGGGACTTGGGAAGACAAATGGCATCACTCTGAAAGTCCCCCCTGTCCTTCTTGTCCCCCCAGTGTTGTATGCTGAGCATGACACCGCACGGCCTGGGATATCCCTTGGGTCAGCTGGGGTCAGCTGTCCCGGCTGTGTCCCCTCCCAGCTTCCCATGCACCTCCTGAACCATGGGGTGAGGAGCAGAAAAGGTCTTGGCTCTGTGTAAACCCTGCTTGACAGTCATGAAAACATCCCTGAATTATCAACACCACTTCCAGTACAAATCCAAAACACAGCCCTACTGTAGCTACTATGAAGTAAATTAACTCTGCTCCAGACAAAACCAGCACAACAGTGATTGCCATCCCAAGTGACAAATTACCAAGCACTGTTAAACGTGCTCACAGGGCCATGGAGATGTTCTGGCTTCCTGAAATATCTCTAGCAAAGCGAGAGTGGTTATGAGTGATTTAAAGTACAGATAGTGCTCACCTGTTTGGTTTTTAAATGTGTTATGTTTCTGCTCTCTGCCATACCACACAGCACTCTGGCTGTCAGTGCCGTGAGGAATGTGATGGGTTTGTGTTATTTTTACCATTTTCTCATTGCTCTAATTGTTCCCCAGTGTTTCTGAAGAAAAGCAATGTTCACTTGCAGGAAAAGAGGCAAAATCCACTCATTTGGAACGCCAAAGCTGGTCTGAGGAAGGAGTGGCTGGGAAAGCCGCTCACTTTGGTGGATGCAAATTTCTGAGCAGAAAATCACCCCCGTGGCTTGGCTTCCCTGTGTGGTGGTTTGCAGGCACACACACACAGACTGCCACTGCAGGGAGGCACCTGGAACCACAGCTGCCTGCTGTGTGCACCAGCACCAAAACTCTCGCAAAATAGCCTGGCCAAGAAATCCCTCAGAAGCGGCAAACACCGTGAATGGCAGCAGGCTGAGAGCATGGAAAGATGGGCTCAAGGCATGGGGCTAGCAGAGATCTGTCCCTGGCTACTGCCAGTAGCCAGAGCCATGCTGCTCCTGCAGGGTGAGCTCAGTGTTTGTCTGAAGGTGGGCTCACATTGATATGCCAGCCTCCACGCTGAGGGCATTGAAATTCAGGAACATGTTTGCCTCTAATTGTTTGGGGGAGAGTTGTTGGGAGCACTGACTTTTTAAATTGCCTGGGCTAGATCCTTCAGAGCTTGACCGCCAGAGCTGTCATCCCCATTTAGAGTTGTGGAAAGCCCACCAGACCAAGGTAGAAACAGGTCTTGGGCATGGTCTTCACCCTGTGCAAGGAATGGATTTTGCCCAGAAAGCTGCAATACTATGGAATGCATTAACTGCACACAAACTGTGCTTCAGAATGGTTTCCATTTAGAAGGAACAATACAAGGAAGGAGCAGAGACAGGCTTCTGCTGCACAGAAAACCACTTGTGTGATGCCTTTGTAGCTAGTTGGAGCAGTCTTCAGGTGTGATCAGTCTCTTGTGGTTCAGAAAGATCCTCTGGCTTGTTGTTGGATGGAACAGGACACAGATTTACGTGCCCCACCTAAATTGCTCCTGAGGTGAGGTAAAACATTGCCTTCTCTGCATCATTTCCTCTGTGAACTCAGGAGCAGGGTGAGATCAAATACTGTGGGCACTGACTTATCCTCTTCATAGGGAAAGATTTTCTCACGGATCTACTCAGGCCTGTTGGTACATTTCTGTTCTCCACTGGCTCCTGCAGCAGTGGGAGGGGGGAAGATAAATAAACTGGGACTGTGGAACAGAAAGGCCACCATGGCAATCAAGTCTGCACTGGGGTTTGAGCAAGGAGTTCATTTTCTCAACAATATCTTGAGTTTAAAATCCTTCAGGATGGATTATAACAAAATCTTCTCAGTCCAGTATCTTCAGGGGCCCTAATGACCATCAAAGCAAAGACTTCATGGTGTCACTTCTCCAAATCAGCTGTGTTATCTTGGAGTTAGCGGACCTTCTCTTTTCTGATTTCCCATCCCTCAAAGGCAAACAGTAACACGCTGCCAGCACAGCACTTGGACTGCTCAGGACCTGCTGTTCTGGCAGATCAGAAATAGATTTTTGTGCCCCTCTTATGTCAGTCTTCAATCTCTGGAGACTGACCTGCACATGTTTAAATTATCTTGTTCAGACGGTGTGTAAAAATTAAAGTAATCAGCTCATGTGAGATGGTCGCTGCGCTCGGTGCTCCCTCAGCCAGGCTGGAGCTGAGACTGCTCTGGCTGGGAAGGGCTCAGGTCTCTGGGTCTCCCTGTGGAGGGCTGGGATGGGCAGAGGATCCTGACTGAGGCTCGGAGGAGATCTGGAGCTTCCTGCAGGACACACCGGGGGTGGGATCTGCATTCAGCCTCCCCCTGTGTTTCCCCCCTCACCTCCCCAGCTCACAGGATGATTTCTGACACTGTGTTTTCCATTTGACTGACAGTGACATTCCTCTGCCCTGAAGTCCTTTTTGCTCTGTCAGAGGGTGGTTAAGGCAGGAGAGAAACCCCAGCATCCCTGTCTAATGTGGGACACTCTCTGTGTGTCCCCTGTGCATATGTTGACTATGAGAGAGTCACAAAGCACAGGAGACACTCCTGAGCACGCTGGCACTCCGCCATGGCACAAAGGGTTGGCAAACAGCAATACTAGGTCAGGTCTCGAAGCCAACATAACTGCATTCTCTGCGTGTCACCAAAGCATTCAATTCATCCCTCTGCGGGATCAGCACTTGTTTTATTCAGTGAGACGGTTCCTCTGAGCTATCAGAATGACAGGAGGCAACCAGAGTGAGGAAAGCATCTGGTGCCCAATTTAAAAAATGCTACACGTAATTTAATTTATTAATTTGGTCTTGTGGTCTGCAGCATTTGTTGGCTGTCCCTGTGTCCTGAGATTTCATCCTGTGAGAAGATCCTGCCCAGCAGTGAGCACCCACCTTTCCCCGCTTCACGAGCTCAGCCTGCCCTGCAGGGCTCTATATGGGGCAGATTAGCACAAACTGCTTGATGGGGCTGCAAATTTCCCTATTAGCAGCGTGTGTGGCTGGCAGTGCTGCGTTGTACTCCTTAGTTACACGTAAAGTTCTTCTGAAGCAAGAAGACAAAGGCAATATTCTCTGTCGTCATTCTCAGTTATTTCAAAATTGCTACCCACAGCAGAGCATCATCAGTCATTAGAGTCACATAGAGGAGCATTATATTCACTTTGTGGTCTCCCAGCTCCACGCCAAGGACATCACAGCCACAATGAGACATAATCAGCGTGCTGTTGCCGGTTTCAAGACGTTGTAATTTAGCAAAAAAATTTCCTGTGTTCGGAGCCCTCTGAAGCTGGAAGGGGCTGCTCTGAATTCCTCTGCATTCCTCTTATCAGGCTGGGTGTGGGTGGCGTGGAGGGAGCAGGAAGGAGTGAGGCCCAGGAATTGCAGGGCACGTGTGCTGCCTGATATCGGGCATAGCCAAAACGGCCGGGGACAGCAGGAGGGGGCTGAGGAAAAGCCTCAACCTTGAATGACCTTGCTGTTGTGAATTTTTAACTTGTTCTCCTCCCTGTTGCAGTGATGGAAAAAAAAAAAAGAAGTTACTACACACAAAAATACTCTTTTGCACAGCAGTTTTTGGGGGAAAGCTTCAAATGACACAAATGTGAGACAGCTGATCTGGTCCCCCAGGTTTTTTCAGATGGCATTTAGTTGCTTTGATCTTCATTCCTGACTGGTGATGGCTTGATGGCAACATCAAGCAAATCCCACTCCTTTATGCCTCACTTTTACTGTGCAGAATTGTATTTACCCAGGATTTGGTGGGCTAAGGAGGTTTTTAAAAGTTCCTTTAAGAGCTGGGGAGCATTTGACCACTAACTGCACACTGGAATTTCATTTGTAGTGCATCTTACGGCAACATTTTGTAAGTTGCAACCATTTAAAAGCTGTTTTTTACTGCTAAAAATCTGCTAACAGTGGGGCTCAAGAAATTCTCTACCCTGTCTAAAAGAAAATAAAAAGTGTGAATTTTCACAATCTGGAAGTGGGGCTGTTCCCAGAAACTTCCCTCTCTGCTCAGGAGAGAGATGATTTCCCACTGCTACAAAAACATTGCTTCCCCTGGTCCCCTTCCAGCCTGGCCAGGTTGGGTCATTATCATTTTTGATTACCAGTACTTTGACTTTATTTATCCTCCCTGAAACGCTTATGAGCATTTGGCCATGCACCTAATGTATGGAACTTACTTTGGGGTCCTCCGCATGAAGGGACATAAACATAAATACAGACAGATTTATTACTGTCTAATTTAATAAAAATGTCAGCAAATAAATGCACATTTGACAGGGGAATAAATATCAAATAGGAGCGGAGCAGACAGTGGAGTAGGTTGTAAGAAATTAACATGAGACGTTTTGGTTTGACAGCGACTATAAAACAAAATTGTGCTTTGGAGACTCTGGGAGTCGTTTAGCAGAGGTGGAATCACTTTGCACCAGCCGGGCATGGGGAGATGGGTTCAGGATGAGACCACATCGCTACAGAGGAGAATGGTTTGTGATCTGTCACTTCCATTTGTAAACTGACATTTAACGCGAGGGGAGCGCGATGCTGCCTTGATTGGTTTTCCGAGCAGGCTGCGGGCTGTGCCTGCACGTTGCTTAGCAGCAGCATGGCAGTCCAGGCCAGGGCCAGGGCCAGGAAGCTGCTCCTCCTGCCTGCCTCCTGGCCCTGCTTGGCCCCCTTGGCTTTGTCCATTTGCGCTTCAGGGTCAGGCAAGGAAAAGATGCAATCTGTGTTTTGCACCCTGCCGCGTGCCAGCTTGTGGAGAGATGTACCCAGGGTGAAATCAGGAGAGGCTGCAGCGATCTCCTTGGTGCCCCACGTGCTCACATCTCTTTCATTTTAAATGTTTCCTGGCCACTGCCCTTTCCCTGTGGCCGGTGCCAGTTGCCTCCCAGGGCTTTCAGCAGCACAGCAGCAGAGCCAGTGTCCCGCTCCGCTTCTCCCGGCCCCGCAGCCGAGCGAGCTCACCTGCTCCTGAGCTCCAGTTAAGCCTTACCTGGAGGGGCCTGGAGTGTTCCAGCTGTGGGCCCCATTTCTGAGTCAGACAGCCTTAAAGAGGGCTGTACAAGGAGAATTTGAGGGCTCCCATGCATATCAGACAGATCCATAGCACAGCAGCTGACTGTGATGCTAATGGACTCCTCTGGTGCTCTCCATTGATTTCATCAGAAGGAACAGTGTTAGGATGCTGTTCCTGGAGAAAGCACATGGCAATTTTATTTTCTGTAGCAGTGAAATAACTGTTCAGTTGTCTTGCAATATTTGTTTTCACCTTTTTTTTTCTTGTATTATTCCCTCTTTCCTTCGTCTTTTGGGCTTCAGTTTCTCACGAGGTTCCCAGGCAATTACTGAGGCTGTGATTGCCACAAGCATTGTTCATTTCACTTTATTGCAGAAACACACTCAGATCCTGGGAGTGGTTTTGTTTTAATGGCCCAGTCGATACATGGTGCTTATTCCACCTCAAGCATTACAAAGTGATTTTAAAAGCACACTTGTTCATCTTGATGCTCCCGTTAAGTTTCTGAAATGCTTAATATATCCTGTGTGTTTCTTAACATTTCAGCACAAATCCAATATCCTACTTTCACGGTAGGCATGGAGCCATCACTCACCATGCTGGGGATCATATCTCAACGTGTGGATGCAGAAATTCAAGTCAACCAGTTTGCACAGGGGTAAAAGTGCAGTGACTACAGGGAAGGAGCACATGGGAACAGAGTTTGCCTCACCATAAGTGGAATAAAAGCTAAAAGTCTTCCATAGCACATGTTGGGGGGAGTGGAGAGTTGTGGAGTGGAAACTTTTGCTCCTAAAGTTCTGGAGGAATTGATGTGTGAAATTGCAAATCTGGTAGTAAGAGTTTTTAATAAATCTATCAACTCAAGGGTGGCACTGTGTGACTGAAGAATAGCAAACACAGTGTCTGTCTTTGAGAAAGGGAGAGTAATAGAGAGACCAGTATGTACAGGCCTTTTAGTCTGGCATCAGCTTCACAGAATCAAAATTTCTGGACAAAATTATGTCCACTTTGTGATGAGTTGTGAAAAGGACGCAGCTTACACCAGCAAAAGCATAGTCTGCTTAGATAAGGAGCTTTTAGCATCCTGATTTGTTACAGCCATTTGTGAACATCTCTGCTTAAAAAATGTGAATTAAAACAGAGTCACATGCAGATGGGGGTGTTGAAGAGATCAGGAGAATGGAGAGCCTGATTTATAAGGGAAGGCTAAAGGAGCATGGCTTGTTGATGATAGGAAAATAAAGGCTTAGCAGGGTTATGATTACTGCCTGTAAAACCTTAGGGAGAAAAAAGGACTATTTGCACTGGAGACCAATAAAATCACACTGGAAATCAAAATAAGTTTTCTAGCCATTAAGACAGGAAGGTTGGAACAGCCTTCTGGAAGGAATGACAATGAACAGAATCCCAACTACTTTCCAGCCACAGCTCAGCAAGTTTATGGAGAGTTAATACAATGTAGTGCACATGATAGAAGGGACTGCACTTGGTGACCCCAGGAATGAGTTCCAGCCTGTATAAACATGCAGGAACTCCATTTCAAAGTCCTCATTAAACTTTCTGTGTATTTCTTTTTCCTCATCTTCTTTTTAAAAAGGATTATCCTGTAATAAACAGGGTGGTGCCATCTGCCACAGTCTCTGGCACAGAAGGGAGGAGTTGCTGTTTTCATGTTAGTTAGCTGTATTGAGAAGGGTGGGGGGAGGATTTGGGGCTGCTTCCATCTGGCACTGGGGCTGATTGAAGGTGAGAGATGATCTCTTGAAACTCAGTGAAAAACGATGGGTCAGGCAGATAGAAGTTTGAAGCGCCTTGAAAACACAGACCAAGCAGCTGAGGTTTGGTGTGGCCACTGAAGAGAGGTGAGAGGACGGCTGTGTTAGAAGGGACGGACACAGTCTGAAGGGAAGGTGAGAAAATTCTCTTCACAGTGTTGTTCTCAGAGGATACCAGGGCAAAATGGCAGTTTTCTGTGTTAGAGAGAAGAAAATTAGAGTTGATCTGTGGTATGAGATGATGAGACACTCCGCTGTGCCGGGAGAAGGATGGCCCTATTTCAGCCGAGGAACTCCTGTGATGATACATTGATCTAGCGAGAGCACACAAGGCAGATCAAAAATGATGCCCAGGTTCCAAAGCTGGGAGAAACTGAAGTATTTCTCCAAGGCATTGGTCTGCTTCCAGCACTGACTGTTCAAGTGGAGCAGATTAGCAGAAAAACCTGTCTTTTAAAGTATTTGAAGTATGGTTGCTGCAGGCTCAGTTCCCTCCTTCTGGGAGAGGAAGGTCCCCAGGAGGCTGGGCTCACTCCACTGTGCTGCTGGACCCCATCCTCTGGCACTGGGAAGGAAGAACTGGGTCCTGACCATGCAGAAGCTGGTCCAAAATTCATGAGGAATTGAGAAAAGGTCAGAAGAAAAGGGTGAAATCCGAGTTTATTTGTCTTGAGTTTGGTCCTTAATGAGTTACATTTTCAGATGCTTCTCTCCAGGCATAAGAGTCAGAGATGTCTGCATTGAATCACTCCAGCCTTGTTTCTTCCTCAGAATTAAAGACTCAGAGGAGATTCTGAACTGCCAAACTCCTGATTTCATTTTTCACAGGTCTCTGATGCAGATTCTTCTTGTCTTCCCTGGTCAGGACTGTAAGATTTGGCTTTTGTAGCATAGCTGTAATGAAAATTCTTATTCGTAGTCACCCACATCCTGTAGTCCTTTCTTGTATTTCTCCTTTATTTTGAGAGGGTTTGTCTGTAGTGCTGTTGATCCAAAATTAAGGGTGTGATGAAGTGGATGATTAAAATGGCACTGAAAGCTTTGTGCAGAGAAGCTCAGTCAGGCCTTCATTAGCTTAGTTTAAATCACTTCAGGCTACTTTGATTCTGAGCAAGTTCACAGAGGATTTTTGGATTAGTTTTCCCACATAAATTCAGGTATGCCCTAAAAAATCAGTAGTATGCACAGCATGACTTTAGGATATGAGCTTTTAGGGCTCCTTCTAGGAGCCCTTCTGGAGAAAAGCACCTCTAGAGAGCTGAAACTCTGCAGGCATGAACTAGCAAAGGGAGGGTGACATGAGGGTGTCAGTGGGCAACCACAGCCTTTCCTCCTCCTTCAGAGGAATTTTCCCCTGAGCTGGCAGAGGCTCAGGCTCACTAAGAGAAGGTGACCCTAAATTAAAACTAAAACTCTAGAGTATGGCCTATGAGAAATATCAGTTTTAGCCTCTGAGCTGCAAGTGTCTGCTTGTGTTACTGTCTGACGGCCCAGATACTGCTCCTTTTCTCAGTTTCTCCAGGTGTAAAATGGGGTAAAAAGCATTGGTCTCCTTGGGAAAGTGTTTTGATACCCAGCACTAGAGAAGTTCCAAGAGTTCATTATCACCATCCATAATGCTGCTGCTGTTATCAATCTATGGTTTGCTTTACTGGAGTAATGACCCATTAATATTATTTTGTTGACTGTACAGATGATCTTTCAAAGCAGCAGTGAAATGTGCTATTAAGAGCTCCAGACAACTTACTGGCCTAATTTATAAGCAGATGCAACCAGTAATAAAGAAGAGATTCAAATGAAGCAATGGTCGAGCAAGTTTTTACATAAAGAGCTCTAATCTCCTCTTCCTCCCTCCCCAGCCATCAGAACCTCTCACGCTTCAAGACACAGGTCTGTGGGTAAGGCAGTGGCTTCTGTTTCCATTATTCTGCATCAAATGCTTTTGCAAACACCAAATTTATGTATGAAAAACAATCCCTCGAGCAAGGCCTCTGCTCATACATCCTGGAGACGTTGCTGGGGAGTTGGCTCAAGGATATATGCAGGTTTCCCATGTGGTGCAGCTTTGCTGGAGCTGCTGCCAGCTCCCGAGGCTGCTTCCCAGGGACCCCGAGGAACCAGCACAGCTCCCGCCTTCCAGGCTGCTACAAGCAAGACCAAGAGTGTTTTAAGAGTGATGTCAAAATAGCTAATACAGATTTAAGAAACACTGTGATACACTTTACCTCTCAGCAGGGAGAGTTTGATAGTAACCCTCCCTGCCCAGACACTGCTGAATGTTTCATTAGCTGAGAAATGCAAAAGTCGGCTTTTCTAGCAGAGACTGCGGAGGTGATGGGGGGTCTGTGATGTGGGGCAGCGTTTATTCTGTCTCAGCACAATAGCTCAGTCATAAATCTTCACCCAAATAAGCCCAACTAAAAAAATCCCTAACCCAAAGGAAGTGACAGTTACTGGAATCTGAAAGAAAGAAGAGAATACACTGTTAGCTCATGGAACACATTCTTGTTTTATATCCAGCAGACTAATTATACATTTATACCAATAAAAGAATAGCGTAGTTCAAGTTATTTCTTGGCTTTTATTTACTTTCTTAGGAGATGAGGCAGAGGCACAGCAATTAAGGGTATCTCTTGCCACTTCTGAAACAGAAAGGGTACAAAAAATAGATCATCCTGTTAAAAGCTCCTCTGAAAAAGGTGGGATTTCGAAAGATAGACTCCCAGTGGAAATTTCTCCTGGATTTTCATTAAGCTAACTTTAACAGCTGCCCAGTTCCCAGCCCCAGGAACCTGAGGCCCCACTGTCCTGCCTGGTGTACCTGATGCTCCACATTAAGGATGGGTTAAGTTTCCAGTTACATATCATCATTATTTTCTTTCTTCCTCTCTCAGTTTTTTTTTTTTATTTGTAAACTTCAGAAGTCCAAGAGAGAACGTGCTGCTTTGCCTTCCCTGTTCCCTGCTGACTTCATTCCCCTGATCAAAGTGAAAATAAGTAGGGCTGGTTTGTTTAATAGAGAGGGTCTTACCCAGTCACGCCTCTTTGTTTGCTGACATAATTGAGGAGAAGACAGCTTGGGGAATAGAGATGCTTAATTGCTCTCACAGTTGCTGCAAGGCACTCGGTGTAGGGTTGGGCTAAATTGGGCCTGTTGTGGATTTTTGAAAAGCCTTGGTAACAGAGGAGTCCAAAAAATCCCCACCTCAAGCCCTTATATAACCAGCAAAGTAACCTTCACTGCAGCATGGTTTTTTTCCTGCATAAAATTCCCTTGGATAAACCAGGAAGGGAAATGGTGCAGCTGCTGCGTCCCCCCCACGGATCTCTGGCAGGCACGGAGAGAGAAGGGGTAGAATGGAGCACCTGGGTGTTGCATCTCATCTATTAAAATGTTCAGCCTTTTAATAAAGTATATGTATGGTGCTAGAAGCTTCCTCCCTAATGAGTCCCGGAGTGCAGAAATCACTGCTTCTCAAAGGAAGACCAGGCTGTAACTCTCTTGATTTTAAATCAAAGGTTGGCTGTGACTCCTCAATCCTTTGCAGTCCAGAAAAAGTCGGCAGAGCTGCTAATTAGAGCACTGGTTGCATTTTTTTTCTGGCTTGAAACCCTGAAATGAAGGGCAGGTCTGCTCTGTGTGTTTGACAATGATAAGACCTCAGATCCCTGGCAAAGGCTTTTAGATGAAAGAAATGGAGAACGGCTTCCCAGGGACAGACTTCCCTGGCCGTGGAGTGGACAAGGCTTCAACAACTCGGGGACGACACTGAGGGCAGTGTTGTCCTTGCCCTGGGGGATCACAGGCTGGGGACTGAGAACTGGACTCTAATATTAATGATGCTCAGACTGAACCTCTCCTGCTTTTAGAAACCGGTCTTAGTTCTGCAAAATTATTCTCTTTTCTGCTATGACTAGGTAGGATTCAAACATAGTATTGATAAGTATTCCTGCCCTGAAGAGGAGAGGGAGATATTTTATGTGACAATGGGGACAAAAGCCACATTCTTTCCCTGTTATATTCATTAGAGCTTCTTTTGTTTACAAGACTGTCTTACTCCGTCAGAGGTATGGCAAACTGTCTCCTAAAGGAAGCAATGAATTCACTAGACATACGCCTAAACCTTGACAATTATTGTCTCTTCCTATATATTTTTAAAGCCTTGGATACTATCAATCACAGAGCTGAGGAAAAGCATATGACCTTCTCTGTATCAGTCTTAGAAAGATCTTGTGTATTAAGAAGCTGTCTGCCAACAAGAGAACTGCAAATGGCTGAGCAACTCGAGTCCCCATGGTAAAGAGAGTTAGAGAAGCCACCAGGAACCCTGATTTATCTGGGTACAAGTGCACGCCTAAAGTTAAGTATGTGGTTTTATGTGGTTTCCCTGAGACTCTTCACAGCTTGGTTCTCAGTGCCTTCTTTTGGGCCCTGCGAAGATAAAACACTTACCAGCAAATGTGTGAACACATCCCTCTCTCAGTCTTGTCTTACTCTGAAGTTGTTTCAAAGCTTGTCTTTCCTAGAAGTACATCACAAATATCCCAGGTGGCAGAAGGCATTCACAGTGCATGGGGAGTTAAGTATTGCAGGTTACTTGGTATTTTTGCCAATAACTTGATGCCCCAAAGCCACTTTCAGGTTGCTGCTTCGTCACAGCTCTGTGAGTTGGGGACTATTCTGTATGGATCTATTTTGAAAAAAAAGATGTGCTGACAATACTACAATAAATAATGCTAACATTTAACATTTGGCACATCCTTGAATGCCTTCCTGCAGTAGATTGAAAAGCCTGACCAGTATTCAAATTATAATAGGAAACTATTCTAGTTCAAACTTAAAGGAAATGGCTTTTTGAAGCTTCATATTGCTAGAACTTATCAAGCATATAGCTTCAAACAGAGAATAAGATGGAAGGCTGGGAGGGGATTTTTATTTGCCAGACTTTCTCCTTTATTTTGCTAGAAATGACAGCTGAGAGTAAACAGTGGCTCTCCTCAAATTTGAAAGGATGAGAGACATTTTAAAAAGGAAAATTTTCTCCCTGACGTGCTGCGTATATGGCAGCAGTAGGAAAGAGTTAACAGGACAGTAATGGGATGGCTTTGCTGTTATGTCCTTATCCTTCAGAACCTAAAAGCCCTGACATAGTTAAAAAGTATTTTCTCATGAAAAAGAGGCTGTTAAAAGAAAAAAAACCAAACCAACAAATCACAACAGATTTAAGCTTTATTTCTTTTGGCACCGGGGTACAAGTCTCTCTTTTTCTATTTTGGAGGCTCTCCAAAAGTCTTTTAAATGCATCTTCAAGATGGCCTTCGCTTTTACAGGTATTTTAATAATTGGGAGCAGGGAACCCACATTCAGTGTGGCTGCTTCTCTTCAGTTGCCCAGCAATCTATTTTTGGTTCAGTGTTGTAGAGCATCATTATTGATGATCTAGAAGAAAATATCCAAATTCTAAGACAAAAGTCACAGATGACAGAAAAACTGTCAAATTAGTAAATAATAAATCAGTTCTTCAGAGTGATCTGGATCCAATGAACAACGAGAGTCCTTTGAACACGACAAAAAATGTGAGGTCCAGGAACCAGGAAAATAGGTCATGCTTACTGGCTGAGGTGACTGTGTTTTTGAAATGATAAACACCTCAATGTGAGCTGCCTGCAGTGGCTGAAAAATTAAATAGGAACCTTGAATGTGTGAACTGGAGAAGAATGAGCTCATGCAGATATTGCCACCATACAGAGAAGTAAAGGCAGGCCGTTTTTGCAGTGCTATGTCACAAATTTAAAAATGGTTCTGAAAGAGAAAAAGTACAAGAATGGTGTGTGTCCTAGAAGTCCTGGCTTATGGGATAAGAGTTCAGTTCATTAACTTCTTTGAGAGGAGTTGGGAGGTGTTTCACAAGTACTAACACCGAGGAAGACGCTGGGAGCAGAGGACCCTTGGATGTCACGGAGAATGTCACGGCATGATCTGAGCCCAGAAACTGGAGTGAAAACACAACACCCAGAACAGAAAAAAGGCAAATGGTTTTAATAATCAACAGCTTACCGCAGACCATGATGGATTTCCCAACATTAAATACATTTTTAAATGGGTTTGGGCATCTTTCTAAAACCTACAGCAGCGTTCAGGCCGAAGTGTTCGGTTCCTCAGTACAGTCACTGCCTGGAGGTTCCTCTGTCCCCTCTGGAACTCACCTCATGCTGTAGATGCCCACCCGTAGTGTCTGTCTCAGGCTACTCCTACTCTCGAGCCAAAAGAAGGAAGCACATTTGTGTGTTTGCTCTCCCCGGGGAAGGGAAGGCAGAGCGGGGGAAGAAGCAGCTGCTGCCTGCAGGCAGCGGGAGCTTCCAGGACCAGGCTGTGCCCACAGCCTGCCCCAGACCTGCAGGGGTGGGGAGCAGGCACCAGGCACTGCCTGGCCGTGGCCATCCTGCCTGCTGCCTCCCACCATCTGGAAGCACTCGACTGTGTTCTTTCAGGCTAATGCAAAGCACTTTACACCAGGCAATCAGCGATGGCAAGTAGGTAAGTCCTTCCCTTTTGCAGTGGAGAGAGACTATTAGAAATACTTCTCCTGAAAGAAAGTGCCCTTTCAGAAATGCGCTTTGGATTTAGGGACTCTGCACAGTCCTTCACCTGTCAGCTTCCTCCTGCATTCCTCACATTTGATGGTTCACTGCTTTCAGATTTGCTTCTGCTTGGCTATCCGTTCCTGTTCTCCTGTGGCTAATATGTAGTTGTACGGTACCACTGAGAGCCTCTGCAAGGTGGTAGCATGGCATATACGGGACCCAGAGGAATTCTGGAACGACCTTTTTAAAAAAACAACAGCATAAAATAAATTAGAAAACGAAGCCGCTTTGGAGAAGGCGTGATGCTTAGAGCAGCAGCCGCAGTGAAGAGAAGTTAAATGTTTTAGAAGGAGCTTTTCCCCACCTGAGGTCGATGGGGAAACTCTTCTTGAGTCTCAGTATCTTGAGTGCTCAGGTACCAATCTCTCATCCCTCCTCCTGCTCTCCAGTCCTTGTTTCATCTTCAAAACTAGAGCATTGTGGTTTCATATTTAAAAATACTTAATATTTTAGAATTATTGGTACCCTGCTGCTGCTGCCCAATGATTGTGGCTGCTCAGGAGCTGATGGAGCAAACAGCACAAGAGCATCATGTGCAGGAGTGAGTGTCCAAACCCTACATCCTTCTGGGGCCAGGTAAGGGATGAGTGCCATTAACGATTCACCATCAAGCAGAATTAAAGCTCCACTACTGTAATTTTAATATATGGCCACAAACTAAAAGACAGACTGAGCCAAGGGCTGCCAGTCCCTCTTTCTGCTCTCTCTTCCCTGATGTGCCCTCCGAAGAGCACAGACCCTTTGGGGTACAGTGGTTACTACAAGAGCAATCACATGATGAACGTTGCTTTTACAAGAAAGCCTTATGTCTAGTTGTAGCATGGAGGAGGTGGATGAGGGGGATAGAAGGCTCTGCCACTTAGCATAAATCATATGGGACAGAAATGTAGTGCTTAATATGTTTGTAAGGCATCTAGCGAGGTTCTGGGTAGTTTCTGTGCAGAGTAATAACTGCTCTTTTCTGTTTCATATTTATAATTCAGAAGAGTTAGCCCTTGAGTAAGTGTAAACTGCACTTCCATCATATTTCCATTTGGGTTATGAATATTTTACACACCTGCAGTCTCAAAAGCACATAATTGCAAAACCACACTCAGACAGGGACTGAATAAACACTGTTGCTGATTCTTAATGAGCCATTAATCAGATGTTTAACTACAGGTAATTCCCTTGAGTCCTGATGTCCCAAGAAAAATCTGTATTCCCTCTAAGTCATAGAGAAGCAGATGACTTATGAACAGGAAATTGCAAGGTGCAGGCTAAACGAACAACATTGGCTTCCCATGGCAACTCTTAATGGTGAAAGGTAAAATTTTTAAAATTTTGTTTGGGTGTCTAAGTCTCACTGCCATAAGCCATGGGCTCTAGCACCGGACAAGGACTTTGTAGGAGCTGAAGACTTTTGTTCCAGTTGTTGAAGGGTGAATTTGGGCCAGAGCTGTGAAGATGCTCTGCTTGCCTCCTGTCAGTCAGCGTTACCAGCTTTCCATGGCAGGGAGTAAGAGTGTGATTCTTCACACAGTGTGAAGTCCCCCTCTGGAATCCGCTATCAAAAGAGGGTGTGTATTCCAGCTGCATTTTAACAAGGGATGGATAATTTTATGGCCACTCTTATTTGTAGCTTTGCATGGTAAATTAAGGATAATAAAAGGATAATAAAAGCAGGTATTTCAAAGTGTACAGCAAACTCTGCAGGAGTCAGGAAGGAAATTTCTTCCACCAGCAGTATTGCTGTTTAGCTAGACTGAAATGGACATCTCTTTCATGGGAAAAATAAAAATTTTAAAATTTCATTTAAGTCCAAATAAGCTCAGTGCTATATTTTGAGCATGAGTTGATGTGCTGAAAAATCATTGCTCAAAAGCACTGCAGTCTTCCACTAGAACAGCTCAACGTGTTCAAGGGGTTTAAAAAAAAAAAAAAAAAAAAAAAAAAAAAAAAAAAAAAAAAAAAAAGAAAAGAAGGAAAAAGAAAGGTTTTCCTAATTTCTAAACTTGTGTCAAAATGTGTCTGGTTTCATTCCCAGTTTGGCTGGCACTAAAATGTCATATTGTGCCACGATGGCTTGGTGAGTTACTGATGTTCATGACAGATCTGCTGTAAACAGCACTTTGTAAAGGACACGACAGTTTTAGGAGCTTATCCATTTCTCTTCGTAAAACAGTCACACATTCCCATATCAGCCAACTGATGAGCGTAGCTGGTTCTCCTCTGAAGAGCAGGCACATGGAGGTGAAGCCAACCTACACACATTAGATATCAGAGGAGCTGCAGGTTATTAGCTACGGAGAACAAAAGGTTTTAGACGCTCTCTCCATCTGTTTCTCCCTCCTGTGCCAGACACACGGTGTAGCAGACCGTGTCTTCACAGACGTTTTCCAGGTGGAAAATGTGCATACAGGAAGCGTGTGCATCAACTCCTATATCTGCTTCCCAAAGCACAAGCTCCTTCCATCACAGCTGAAGGAGCCATAGCCCAACAGCAGACATCCACGAAGTCTCATTCATGCTTTTATTCCCTGGATGTTGCTTCCTCAAAGGATGCTTTGCTTAGCAGAGTAGTTAGATAATAACTTGTTAATTAAATACTCATTGACACTCCCTACCTGCCTTTTTTTTTGTGGGGGTGTGTGCAAGACCCTGCTTGAGGGAACAGTGGATGTGTTTGTACTCCCCTGCTTGCAGGGGAATCCTGTATGGCTGCACCCTCTTCCTCAGAGACCAACACAGAGACTGAACGGGAGGTGGCTGTGGGAAGATTTTGGGCAGCAAGGCACTGCTCTGTTGTACAGCCACATCCCAAAGTGCTCACAGGCCCGGGAAGAAATAGACGGAGAGCACGCACCGGTCTTCCTGAAGGGGTCTGCCCAGCAGCCACCAGCAGAGCTGCCCTAACAAGCATGTCCCACCTCTGGGGGTGCTAAAGAGAGCCCATATGAGTGAAATATGCAACATTCACTAATAGGAAGGTGCTATTCTGCATTCCCTCCCATGGGAAGCGTGGCTTGCTGTCAGCAGACTCTGGATGTGCTGCTGCTCTGCTGAGCAGAGTCAGTGGCTGCAGCACGTGGCAGCGCTGTCCCACCCTCGCAGCTGCAATCACCATCTCTGTTTGCCCTCTTGGCTGCTGCTGGCACAGCTCGCAGCAGCTTTCAGACCAGCCATCATCTCGCCCTGCTGCTGCTGAGGCGTCTTCTTGGTGTATGGCAAGGGCAAGTGGAAGGTAAAGGGGGGATGAGGTAAAAGGTAGCAGATGACACCAGTTAGTGAAAGAGGCACTTACAGACTTGCTTTTGTAGGCAGAAGCATTGAGAAAACCACTTCTGTGATTCAGTAGCATCTGTGTGGCCATTTCACATTCAAACAGGGGCGAGGTGCTCTGAGGAACTAATGAGAGCAATGTAAAAGTCTTGTTAGGCTGCTCTCGATAAAACAGCACTTGTCATACAAACCAGAGGGTATATCATTCATCGTTGCTGGCTTTACCTGCCAAAAGAGAGCTATAAGTTTTCTTTTTTTCCATCCACAAATCTTGAAGTTCACTGTGATCTGTCTAGACAATTCTTCTCTGGGAAAAAAAAAAAAAAAAGTGTTTTGAATTTAGTAAATAATCCTCAGGAATATTTACAGAAGATACATAAATGCCAGCACCTCCTCTAAAGATATAGTTCAGTGTCTTAAAATCAACATATGCCCACTGGGTGACTGGTTGTGAACATTCTCCCTAAACAAAAACCCAGCCACGCAGGCCAGCAGGGAGCTATGCAAATGGTGAACAGCAATGATCTGCCTTCACTGCAGGCTTAATTTATGAACTAGATTTATTAGGTCTTTTTATTGAATGAGTTACTGCATATCCTACTTCTTCCTGTGTCAATAGCTGTGCCCAGGGAGAAGGCAGAAAAAAAGAAATGCAAAGGACCCAAAGCCTGGCACCACTTTGCACGTGCAAATTCAAAATTCGCAAATACCAGCGTGAAAATGGTTCCACTTTCTGTTTTGTACCCAGAAGAAAAGAGGCCAAAGTGGGCACTGCAGCTGAGAGGGAAGCCCTCTCCCAGGGCATCCCCAGCAGAGAGAAGAGAGACTGGCATTGCTCTCCTCCTCATAGCAGCTCAGCCACAGGAGATGCTCCAGGCCCCTGCCCAACACCCCTCGTTCTCCACTGCCTCCCAGGGAGCAGGGACACAGCATGAGGAACTGCAGTGGTGCTCTTCAGAACGGTCTGAGATAGTAGCAGAAATAAAAAGTAGCAGGAAAAAATTATATTCTGCACACCTTGGGCTTCAGATTATTGTCCCCTGCTGTATGCTGGGTGCTGCTGGTAGCCTTTTCAGAAGTGCTTGGAGGGCATAACTGAAGATCCTTCGCCTGTAGCTCTGCAGTCCCATTAAAAAATCCAGTTCTTGGAGACTCTGATTGCATGTAATTACTTTTTTCCTTTCTAAATTGCAGTTTAGAGATTCCCCCAGCTTCTGTGCCTGACAGTTGGGGAGAATGATCTAAATCCTAAAATCAGATTACAGAGAAGTAATAGACCTAAAACCACCTTAATGTATAATGAGTATAACATTTAGCACATACCCAAGAAATATTCCTAGCACTGTTAGATCAAACATAATAAAATTAAGTTATGGACCACTGAAATCACAGCAATTCAGCATCTTGTCCTTGCAACACAAAACAAGAGACACTGAGATATTAGCCCTGAACTTCAAATCATCTCCAAAGCTGTATCTATTATTGTTGAGGTTTTTTGTCTGCATGTTTCTTTTTTTTTTTTTTTTTTTTTTTTTTTGT
>VZRQ01007123.1:278369-292651 GCA_013397975.1 Machaerirhynchus nigripectus
TTTTTTTTTTTTTTTTTTTTTTTTTTTTTTTTGGATATCTATTTATTTTTTCTGCTAAAACACAGATGTTTGCCCTGTATTGTATTCATATGAACCAGCCAGATAAGCATTCAGCTGCTCTGTGCATGTAAGTACAATCATTTTGCATGTAAGGAAAGGAAAAAAACAGCCCCTGTCAGCTGAAATAGCAAAAAAAAAAAGGAAAAAAGAAGAAAAAAATAAGAGTGTGTGTGAACAAGCATTCAGTGCAAGAGGCCTTATCTCTGAGATTGATCTCAGAGATTTTGGCCCTTTAGCGCGAGATTGATGTGGAACAGTTTTCAGTTCTGACATTGTGTTGGACTCGTCAGAGATGCTGCCATCTTTGCGAGGAGGGAAAGCTCGTGTCTGGCTCAGCAGGCAGCAGAGCAGAGCAGCAGAGACTCGGGGAGGTCTGACGTGACTTCCCTACGGCACAGGCACTCGGGACTTCTCTGTGCGGTACTTCCATTGATCATACAGTGGCTTTTCCCTCAAACACCTCTGTGCCACATTTGTTCTTCTTGCTCTTCATTTGCTCTTCAGTTTTAGGTCCATCTCCAAATTCAATTACTTGCCTTTAATTTCAAGGGGGTTCTGCGAGGTGCAGGAATTCCTCAAATGCTTGAGGAATACTCAGGGAATTGGATAGATGACAGTGTAGGCTCTGCACACACACACAACAGGGGGATGCAAAGCTAGTCTGGGCTAACCTAACATGGGGATTTAGGTAGTTTAATTTTGAACTTATTTTAAAATAATGGGGTTAGATTTTTATGCTTCTAATTCTGCCTAAATGAACAATAGAATCAAATTCCTTTAGACCACGCATGCTGTGATCCCAAATATTTAAATAGAGTTGAAGTGTCAGTGAGGGCTGAGCCTGCCCACGTAAAGCTCTGGTGATCCTCAAGTGCCCACAAAGGGGAACTCAAGGCATCTCTTATATGGGCACAGAATAGAACAGAATCAAGGCCTTTGTGTTCAGTAATTCTGACGTACTAATGCATTCAGCTCTCAATCACCTAAGCATCAAAGCAATTAAGCTTTGGTTTTCAGCAGTGCATCTTAATTGTGCAGTCTTCTCTGCAGCGGATAGACGAGCAAGCTCACATGGCAGTGCAGAGCTCAGGACAGGGATATCCATCTCCCACTCAGCCTCTGCCTCTTGGATCTCCTTGCAGAGACAGTGGTCAGTGCTTAGGGACATTTACCCTCGACCTGTTTCCCCTTCAGTGTCACTGATCCCATTATTGGTACTGTCTGACCTTGAAACACTCTTTATTTTTTATTTTTAAGTAGATTAGGAAGAAAGCTTCTTGGAGGGCTTAAAAGACTGTATGCTAAAGATGATTTCTGCAACCTGATATGGATTACCATAGTTACTCTGTCTGAGCATGGCAGCTTTCCAACTCCTCTGCCAGGAATGATCTAAAAGCTTTTCTTTTATTGTGTCTTGAGGTGAGAGTCTGGCTTTAAAAAGCTTTCAGAATTCTAATTCTTTCCTCCAGTTTGTTGGCAGGGGGAGTCCAGGGCCGCTCCATCCGATGTCTGATATCACTGATAACCTACAAACGATGCGTCCGGGATCTCTGACTGTGCATGTCCAATCACTTAGTTAATTGAGGGAGATGCAGCTCATGGCATCCTCATTATCTCTGCAATCTTCTATTCCTCCAGCCTCTTTCCAGGCACACTGTTTAGGGTTTGTGGCACTCCCTCTTCTTCATGGAACATGTGCATTTGCTGGGCCAGATCTGCAGTTAGCAAGAGCAGCAGAATGTAAAGGGCAGTCTCTTGAGTCTTGTTATCTTCTTATGCACAGTAATAGCACAGTCTGCATGCCATTCATGATTTTTATTTAATAGAGTTTCCTGGTGTGTATTTTAGGATTCATTTAAAAATACATCAGTGATGAGCAGGGTAGGAAGAAGAAACTAAGCCAAAAATTCTCTCTAAACCCAGACCAATAACTGTCTTCTCCTGCCTGCAGCTGACATTTAGGAGTATTCTTAAATCACTTTAAGTGATTTTTAAAAATCACTTCCAAAAAAAGGAGTCTGAGGGAGACACTACGGGTGGTTTGCCTGATGCCAGCATGAGTAGGGTGAAGAAATTGGGTCCTAAGTTAATGTTGAATTAATGTTGGTAAGTGATTAGAGGGAAACTGGAAGTGGCAGACTATGTGTGGAATATCTCAGCATTGCTTATGGCACTATTTTAATGATGAAAAATCCAGGTTACTATATATAGCACTGATTTATTCCTTGGGATTTTAACTGGGGCTCTTTCAGGATTCCATGGACTGTGGCATGGACCACCCTGCTGACCACACCTGGGCAGGGAGCACTTTAGCACTTTTTCTATGTTATGTCTCTATTTGGAAGGTCCAAGATTGGGACAGACCTGTTTCTCCCAGTCTCAAATTGATTCTTTATCCATGAGACTATTCTTTATCCTGCTGTACTGTCTGGAAATGATAAATTATTGCTGTAGATAACAAATACTTTCTTCTTCTTCCTCCCCACTGCTTAGCCCTTGTTCACAGTGCTGTCCTTTCTGCCTTCAATAGTTGGGTTAAAGCCTCTGCAAAAACCCCAGTCATAGTGAAATGTCAGCACGCAAAACCAGTCCAAAATGCCTGGATTGCTGATACAGACACGCTGCACATTCATCCATCTCCCTCCTGAAATCAATACAGCTCTCAGCAGAGCCCTCTAAGGGGTCCCAGCAGAGCGTTCACTGTAAGTTTTCTGCTCTGATCCGTGGTTTAGGCCCAACATCCTGAGGTGCTGCCTGTGCTGCTGCTGAGGCTGCTCAGGGCAGGGGATGCCAGGGCTGCTTCAGCCCATCAGGTCCACCAAGCCCAGCACAGGAGATATTTTAAATGCCATGAATATTTAAAATGAGCATAAAGCAAGCCCTCGGGCATCCTGCTTTTCCAAATTGTGAGAGCTGTGACCAAATACAGACACAGGTCGTTTACATAATTAAAATTAAGCTTTCTTTTCCATTTTCCTCCTCTTCCTTTTCCAGCAGCACCCCATTTAATGCCTGTGGCAAGATTCATCACCTGGAGGCTGTTTTTTATGAGATTTGACAAAGATCATTCAGGAGTCAATATTTTGCCAAAAGCTAAGTGATAAGTCTAGTGACTTGCATATAATTACTCCTTTTCTTTTATGTCTTCCTTTCTTCCCCCTCCTCTTTTCATTGGGGCTTTGAGTTACTGACAGCAGAGCAAATGAGCTGTGCTCAGGAGGTATAAAGGCTTCAGGTTTGTACTTTGCTCATTGCCTCAGCTTCATTTTGCATGATTTCTGAATAACAGCAGGAGCACGGAGAACCCGTCATGTCTTTATGCACAAAACTCACAGCTCTGCGCTGAATTCCTTGAGGTTTCCTTGTTGTTTGATGAGGTAGGCAGCAGTGGTTCCAGCAGGACAAAATGAACTGGTTTAAAGGAGCAGGGTATGGAATGGCCAAGGGGAATGAGGCTCGCAGACACCTTCAGGCTCCTTCACATAACCTGGGTTGAACAAAAAGGGTTGGATTTTGGTACAAAGTAATTTTTTCCTTCGTGAATGGACCTTACATAGAAATCAGCATAAAAATCCTCTTGGCAGCTGGCTCCCTTCCTAAATATGATCACCCTTCAGCCCACAAAATTACGGCTCTAGCTTTGTACCAGGGTAGTTAAAAGAGCAGATTTATCTGGGGCCCTAAATCAGAAGCTCATGTGCAGCAGTGGCTGTGTGCTGCCAGGCCCGTGCACAAATGCCCCAAGTCACAATTGTTCCATTCTGGTAAAGCTGTTTCTGAGATTTTGCAAAGAAATTTATATTGCAGATTTTTGGCTTTGTTTGTATGATTGCCTGACAAGTACTAGTGAGGCTTTTTAAGCAGGGCAGATGTGAAGGAGTACTAAAAGGAGCCAGATACTGTGACCCTGGGTCAGGCATCTGGTCCCATCAAAGCCCAGTTTACCTGTGAAACCTTCCAAAAGGGAGCAAATTCAGTCCAGTCTCTCTGGAAGCAAAGAGCTGCCTTGTGACTGAGCCAATGCTCACAGGGTGGTATGAAATGTTTCTATATTGATTTCAAAGAGAAGGCTGTTATGAGGAAGCATTTCCTAAGACTCAAGGCTGGTTAGTTCACAATCATTTTGTGTTAAATAATTCAGAAGCTGATGCAAAAGTAAATTAGTAAGTAGTCTAAACAACATGGTTTTGTGGCAAACTTTATCAAAGAGACCTAATTTTTACTCTCTGATTATATTACAAGTCTGGTTGACAAAAATGATCATACAAATTTAGTGCATTTAGACTTTGTGAGGTGTTTGACTTGGCAGTGAATGGCGTGCTGATTAAACATTAGCACCATTCAGTAACTTTAGAATATGCATTAAATGGATAACGAAGTGCCTGGCAGAGCTCAGGGGGTAGCTGTCGACGGGGAATCAGGACTAAATGGACCTGTGGTTTCTGGGGCACGTTAGGGTTAAGTAACAAAGCTCTCTGTTGTTTGTATCCATGGTCTATAGCAGAACACTAAAAGAAAAATTTTTGGAAAGCACTAAAATCTAGAGAATGGTAGGCAGTGAAGAAGAAAGGAGGCTGGCACTGGGGAAGGTGAACTTTCTGGTAAAGGGGATGAGAAATCCATCAGGCCCCATGCTGGTCTGTGCAAGGGCACAGCCCTGCGGGCTGGAGCACGGGGAGCGCTCACGGGATGAAGCGAGCAGTGATCCAAGAGGCCTCTGCACATCGATCCTGCTGCGACGACCTGACAGAGAGAATTTATGTGGCCTTTAAATATATAAACAAGGGAGTACTGAATAACAGGAAAAGAGGTAATTCTACTTTTATTGCAGTGCCGCTAAAACCAGGTCTCAAGTAGCAAAATATTGCATCAAAACTTTGTAAGGATATGAAAAAGTTGGAAAGTGGGTAGAAAAGAAGGGTTGAAATTATTTGAGGGCATGAGGAACTGTTTTACAATAGGAGACTTGAAAGGTTCAGTGTGTTTCATGGACCAAAATATGGTCTGAGGTGATGGTTTTTTTGTGCATGAATCTGTTCTGGGAAGAAAATAACTGTTCTAAAAGGAGAGAAAAATAAAGAAAGTGCCCATATCTGAAAGCTGAAACAGATGTTATTAAATGAGGTGTGGGCTTGGTGAGGGGTTTTCGGGGTTTGTTTTATTTTAATTGGGAAGTGATTTTAGTCATTAGAGCACATAATCAAGAGAACAAAGTAAGAGAACTCTTTGCTTTTTGATGGCTCCAGAGTAAGACTTGCTGCTATTCTCCACTATTGACTTTTTTTGAGACTTACAGCTCTGTTCGATTAGAAATAGGTGGGTAAAATACACTGGTCTGCTATAAGGTCAAAGGAAGACTTAATGAGTCTTCCTGGTCTGCAACGTGTTGACACTAAAACTGGGGATGAACACAGCGATATTAAAAACGGCCTCACCCGATCTCAAAAGGAAAAGCTCTCCCAGTGTTATCAGCTTCCTCGTGTGTGACAGTTGTTGTTCATACATTTTTAATGTCTTAATCTGGAAAGCTCATTGACATTTTGTTCTGAAACACACGGTGCTGCTCCGCAAAGGAGGACATTTGTTCCTGCAGCTGCACCATCTGGGCAGGAGAGCAACAGGGCTGCCCCGGAGTGCTCTGCCCTGCCCTGCAGAGGATTGCCAGGATTCCTCAGGTGCTGGAACTGCTCCACTGCCATCCACATGGCTTGTGTTGAGCTAGTATCGAGGCCGTCTTGGGTGGCTCCAGCACAGCCGTGACTCAGCTCTCTGCTCAGAAGGATCAGCGGCAACAGGCAATGCTTTGATAGAAGGAAGAGATTTATGGTGCAAACCTGATTCCAGCATCAAGCCTTAAAGATCTGGAGGCAAAAGGAACAACTACAGTTATGAAACGTGTCAAGAAGTGTTTCCCATGAAGAAGTAGTGGATGAACCGGCCACAGCTTCGCCCAGCTGTGTCCGTATCTTACCCACACTGCAAGGCTCTGTGTCTGATATTAAAGCTGACCTTGTGCTGATGCTGTGCTCAGGAGTGAACCTTTTTGTGAAAAGAAAAAAAAAAGGAAAAAAAGAACAAAAAACCCAAACAAACCAACAAACTTTCAGATACAAATCCTGCAGTGATCTCACTCCCAAAGCCCTTCCAGGCAGGAATTGCTGCCTTTTCGCTTCCCCCAGGCACAGACTGAGCGAAGTTTTGTCTTAGATTGACCCAGCTCCAGCCTCAGCGTAGGGGATTTGTTACAGATTTCTCCTTGTTCCATTACTGCAGTGATTTACCCATTTCTAGCAACTAAACCTCAAATGCCTCCACACGTCACGTCGCTGGCAGTGCCACAAGGCGCTCCAAGGCCAGTGCCTCTAAGCGGGGAGGAGGGAGTGGTGCACAGAAGCCTCTAAATTCCAAAGCAGAACTATAAAGAGCTGTAATTGTACCCAGAGTAACTTCCCTGCTATAATTCTCAGCAGGAAAACAATTACATTGCAGCAGTATAACCAGACAGACACGCTGTAAATACAAAACATCCTTTGGAAATATATGCTCCACATTCTAAATACATTTAGAATTAAGGCAAACAACTCTTCCAATTGGGATTCAAGGCAGACATGCCGAGGGCTTTGGGATTTTTTTTTTCCCCTTATGCTTCTACATTTTTGTTTAGCAGACAGATAAAGCTGCTGTGTTAGTTGATATGTGGATGGCACGCTCAGGCTGTCATTGGAGAAAGGGAGAGCTCACCCTCACTCTCCCCACTGCAGCTGGTTACTTCTGTCCTCCTGAGATGAAGGCGAGTGAGAACGGGGGGATTGGTTGGTTTTGGAGCCAGAGAGGACGAAGCCAGAAGCACAGAGCCAGACGTGCTGCTGGTGCTGGGATGCAGCAGCTCTGCTGAGCTCGAAGGCTCAGCTGGTTCAATACCCTCAGCGTGCGCTGGTCACTAGGGGAGGATAGAGGATCGCAGAGCCTGTGGGTCATGGACACACTCCTGATAAAAATGGGAATGCTGCAGGGTCTGTCTGCCTGACATCCCACTGCTTCTGCTACAGCAGAACCCGGAGAAGCAGCTGGATACAGAAAGGAAAGGACCCGTGGCTTGCTTGCTTTCTTTATACCTTTATTTGGTGGACAAGACCCAGGGTTGATACTTGGGTCACATTGTCTTTCCCCAAACATTCAGGATTTGACTGATGGTCATTTTTAAGTGGTAAGATGTTGATCTGCCACAGGTTATTTTAAATAACTGGGCTTGAAAGATATTTCTGAACTCTGTTTAGAGAGGCTAAAACATATATATATGCAATGTTTTAGTATCTTCATTCATCCTTTATGCAGCATATCTTCCTACACTGCTCAAAGAAGTAAAATTTGGCCATTTGCTGCTGCCTAGTCCAGCCCCTCTTAGAGAAGGGTAACTTGGCAGGCTGGGAGAGTTTTTTAGTTTCTACCATTCCTCACCCAGTTCAACAGGAGAAGCAGATGGGGCAGGGGGAAGCAAGGTCCTAAAGAAATCTGTTTGAAAATCTACACAGTTCTCTCGGAACAGAGCTATCTTCTTTAGATATATTTTAAAACCATTCTCTTGTAGTACGTTCAATATGATGGTTTTATACACCTACAGGAAGTTTTTCACTGGATACTTTGGGAGGGAAGATACAAGTTTAGGTGGTTCTGTCAGTCAGGGTATGGCTTGCAATGTTTCATGCTGATTCTGGATGTGACTGTTATTCAAGTTATTCAAGTTATTGTGAGATATTGCAGCACCTTCCATACGTGTCCACCCTATTTCCACTGGTCAGTGGACATTTTAGCATTGCCTTTAGTAAGAGGGATTATGCTGTAGAGTTTAAGGACAGTAGGGTGAATTGAGGTTAGGAATGGTGTGTATCCACCACAAATGGAAGTACTGCCAGAGGCAGGAGATCAGGACAGTGCTTTTCTCCAAAGACAGGAACAACAAAAAGTTCACATTTTGAAAATAACAATAATACAGGAGAGAGAGAGAGAGAGGAAGGAAAGGAGTAAAAGAGAGATCTTTCAGAGATCACAAAGCCAAACCTAGCAGCACTTTACTGCAGCTCTCAAAAGTTTAGAAGTGAAGCCCATAACAATGAAATGCATGGCTTGAGGGCCAGAGCTAAATCAGGCTCCCAGCACAGAGCAGGGGCTGTCCTACAGATATGTTTGTCACTGCAAGGAATGGCTGTGAAGCAAACAAAGGGGAACACAGCTCATGTTTAACAGCCACTCTGCAGCCACAAAGCTACTTCTGCCTGCTGTCTGGAAGCCTATGTAGGGAACACGTGGTAGGTTTCTCCATGCTGGCAGGTCGTAAACCTGAGTTTTCCCTATATATGCCCCTTTTCCATGCTCATTCTCTTGCTGTGAGTAAGTAGGGAAGAAGGGTTGGGGATGGAGCTTTAGAATTTGAATCATTGAATTGCCATTCTTGTTTTCAGTGAAAACACTGGTTTGCATGTACCAGAGCAGGAGCTTCTAAAAGCACAATCACTCTGTGCACGTGCAAAAGTGCACAGACGTGCACACACACAGGTATACACACCACAAATACAAACAAGCATAATTCTGCTGTGCATTTCTACAGCTTCTGGTCTGAAGCTGAACATGAATTTTCCTGTGTATTTGTCTTCTTCACACTGCCTTCATTGCAATGATTTGATTTGCTTAGAGCAACAAACAACACATGGGTTACGGAGGGAAATAAGCAATTGTCTTTACGTTTTGCCTATATATATACCATTAGCTCCACACAAAACATGACTCACCAGCAGCAGGTGTCCTGCTGTTATGTTCGGCAGATTAGTAATGATAGGGAGGGGGCTGCTCTCCCTGTATGGCATCCCAGAGGGAACCTAAAAATAGCTCTGACTTACAGCGAAGTAAAAGTATTTGTGGGCTTTGAACGAAGTCTGCTACTGAAGGTAAGAATCAGAGCTGATCTCTTTAATCTGCCATTCCTTCTTTTTTTTCTTTTTTCTTTTTTTTTTTTTTTTCTTTTNTTTTTTTTTTTTTCTTTTTATTCCTGAGTGAAGCTTGCCTTGGGAGCTGATTGGCAAATGTTACCCGGCACAAGACTGGGAGTTTGGAGTTCTGAGCAGTCCTCTTCCGTGTTTATGGAAACAAGGTGGGGATTGACCAGTTAGAAATCAGTGTAACAGCATTTGCAGTCGAAGCAGAGGCAACAGAGGAATGTGTCTCTGTTAGAAATAGTTGCCTTTCTTTCCCTCTCTTTTTCTCTCTCTCTCAGTTGTTAGAGAATCTGAATGGCATATGAGCAATCCCAGCATGTGACTCTGCTCCCAGGAGCAGGCGAGCTATTGCTGGTAGTTACTCCCACCATGAAACAAGTCCAGTAAGCAAAGTTGCCTGCAAAGTTATTGTAGCAGCAGAATTTGAGAAGAGAGGAACTGTTTGTATTTCCAAGGTGTGTGCAAATCAGGGCGCTACGTGCGCTCCACAGGAGTGTGGCTGAGGAGATTTTTCAGCTTTGCTGCTAAATGTCTGTGTGTCTGTGTACTCAGGCATATTGATGGGTAGGCAGGTGCCCAAAAGGAAAATACTGCTTTTCAGCGGAAAACTATGGAGGATAATTGTATGTATATTATATTTACATGTGCATATCCACATCTGCACCTATGCAAGGAGATCCTGAGCTGATGGGCTGCAGAAAAGCCCCCCAGGCTTTGCACTGAGCCACTGCCTCCGTGGCTTTGTGCAGCACAGAAATGGAGCTGTAAGGGCTGAGTCGCACTGCTGAAAAATGAGGTACAAGGGCTGCTCGTTACACCAGAATAACCTCACGGGCCGTGATGGATTTCCCCTGACTTTTTCGAGTGGCATCACCAGTATTGATAACAAGCAACTTCGGTGTTGTGGAAAGGGGATGAATATCTGACAGCCCCTGGAAGCCACACAGCACAGGAAGTGCCTGAGGACAGCGCTGTGTGTCACTCAAGGGTGTGAGCACAGGTGGGCACCCTCTCCAAGAGCTGCCATCCCCTGACTCTGAGCCTCAGGGATAAGGAATTTCTCTAAGCGTTTCCTTCTCTGCCCTCATTTAGTGCTGGTTTTGGCAAATGAGTCCCAGAGGGGTGAGCACGCCCAGGGGCCTGGCTGCGGTGTTGTGGGGTGGAGGTGGCACTTGGATCATCGTGGGGTCCCACTGCCTGAGCTCCTGCAGTAGGTGCTGGAGCCCATCAGAGTCATTCCCAGGATATCTGGGCTGTTTCTTGAGTCAGCGCTGATTCCTGGCTGGGCCAGCAGCTCCCTTGGCTGATATGGGGAAGATGGCAGAAACAATCTAATTTTAGCTCCCTAATGTTAGGCCAGCTTCTCCTAAAATCAGCATCAATGGCAAAACCAACATTAATTTGAGTGGGAAAAGGACTGAACCCAAATGAATATATGCTGGCCTTTGTAATTATCTTTATTAGCTGATAGGGAAGGAAGACCTTGTTCACTCGGTGCATTTCTAAGGCTGCCTGGCTGTGCTCCAGGGATGCACCAGCCTGTGAGCAGACGGGCTGGGAGAGCAGGACGGGAGGGCTGCATTCCTTCACGGGGGGCTGTAATTCACTGTCATCCCCAAATGATTAAATCCTGCTTATTTCAAACTGGCAGGTAATGGGGCAACACCCACAAATATGGTGGGTAGGACTGAGCTCCAGGTGCTTGTTGAAAAACTTCTATTGAGTCCAAAGTTCAAAATCCTGATCCCTGTGAGGGGAGCATGTCGGGTTTAGTCAGTGTTAAACATTGCATTTTTAGACTGGTAAGAAGAGTGAAAATTGAAGAAAGCAGCTGAGAAGCACAAGAGGACAGGTCAGCTCTGCTAAGTGCTGGGGATGGACATAGACTGAAAACAAATCCTACTTGGCAGCACAGAGAATCTGCTGGGGCTGGCAGTCTGAAACCTGTTCCACAATAACTGTTTTCCTTTCCAGTAAACCAGTGTATTGATGAGGATAAGCAGAAAGGATCAAGGATCAGTCTTGATGGAGCTCTGCAGAGTGTTTTACCACACTGCTTAGTTCAGATGGCCACAGTGGATATTCATGTGGTTTTCTCTGCTGAGCAAACGGGACATGACAGAAGATAATATAATTTAGGGCTTTTTTTTTCTCTTTGTGAAAATGAATTGCTACATGAGATTTCATATGCTCACACTTGCATACTTATGGGGCATCCCAAAATCTCATGTCCATTGTGCCAGCTCCTGTTTAGCACAGACCTAATTTTGCAACTTTTAAATAAATTCTCTTGACAAAATAATATTATGGCATATTGAAACAGAGCAGACATTTCAATAGGAGCATGCTGAAAGCATCCTTCCTGAAAGCACACACAAGTGATAGCTCAATAAACAATTAAAGCAAGATAGGCCCAAGATGCCACAGAAATGTAATGTTGGTCCTGATCCTTCCATGGGTTCTCCAGTGCCCTTGGATCTCCCCGTTTGCTATGAGAGGGTGCACAAATAATTTGCATTTGAGAGGTCTTTCTAGCTTGTTTATTCCTCTTAATTCTTTACAAGGACATCAAGATGCAAACTGTGCCAGGCAAGCTCATAGGAAGGAGGCCACCCCGGTGGATGCTGTCAGTAATCCTCCTGCAAAGGCTGTAGCAATTCCTTGGGCTGGTCTTTTGCTGGCCATCTGCTTAGCATTCCCTGGTGGTGCTTGGGTTTGGATCTCTGGTTTGTTTGTCATTTCAGTCTCCCACTTTATTATTTCCAGAGCCAAGTGAACCGCTGCCAAAGCCAATGCAATGAGATTGCATTGTGAGCTTTGTGACATGGTATACTTTTCTTTTTATCTTGAAGCTTCAGCTCCTGGAATTAGTTGATTATGTTAGAATCCCAGCATTCATTTAAAAAAGGGGGGCAAAAAAAAGGGTGGATCTCTGCTCCTCAAGGACCAAGGAAAAAGCTTGAAAAAAAGGATCTCTGCAGACTTAGCAATCACAGGCCGGTTGAAAAGAGGCACTTTTTTTCCCCCCTTGATATCAGACTGTTTTACAGACAATCATCCTATTTCTGAGTCTCTCACTCACGGTTTTAGAGTTCTGGGTGCTGGCAAACCTGAGTAGCAGCTGTTCCTTTCTAAAGGCAGGGAAAATAAGTAGTCTCTTAACAGGAAAAGTTATTTTATCTTTGCCTGTGCTGCATTTCCCTCTGCCCCTGCAGCCCAGTCCTGCCAGTGGTCAGCTCAGCACTGGGAGCCCTTTGCAGCAGCTCCAAAAACCACTCAGACCCCAGTAAGCCCCAGTGAGAAACGGAGGGACAAGAGTTTGGGTTAACCAGGACTGTGATTCCCTTGAGGTCAGGAGCAGCAGCTGCTGCTGTCACTGACCCCATAACTTTAAATAATCTTAGCTATGGCTGTACGTGGCACATCTGAAATGTGATTAGGGCTTGCCCACGTCTGGGGTACACACTGTCACTGTCTTCCCAGCTTGGGGATATATTTGGGATAAAACCACTGGAGCTAGGGAGGGTCCATCATTTATATTTCAGTTTGCCTGGTGCACTCTTTTCCTAATGTTGTTTTTCTGTGGGAAAAGAGAGGACACATAAGACTGGTTTTAACAAAATATGTTTGTTGGTCTGGATTTTTCATCACTGTGGGCTGAGGCCTTAGGGAAAAAAATATGGGTTTTTTTTCTGCTTTTTTCCGGTAACTAAATGGAATTAGCATTCCCTGCCATTGCTGGCCAACGGGATCCACTTGCAAATCAGTGCAAGCAAAGGACAACAACAGTTCTGAAGTACTAAAAAAGGAAAGTACTAAAATTACAAGAATAACAGAAAGGAAAATGAAGACCCATGGGTCAAATTTGTTGTTTGATAAACTAACTTGATAAAATTTACAGTGTGCTTGATACTTGCCAGTTTTGCTGATGTGCTTTTGTTTTCTTCTGATCTGTCAGATTTCGTCAGTATATTTTTTTTTATCTGGAGATAAGATGAACAGAAATTTGGCATATAATGTACAACAGGTGGAAGCAGCGCATGTGTAGAGGCTCTGGAGTAGGGTTGTATGGTGTAGCCCCTGTTCTTTAGTTGGGAAATGATTTTACAGACCTTCAATGAACCAAACCTGGCACTTTATTGGAATTTTAAGGGAAGGGAGGGTCCCAGGCTCATAGAGGGAAGGGAAGAGCAGCAAGTGGGCAAGTGATGGAAAGTTCTCCTTGGACACAATTATAACCTGTCCTAGCAACCAGTAGTTAGTAGCTACTGATCTTATCACAGACTCCTTCCACTTTGATACTGAGCTCCAGAGTAAAACATGGAGGGAAAGCGCTCATTGCCATCTGCTAGAACCAAAGCATTTGCATATGGTTGCAAAACAACCAACTTTTTAGAGTAGAAAAAAAACATTTCCACTGATTGCCTCTCCAACACATGGAACTCCAAGGGAAAAGGAGCTGTGCTGCTGCTGGAGCCTTTGTACTACACCGGGTGGCCAAGCCCCTGCTGCCACTTGGCTGCTGGGCACAGTCTGCTTTGCTAAAAGGCTTTGGTAGGGAGAGGGATGGGGAAAAAAAAAGGAGGAGGAGGAAAAAAATCAATTATAAAAAGGAGGAAGGGAGAAAGCAGTGTCCAAAGTAGGGCAGTGAAGCGTCTAGAGCACAAGTCTTGCGAGGAGCTGGGGGTGTTTGGGCTGGAGAAAAGGAGGCTCACAAGAGATGTTATTGATTTCTACAACTACCTGAAAGGAGGTTGTAGCCAGGTAGGGGTTTGGCCTCATCTCCCAGGGAACAAGTAGTAAGAGGAAACAGCCTCAAGTTGCAACAGGGCAGGTTTGACAGGGTATTAGGAAAAAATCCTTCACGGAAAGGATTGTCAAGCACTTGACCAGACTGCCCAGGGAAGTGGTGGGGTCAGCATCCCTGGAGGTGTTTGCAGATGTGGTACTTCGGGACACGGTTTAGGGGTGGGCTTGGTAGTGCTGGGGTAGTGGTTGGTATCAGGGTCTTGATCTTAAAGGTCTTTTCCAACCTGAATGACTCTGTGAGTCTATGAAATGCGGGGGAAAATGGGGGATGTGGTTGAAAAAGGAAAAGGGGGCAGGAAAAAGGCGGTGGGAAAACGTGAAGGAATGGCGAGAAGGGGAAAAACGAAGAAAGGGGAGAGCAGTGGGGTGAAAAAGGAGAAGAGTGGGGTGCAAGGAAAAAAAAAGGAATAAAAGGGGAGGGGG
>VZRQ01007123.1:293016-550022 GCA_013397975.1 Machaerirhynchus nigripectus
GATGCTCCCGTGGGAAGGGACTCCTGGAAGTGGCCCTCGGGCTGGGGCTGCCGGCCTGAATGCTAACAGCGGGCGTGTGGGGGGGCTGCGGAGAGGGGCTCCGGCACCTGCGAGCAGCAGGTGAAAACGGGCACAAATCGGGCTGAATCAGGGAAAAAGCTGNGGCAGCCGCGCCGGACCCGCGGGGCTGAGCGCGGCTGCGGAGCGGGGCGGTGGGAGCCCTGCGGGATGCGGACTCGGAGGTGCGAGGCGCTGCTTACAGGTGAGACTGAAGCTCCAGTGCTTCCTGCATGGATTGGCGTTTTGCCCCCGCTGGGAAAATGTATCCGGTAATGCAAACTTTCAAAGAAAAGTAAGGGTTTTTCAGTGAGATGCTCCTTTCCCCGCATGTTGCAGAATTTCGCAGGCTTGTTGGTTGTTGATGATGCACTTTGATTTCTGGTGGTCCTCTCGCGGAGTAGCTAATGTAGAAGATGCCTTTTGGTCTGCAGTGTTAAGATTGTTTGTTGAAGTGTCTTTGCTTTAGCATTTGTGAATTTCAGGTATAAAATGTAATAGGAAAGAAACACGTCTGGTGTAAATATATATCAGGTTATGAAAGGCTATAAAGCCTATGGAACTAAGTGCTTCCTCTTAAGTCAACTTTTAAAACAGCTTCTCCCTGGGAAGTAATTCACGTTTTTCAAGGGGAGAAAGGATGGGTGAAATTGAATTGTTCAAATTAAGTAAAAATGAATTGCTTAATATTCAGAGGAGTTGATAAATGAACCATTAAATCAACACTTGCATAGTGTTTCATTGGAAAAGAAAAATGAACAACTCTCCATTGTGTGCTGGGCAGAATAGGTCAGCCAGTGACGTTGCTACATCAGTGTGCTGAACTGAGTCCTCCTCCTGCTAACAGATGTGTTTGCTTGGTGACATTCCATAGGCATGGGAACGAGCTCTTGCGCCCTGTGTGATGAGGATCAGCATCTGCTGTAAATGACCGTAATCATCCCAGCCTCATCTCAGAGGAGAGAAATCTTAGTTAGGTTTCCTTTGGCATAAATTAACATAATTTTATTGACTTCTCGTGTTGATGTATATCTGTGAGAATCCGCTCCTGTATTTCAAGCTATGTTTTTGTTTTGTTCCTCCCCCAAGGAAGAGCTGTATTTTTGAATGCCAGTTTGAGGAAGAAATTATACTGATAAATGGAAAAATAAGGGTCATTATTTTGAAGCAAGGCTGACAAGATTCCCTGTAGTAAAAGCTGTTTTCAGAGCATCACCTCTCAGCAATACAGAATGTGAGCCTTACTTCCAAAACCTTTTATTAGCATAGGTACAACTGTTGCAACAATCTTCTTGCCACAGAAAAATTACCTTTGTCTTTGCCTCTTGAAGTCCTTGGAATTCTTGTGTTGGAATGCACTGAGGATGTTGACTGTATCCTTATTGTGCCTTCTGGAAACTTCCAACACTTTGAAGAGTCATGGATTGTATGCCCCTGATGTTTTTCAGTTGCACCTCTTTGCTTTTCAGGTAGCTTAGAATAGCTAATTTTGCTTACAGCTTTTAAAACTGAAGGAGTGACAGCTCTTCTGGTTTGTGCATGTAAACTGAGTATTACAAAGGGGAAATTATGGAGTGAGTTTTTTGAGGGTTTGTGGGGTTTTTTGTTTTTTGGTTTTTTTTTTTTTTTTTTTTTATGCTGAGAGAAACAGATTATCCAGGCTCCAGCTGAAGGTAGGATTGTAAATTGACTTAGGACTTGAGAAAGCTCCCTGCCTACAGGTCATTTGGCCAAGAGAGAGAGCTGGTGTGCAGACCTTCAGACAGGCAGGGGCATTTATTCAGGTGTTTATAATTAAATAGACGTGTGTTATGTAATGTGGTCTGTTGCTGTTTATTTTGGGTGATGTGTATAGACCCAATACTCCTGCACAGATCCTTTGGCTGATGGGTTATTGGGAGGGTGCAGTAGGAGTTGCTTGAATGTATGGGGAGCTTTTATGATGAAGCAGATGGACAAGTAGGTGTGTTTTCCTCATGGGAGAGGAGGTTCTGGATCTGGAAGTGCCTTTAGATAGTGCCTGATGGTGGTGTGCATTTTTCAGATGTTTTGCTGTTCTTAAAAGCCAGGGTTGCTGCAGGTATTTTTGTGCACCAGCAATGTCTGGTTTAGAGTAGTTTTCATTTGCTTTTAATTGTCCTCAGAAATCAAAGTAAAAAAGTTTTTCTGAAAACCTATTGTGCCTTGTAAGGTTATCCTGCTGTTTCTGATTCCTTGCTTACTGTTTTTCTCTGAAATCAAAATGCATTTCTTTAGTTCTTTTGATAAAGACTTTAACTCAAGCTTACTGGAAAACGGTCACTCTCTGCTGAGAGAGTGCTGGCATCTTATTGACTTATTTTGGGAATACTGGAGAAAAATATACAAGATACACTTTCATTGATTAAATCCTCCAGGGCAATCTTCTAACACTGCAGTTCTCTAGGTGAAAAATTAACTTCCTTCATTGTCTGCTCCTGCTTTTATTTCATTTGTGCCAATCCCAGGCTCTGTTACCAGTTTACATCAAGTCCCTTAGGTGTGCTTGGAGTGGGAAGTATCTCAGAGTAAAAGCTCACACACACTATTACCCTCTGAGTCCATTTGTCTCTGGCCACCACCAGATGCCATGATCCCGTCGGTGCCACAACAGTCACACAGGATTTGCACCAGCCCACAGTTCCTTCACCTGTGAAATGTTTCCTGAGTGATTGTAAAAAAAATAAAATTAACAGCTACCTTGATGTTTTTCCAGAGGTTTGGGCAAGATAGCACTTTAGGTGCAGCTTAATGACAAACTTTGATTTATGAGGTAACTGAAAATGTTTGTATTGTTGGATGTGGAGTGAAAGCATAGGAGCTTTCTGCATTTCATCTGCAGCTTTTCCAGCACAATGTACACCTAACAGCTTGTCTCTCATTGATTTTAATAACAGATTTCTGCTGCATATGCCCGGAGTAGTTTGAAAACATACTAAGTTTTTTTGGGGGGGCAGTAGGTTACTAAACACCATAAAGAACTTCGCAATGTCTGCTTAGATAACCTTGAAAAATCTTAGGTTTTAACTACTTTTTACATTCTGCCCCTGCCTGGGTTTAAGATGGATCTTATGGGAAGGCTGCTATTTTTTTTCATTTTGGGGCTAAATACGTAAAAGAAGCAGAAGAATGCTTTCCCCCACCCACTGATCAAGGGCTGGTATGACTCCTGTGTCTGTGTGTTTTCCTTGTGAATTCTTTGCCTTCTTCCTCTCTACCTCTATCAGCTGCTCTCAGTAACAAGTCACGTCAGGTGAGCTGCATCTGACTTGTTTGGAAGTGGTTCAAAAGGATCCCATTGACATTACCAGCCAATGGGTCACGCTTGAAATCTTGCCATTCTGGTGTTAAGCCTTTTCTTTCTTTTTCTTCACCCGCACCTTGATTTCTGACCTATTTTTAGCTGCTGTTCTATTGAATTTGGATAGAGCTAGTGAAAAGGGATGTGGTATTGGGTCATTTTTCTTTGGGGTTTTTTTTTTTGTCTTTGAGAAATAGGGGATTTTATTTTTCACTAAGGTGGAACCCTAGGGTGATTATCTGCTCCTCTGCTTAGCAAGGAAGGATAGTGGTTCCTCATGGAGGTGAAAACTTTGTAAAATCTCAGGACTGCCAGTTTAACCCTAGAATCTGATATGGATATTGGAGCTCTGTGATTTTTGGTTGTTTTTTTTTTATTTAATCATGCTTAAAGATTGTGGTGCTGCCCAGAAAGCTCCCTGAATCTAATGCATTGCAAGGTGGTAAGGTGGTAGTATTGGGTTATGGTAATACCCTATTTCCCCTCTTGGTCCCGAGGGCACTGTAGGGTTTGTCAGGTTGGGTGCTGGAGAATTATCATGAATGCAGAAGAGCAGTGCTGGGACCACATCCAGGGATGTGTTGCCCACTGCTGGGACGAGCCAGGATTTGCTGTGACCGCCCCAGCAGATGAAATGCTGCTGCAGTGGCTTCACCTGTTCTTGCATGGAAGCCATGTGAGCAGTTAGACAGTCTCGTTTCTTCTTTGGCAGTGTGGCAGCAAGGGGAAACCATTTAATTAAAAAGCTTCCTGCCTTCTCCAGAGGTTTCTGTGGTCGGTCACCAGCTGAGGTTCTGTTTCCCCATGTCAGCAGATGCTTTCACCTGGAGTTGAGCCGTGGTGTCGGCAGCCCCAGCCCGGCTCAGTTCACATCTCTGTGGGCAAGGAGGGAGCAGGAGGCTGAGTACATCTCTCTGCCTGTTTCTTACTTTTCCCTGCTGTTAGCCTGAGAAATAAAGTTTGTTCCTGTGTAATCCTGACACGACTGAAGAACCTCTTGCTGCAGGCAGCTCTGTCACTCTCTGTAGTGCTTGGATTGCTCAGCAGAGGGAGAAGAGACCATAATGCTGAAGGGACCCAGAAACAGCCAGAGCCACATTTCTCTGACAGACAGCAGGGAGAAGAGTCCCAAAGCCTCCCTCTCTGCTTGATTATTTTTTTTCTCTTCCCTTCGTGTTTTGAGGCTCAGAGCTAAGCTGTGATTTTTCACCTCTTGATCAAAAGTAGCTGCCTCAATGTGCAGGTTAATGGGCTATTTCAGAGGGCAGAGTGGGTGACTGTGATAGAAAAGATGAGTCCAAATCCAAGAAGCAGCATGCTTGAAAAATCTCATACACCCAAGCATTTCCTAAATATTCAGGAGCTTTCCTAAATATTTATGAAGAAATGTAGGAGTTGACCTTTAGTGACTGAAGCTTTACAACACATCCAGAGATAAACAAAACAAAACCAAACCCTTTGAATTAGTTGCAATTCAAGCAGCAAGTAAAGCCCATGACTCATCTCCAGGTCAGATTTTTAACTGTCGTAAATCAGTGCAGCTCCATTACTTTCCTAGGCACTGTGCCAGTGCTGCCACTGGCTGGAGGGCTGGCCTGCTGTTTTTTGGGGGGGATGAAGTTTGAGCAGAAGATTGTGAGATTGTGACAAAGTTACGGGGTTTTGTTTGTTTGGTTTGATTTGATTTTTTTGTTTAGTTTTTTTCTTTTTTTTTTTTTTTGAGGATGGGAAAGGTATTTGTTTAAAGGACAAAACCTGTGTTCAGGCTAATAGACAGCATTGCTCAGTAGAGATTTGCTCCCCTGTAGCATACTGTGAGGAAATCAAGGAGAATTAGACATTTGTTTTTTGTCAGACATGTCGGTTTAATGTGATAAGGAAACAGCTGTTAGAACGCTGCCAGATAAAAGCAGGATGCTAAGCATGAAAGGGAAAAAAACCAATTGGAAGTTCCTGCAATTTGATTGAACAAGTCAGTATTGTGGAGACCCGGCTCGTTCCCTGTCGAGGGTGATGTGGTCGGCTCTGGGGCTGTGCTCTTCAGAGCAGAGAGTATTAGTGCTCTTACAGTGCTTCAATCAATGAGGTGCCAATTACTGAGGGCTTTAGGAGGTGGAGCAGATTAAGCTGTTGGCCCTGGTAGAGGCAGCTGAAGTGGAGCAGGCTCCAAACTTTCCCCTGCACCATCAAAGGGCATGACCTGACTGCACTGGGCACTTCCTAAATAAATTTGTTCTCTTAAAGCATGAGCCAAGAGTCCACAGAGGATGATGATAAGGGTCTTAACTCTCTTTTGGACAGGGAAATGTGCCCAGCAGGCAGATGTGGAATGTGCTATTAGGAAAGCAAAAGGAGCATTGTTGAGAGGTGCTGGTGACCCAGGGAGGACAAGTCAGTGAAGGCTTTCCCATCCTCTGCACTGGAACTCAAACCAAGGCCAGCTCCGGGTTTACTTTCAACGTTCTTACCTTCCCTCCAGTTCTGAAGGGTCTGTGTTCCATCCCTGTCAGGGACCAGGCTCCAGCCTTGATTCCAGCCAAGCTGTGCCAGGCCCTACCTGCATGGGCTTCTGGTGCTCAGCTCAGCACAGGCAGAGGGGCGACCAGATGGAGCTGATGCTGTTCGACAGCCCAAGAAACACCTCTCTCCTGAGGAGAGTTGGTCTCTGCTGGATAATGAGCTCTGTTTCACTGAGGACTGAGTTGCTGCTGTAGGGATCAGAGCGAAGCACAAATGAGGATGCAGCACTGGGCACTTCCTACAGCCTCTTTTCTACATAGCAAACAGCTAATTAACTGAGAGCCTCTCTGAGCTCTTGGGCTGCTACGGGCCTGGCTTCCTGTAGAAGAATCTTGTGCAGTTGGTCTTGCTCCAGTAACTTTTTGAAGTCTTTCAAAACGGTGCATTGCAGCAATGCCCCAGCTTTTACTCTGACTTTCAGGCTTTTGCAAGTGTGACATCTGATAGTGGAGCTGGGCAGTGAAGCTTCAGCTGAAGGGAGAGTTGTTAGTGTACAAAATGCATAGCACAGCCATGGCTTGGGGTATGAGAGCCCTTCCATGCCTTACAAAATAACCTGCAAATGTCTCTGTTTATATTTGAAGTACAAAATCGTTTATGCAGAAAGCATAAACTTTTTTTTGAGTGTCAGCATGGGCAGCCTCTCTCCTCTTGCAACTTATTTTATGGCTATAAATGGGATGTAAGTGGATTTTCTGCCTTGTACTATCTGTCTGAAGGAGGATGAAATTCACAGTTGTTACTGTCATGCTCAGGTAAAACAGTGACCCTGAATTTTAGCAGTTTTACCTTATCAAGTTCACAGATACTGCAACTTTAAAATTTTATTTTTTAGTATACATAACTTCTTGAACAAGTGAAGCCAAAATAAACTTCAAAGCAAGAATTTACCTTACTTAACCTACTACTTTTTTTTCTCAGTGAGACCACAGAAGAATCATAGCCCTTACAGCGTACAGCTCAGTTTTCTGCTTACACATTGCTCCTGAAGAGCTGACTTATTTTGCAGTTTTTTCACAGAGCTTGCACTAGTGGTTTGCAGGAAATCATTAGCTGTACTCCTGTTTCAGTATGGGCACTGGGAAATCCACTTTTATCTGTTCCTGCTTACCAGTGTGGTGCAAAAGGTTTGCCTTGCATGTACTGAAACATGATTAATTTGGGGGGGGGATAATGATGAAACTGCAGTGCTTTGGTAGGTTGATTATTTTATGCTCTGCCAGAAATGGTTACTTAAAAGGAGATATTAGATCTGAATGAGATGTTCAAGAGCCAGTTACTGGTTTGAGTTAGCTAATAGGGAATAGGCCAATCCTACTGCCACTGGTGTCAATGAAAATACTGAGCGTGAAGTCAGGCATGCAGTAATTAAGCACCTGCAGATTATGGGTTTTGAAGGTGTGAATAAAAGATTTTAAGTGTTGGTTGAATTGTCTTAAAAATAAACCCATTAGATATTTTTCTTTTTTTCCCCCCTATTTCCTTTGTTCCCTTTCTGTCTGACTTCAGCAGTGGATCTGTTTGCCTGCTGAGCAACAAGTGCTTCTACATTCCTCTGCCCAGGTTGGTGGATCTGACAGATGTGGCATGGGCCCTTATGCAGGCTGATGTTATACACCACTGCATGTTTAATTTCACTCTTTGAAAGTAATCTTGAGGGTGGGTATTTTGTTGGATTAGGGAAGAAGTGCCTACACACTGATCCCCGAGTGTTACAGTAATGAAATTTTCCGGAAACAGATATTTCCTGAAAGAGCTTTGTGAAGTCAGAGGTGAATGATTTTAAGTATCGTGTTTAACAGTTGTCTTATTACTGACATGGAGGATATTATAGTTATTATAGTTGAGTCAGATATTGAAAAATGGTGCACTTAAACTTCTCCATTGTTCTTATTTTCAACAGGGCTGTTATGAACTGCCTTCACTGAAAGGTTGAAGGGGGATACTGGCTGTGAGGCTGAACTGGTATTTATGGGAATAGCTGAATCTTCTGAAAAATAATACAAAGCATGGAAGCTTGGTAAAAAGCAGAAGTGTTTTACATGATTTTGTGAATTAATAGTTTCCATGTAGGAGTTTCCTCAGCATCAGAATGTCCAGCAAGCCAGGACTTTTGTCATTCTATTGTGTTTTTGGTTCATTTGGTTCTTCTCATTTGGAGAAGAAGAGGCATTAAGAGCTATGGGGAAATTCAAGAACTGGATCAGAAATGATTTCTGCAAATTTTATATCCTGGGCAGTTGGTGGTTACTCATGAATATGGTGTGAAAAGCTGTGGTGGGGGTGGAAATTATACTTTCAGAGATTGGCTCAAGAGGTGAATGTGTTGCGCATGTAACAACAGCTGCCTCAGTGGCTGGCTCCATCCTTACCTATTGTTTTTCCAGGGAAAGGAGATTTGATTTTCAGGAGGGAAAAGGCTGTTTTACCACGAATGACACAAAACCCTTTGGTCTTCACGTGCTTCTTGTGATAAGCAAGAGTGTTCTTACAGGGATTAAAATACTTCTTGTTTGGCCTTTCTATTTTCCTTCTCTTATGGGAAGCTTCTGATCTGCTTGAATTTGCCTTTTCATCCACTTTGGACCTGAATCTTTGGCCTAAAACAGCATAAATTGTCTAATGGACCCAGGGTGCTCTAACCCAACCTGAGCATATTATTTAGTATTTTAGATGTTCAGTGCTGTGCTTAGTATTCCCTATGTATATGCTTTATACACAAAAGTTGTTTTTCTCCCTCGCCTTGTGGAGGAACAAACGAGAATGTGCAGCTTTTCAGATGGAAATAGAAAATGCAGTGTTCAGCTAGCTTGAACCAGTCCTTTTTGGGATAGGAGATGGCTCTGGAGGGTGTTTTTTCTCTTCTAACTTATGAAGCAATTTGAGTCTAATCTACTCCATAATTTCAAGCCTTGTATGATATCTCCCATTTGTTACCTTAATAAGACCAAAGGTAAAATTTTATAGCACGTTCTGAGCTGAATGGTCAATGTCTTATTAAATATCTTTGCTTCCAGGGCAGATGGAAATGAGAGAAGTCTCTTGCAGATTGCAGCCCAATTAATACAATTTATCTAAACATGCTCTGGCTTATCCTGCTCACACTTCACAGGAGAGTAGAAATTGTCCTTTCTGTGTGTTCTACCTCCCGAGAAAATAAGAACAATGCAGGTGGTCAGGCAGAAGGCTCATGTAGGCCAGCATCCTGTGTGTGGTGTGGATCAGACCTGGGTGGGTTGGCTCTTCTGCAAGCTGTAGAGTCCCAAGGTACGGCTACTTCTGATGCATATTTAGCAAAGTAAAGCTTTTCACTGTTCAGAAATAATGTTGGCCTTCTGATCCATCACAGCTGTGTGTCTTCATATGTTTTCTTTTAAAGATGACATAAGCAGAAATAGGTGCATTTTTAAAATGTAGATAAATCATGAGTTTCTGACATAGTATTTTGTATTTCAGCCTTGACACCTTTCCCTAGAAGTTCCAAAATTATTTGCTTATTATTTTTGGGTTGCTGCTGAGCTGACGTTTCCAGAAAGCTGTCTGTAGTGACTACATCTCTTTTCTGTATTAGAACAGCTAATTCAGAGCCTGTCAGTCTATGTGGACAGTAATACTCCTTTATTTCAGTGCAATATTTTGCATTTATTAACATTTAATTTATGCTGTCATATTGCTGTCCAATCACAGTGTCTTGAGACTCTTCTGCAGCTTTCACATCAGTTGTAGTTTTGCCTACTCTTAATTGTTCTGTTTTCTTCAGTGTAGTTTGGCATTTCATTACCTCCCCGCCCCCTTCTCAGACCAGTAGCGGGTATTTGGACCAGTACAGGTCTTAGCAGGGATGCTGAGGTGATGTGTTAACAGCCTCTCATCCTTTAGACAAATGATTTATTATTTCCTTTATTTCCTGGATTTTTTTTTTTTTTTTCAGTTGATGATCCATAAGATGCACTTGTTTTCTATCCCACTGTAGCCTACCTTTTTAAAGGCTCTTCTGGAGACTCCTTCTAGAGTCCTTGAGACTCTCTGCTGAAGGGTTTAGGAAAAGCCCTGTGTACTGCATCAGCCTCCTGCGTATCCCTGCAGACCGGGTTCCCGTATTCCATGTGCTTGTAAACTCCTTCAGGGAATTCTAGCAGATTCGTTGTGCATGAGTGTTCTCTGCAAAATATCTGACTCTTCCTGGGTATGTAATGCACCCACTCATTCAATTCGTTATTATATTTTCTATCATCTGTTCTAGTATTGAAGTTAAACTCAGTGGTCTGTATCTTGGAACATTTGGCTTTGTAATGAGATGTTCAACTGTGGGAAGGCAGTGAAAGAAGTGGAGTATGTTTCGCGTGGTATTTTGTGGGTATTGTGTTTTTTGGGGCGTTTTATCCCACTCTGAACTGTAACATTACAGCTTTGTTCAGAATTGTGGGGTCAGAATCAGAAATTGTGGAAACGAGGCACGGGCATCACTGACACATCACCACGGCGTTATCACGTTACACTGCATGACACTGCCAAATTTTACCATGAAAATTTTCAAAGCGGCGCCCTGGGGTTTACAAGATTGACTTTATCAATGGTAATAAGCTTTAATCTATTTATTGCAAGGAATAAATCAAACACTAGAACTAATGTTGACTGAAACCAAATGTTGTATTACAGTTTTAAGCCTTTCTTGTATATACAATTATCAAGACATAGAGCTGTCTGCGTGCCCAGAAAAGGAACTTTAATTTCAAATTTTAAAGGTTCCAGAAATAAATTTACAAGTTGAGAAGATACTTTTTACTCTCTATGTCTGTGTTCATTGGTCTACAAAACCCTAACAGAATGCCATTACTGCAGGCTTCTGACGCCAGCATTTGTCACTAGCCTTGTATTGCAACTCTGTTTTATAGAAAATTTAATGTTAGAAGCTTATCTATATTTTCAGCAGGAGAATCTGAAATACATATGAAGTCTTGTAATGAAAAGCAGTGGGAGAAAGCTACAGCCCTTGTAAATACCCACCGTGGGAAGGGCTGGCTGGCCTTCCAGAATCATTTCTGATTTGCACTCGTGGTCTCTCCTGAAGCACCAGGTCATGGTGGGTACCTGTGATCTTGTGTGCCAGGGCTAAGAGAGCTGTCAGTCCTCCCCACTGTGGCAGCAGAAAGCATTTACTCACTGAATTGTCACCTTGTTCACCAAAGGCTAGGGAAAGCCTTGTCCAGGGGTTACAGGACTGTCAGGTGTAGATCAACATGGTCTCCAAATTTTGTCTCATCAAGAATTTTCTCTCCGGTCCCCTATAGCGACCTTGCACTTAAAAGGGTCATTTGTTGTAGAAGAATGTGCTATCCTCATTATGATGAAACCTGGGCTACCTGTTCTGTGAGTGAGCAGATTCTGAGGCTCGTCTAATAGCCTCAAAATCTTGTGATAAAATTGAAACAGCTAGCCAGTGGAGGACCTGGGCATAAAATTAAATGATAATTCCACTTAATTTTGTTGTTCTTCCTTCTGTTCTGTCTGGGATTTGTTGTGCTTCACTTGCAGTTAAAAGTGAAAAAGCTTTTGTCATTCACGGAGCAGCTGTGCTCTCAGTCCTGAGCTGTCTTAGGGTGGTGGCACCTGAAAGAAATAAAATTACCACAGTTCCATTAATTTGGTCCCAAGAAGGCAGAGTCCTGAGTGTGACAGTAGCTCGACATGTTCTTTGACGTTGCTCTTGGTGGCAGGAGTCGTTTACAAGTGCAAACTGTGTTGCTGTCCTTGTGCTGTGTCCCCAAAACTGAGAGGGGTGGCTCTGGTCGCTCCTCGCTGTGCTGGGTCACTGTTTGTGCACCTCAAGCAGCCCACTGGCATTGCTCCTTCGTCTTGCAGCACCTGAAATTCAAGTCTAGGTTTACTCCAAGTAGGTGGCTGCTCCATGGGGTATCTTTCCAATCACATATGCCTTAATATGGTGACAACAGATTATTTCTTTTTTCCTCCACACACTCCTCTTACTAAGCTGCTTGAGCAAAATCATGTTTGCACTCCTGTTTTCTCTCAGCACCTTAGAGGGAGTAATGGGTTTGTTTTAAGAGGACTCCCAAAGACAGCCAGGTGGAAAGAAAGTTAACAGAGGCAACTGTGGATCACAACAACTCAGCTGAGTTCAAGATACAGATGAACCTGCAATTGTCAGTGCACTGTTTATGCCTCCACCCAGCCAGTGTTGGCCTGTTCCACTTAATTTCAGAGCTAACTTCTTGTCCTAATGCTGTACTTTATGAACCCACATACAGGTGACCAATGGTTTAATTGTCCATTTGTATAGAGAGCAGAAATACTATGGGCAGGTGGAAATAAGGCCTGAAGTGTGACTCATTCTTGAGTGACGTGAGTTAGGAGCACATTTCAGAGAAACCAGAGAAGGCAGCTCACCTGCTTCTGAGAAGGTCTAGAGCTGCGTGGGAGCTGAGGAAATTCCTGCTGCTCCATTCATGGGGACTGAAAGAGCCCACTTGGTGTTAGCAGGGTTACTTGTGCAGACAGTTCGTGGTGCCTGAGCCTTGCTGGTGCTGCAGTGACTTGGAAGGGTGACAGGTCCCAGAGGCATCAGCATCTCTGTGTGAAGAAACCCTCCAGCTTTCCTTCATCAGACTTGTGATGGCTTATGGAAAAATCTAAATGTTTCACTGGGGAGAAACCACTGAACTAATTTTCATCATTGCAATGCCTTGATTTCCCACTTTGAAGTGTGCCGGGCTGATGGCCGTGTTTGTGTGAGCACGTGCTTGTTCCAGGCTGCCCTGTCCAGCTGTTGGCCAGTGCCCTGGCAGCTGCCTTGGCATGAGGTGTGTGGGATGTAAGCTGCTTTTTAAAGGTGCTGCTCAAATATTCACTGTGTGCCAGGTGCTGGAAGGTGCCTTCGATCACATCTGATCTCGCTGGGTTTCATTGCTCTTGTGTAAATAAAAAATCGTTGCCTCAGGTTTTTTACACAGCAGGGCTGATATTGGCAGTGGTGCCTTGTTAAAATGAAGGAGTGTATGTCTCATTACAGATAATGTGAGCCCAACCTGCATTTTCTGCTCTGTGACAATACACTGCACCAGATAAAAGTCCCGTGGGAGTTATGTGCAAGTTCAGAACTTTAATACTGTTTCTCAAGAACTGAGAGTGTTTGTTAGTTGGAGAGAGGTGAGAATTTTATATTTGCTTTCTTTTTAATTGTACAGTAATGTAAGAGTTGTTTCAAAGGATTGACGTGCCAAGGACAGAAACAAGGAATTACGAAATCTGATTGATGGGTGTTTTTTACAATGTGATTTGCATCGATGTTCTCTGGTTTTGTTTCCACACATCCTGTCAGCATGAAGTTTGCTTTGTTCATGTTTATGGCAAATATGTATCTTTGTGTGTATTATTTTTAGAGGCTGAAAGATGAAGTACATGAATATAGTGTGTTGCAGATAGTAAATGTATAATTTATGCTTGTGGATGGTTCAGGGTATCGTGTACTGTTGTAACAGCATTGCCCCCTCCAAAAATGAGACAGAAATCATGAGATTGCTGTCACTACAGTTAAACAAGAATTAAAAGCAGTATTAGGTAATCTCTGTAGCATTCACAGAAAGCAGCATGGGCAATAGCTGTAGACACATCCAAGTTCAGATACCTAATTTGGGAGCCTCAAGGGCACGCAGAGTCACCACAGCTGCCACGGGGTGATTCAAAGCTCTGAATTTAGAGCCTGATTCTCTCCTTTTGACTATGGGAGGAATTGAGTTCCTTGACTTAATGTTTAAATTAGCTGCTTAGATTAAATTGATTCTCCACCTCTCCTCTCTGCTTGCCTTTTGCTGTTTCCTGATTCTCTGTTGTTTAAAATTTTTTCTCTTTATCTAGTTAGTGATAATGGATATGGATAGTGGATTGAAGTGATGGAAGATATACCTGAGGAAGCTGAGAATGGAAGCACTTTCCTCTTCATTGAAAAATTGCATCTTGTTTCCATTTTGAGCCTTGGTAGGTGTGGTTTTGATTTTCAGACACTGGAACTCTGCTAGATGAGGGAGCCCCGTAGCAGGAGATGTACTTTCCATATGCAGGAACTAACTAGCTGTAATTAGGTCCCTTCTTCACCTTTTCACTCATAAATTAAATATCCTTAATTCCTTAATTTCTTTTCCCCAGGCATTTCATTCTGATTAATAACCAAGTATGGTAATACTATTAAGCTGTTTCGGCCTCAGTGTATTTTTATAAGCGTTGTGCCAGTGCTCTGCATTAGGGGTGTACCTAGAAAATACGGGAGAGATCGGGGAAATTTTTGGTGTGGGGATGCTGCAGAACTCCCTGTAGTGTTCTGGTTTGAGAGGAGGTGGGGGTTGGTGGACGTCCAGTGTTGATTGTGCATTCAAGAGAAGTCCCCAGTGCTGTGCAGTCAGGGACTGCAAGAAGCCCCAAAGGGGAAAACAGAGCACTCGCCACAGGGGAGGCAGCTGCAGGGAGGGAGGAAGGGTATTACAGTAGTTTACTCTTAATTTTTGTCTTTTTTTCTTGCTGGTGTCATTGAGACACTTCCTGGAGGGAAGAAAGATATGGAGAAAGATATGGGTTGTTTCTTTTTTTTTTACTGGCTTTTTTTGTCCTTCCACAAAAGCCAGAATTGTTTTTGCTGTATAACTGAGATTTAGTAATGCTGTTGTTTCTGGCTTGCCAGCTGGAGAGATCCAGAAGGGAGCAGCTCCTCTGCCCCAGCCTACCTCTGCAGCCTGGGCTCTTTTCCCAAGGCAGGAATACTTCTCTGGTTATCCCATTCTCAGTAACAGCTGAGCTCCTCTGTTTGCAAAGACAAGAGTTCCTTTTCTGTCACATTCATTTATTTTGAGTAGAGATAGTGAAATCCCAATCTTCTTTTGTGTTTCCATCGGACTGGATGACAGAGCCGTCATGTTCAGGGGAAGGAGGCTCAGATAAAGCAGCTCTGGGTTCCTGTGCCTGAATTCCCCCTGCACAGTGCTCTGTCCTCTGTGGCGGAGACACAAGTGTGTAAGGAGGCAAAATCAAGATTCCTGAGCAGGCAGCAAACTGAGCAAACCATTTCTTAGCTTCCTACCTATTTTTTTTCCCGCCCCAAATGGTACAAAGGCGTGGAACAAGCCATGTGGAAACTGATTTGCATTTCCATTAAAACCAGATAAAAACAGAAGTGAAAGTCAACGTGCAGCTCTTTAGCGAAGCTGAGAGAATAACAGCATTGCCATTAGCATCACAGAAAATAAAGGTCAGCACACCAAAAACACTGGGATGTCAAATCAATGAAAGTTATACAGAAAATGATCGGTCCATCTTCTGGTTTGCTTTCTGTTTGCATCCTGGCTCATGCAGTTTTCGATTGTTTATTTTAGTTATTTGCATGGGTTTTAATTTTTTTTTGTTGCTTTTTAAACTGATCTAGGCCAGAAATACTGTGCACTTCCTTCAGTAAGTTTTTGCTAAGTATGCCTGGTGTTTAGTGAATAATAATGATCAATAACAGAAAATTAAATCCAAGAGTTGTCTGTTTCTTTGTCTAATTAACCCTGAGAATTATCTCCCTGTGTTGCAGCCCTCTCAAGCAGGATGAGTGAGGTGCACAGGTAGCTTTAGTAATAACATGGTACAAGCAGCATAGAACATGTTTTGATGGCTCTTCAGTATTTTGGATCAGTAATACTTTTTTGGCAGCATCGAATGTGGGGAATGCATAATCTTTCTGAGCAGCCAATTAAAATAATGACTTGGATGGCAAGTTCCTCTCCTTTTTCCTCCTGTGTATGGCTGTACCCTTCCCATCAAAGTAGTTGTATCTTAATTGGCAATCCCCCTGCATCTGCTCACTCCGTTACCCCCTACAGAGAGGCACAGTGCTTAATTAAAAGGCGTTTGCATTTGTTTATCTCTGGAATTTCACTTGTGCTTTTGTAGAGGTTTCAAAGGCAGATGTGTTTATAGAGACCTTGCGAGGTAATTAATATTGTGCTGTTATTACTTTATGCTGAGCTCACAGGAGATGAGAAGAAGCCCCAAAGTTGCCAAACTTAGTATGGGTGTTGGAATGGGACCCACCAGAGGAGCCAGTCCTCCTGTGAGGGTGATATAACCCCCATGAAATGTGGTGGTTTTGCTGCACCATTCTTCCAGTGTGCTCCTCCTTCTGAAGGAATGGCTGTCTCTGGAAGTGGCAGCGTAAATCTGTCATCAGAGAAACTTTAATCTGTGGCTACTCAGACGAGCTTTACGTAGGGGAATGTTTTCTAATGAAAAATACTGAAATCAGCAACTCATTTCTTCTAAGCCTAGAGTTTTATAGCACTGTCTCATGCCCTTTGGAGTTACATCTCCTCTTGAAGTCTCTAAATTACTTGCAGAGGTCTGCATACTTTTGTCATCAAGGTTTTTGTTAAAATCACCGCTGAAGTGCAGTGGGATCCCCTGAGACAAATGTGAAGTTCTTCACTTGGCTTCAGATACCAGTGGTCTGGAAAATACTGCTTTTCATTTTAAGAGAAAATGAGTTGAATGAGGTTCTTGGGAGCAGCATTTTCCCAAGGCCATGGCTTTTCTGCTACCTCATATGCTTGCTCTTGTTCTGCCCAAAGGAAGGCACATTGCCAGGGATCCACTGGCTGGACTTTGGGAACTGCTTAGAGAGCACAGTCATGCTGCCAGGCTCTTGCTAGGATTGGACTGACCTTGAGCTGGGAAAGCTGCTCTGTTACCCACATCTTGCCCATCTCTTCTCAGGCCAGGTTCTGCTGAGGGGTTTGGCTTCTGCCATGCCAGACGTTCTATGGCTTCAGCCCTCTGTGAAGCTGAGGGGTTGTTAGTATTTCACACCACTTAGAAGATGCTTAAACTCAGATGATAAAATGTCTAATCATTCTGACTTGGGTTTCTTCCCCCCTTTTTCTTCCCCCTGCCAGTTGCTTGTTTGCCAAGGCTGAAATAAAGCGGTGATGGCACAGTTGTGACTGGTGGCAGTGGCACATACATATTTCATAAGCTCATAAGGGACAATGTTGGAGTTTATCTTGCATGAAACAATGCTGACATCTCGTGATTGGAACCATGCTACATAGATAGGCAAGGAGTAGTGGTGCATAACTGTGACTGCTCTGGCGTGGTTTGAAATGTGTGCAAAGTTAGAAATGTCATTTGAATAGAAAGCTGCTGAGTGTTTGGGATTGACCCAGTGATGTCCTTTCACATTGACTTGCAGGGCGCTTGGCACAAAGCTGTGGTTTAGTCCCTTCTAGACTTTGGCAGTGCTGGACCACGAGCACAGCACACTCAAGGGGACAACAACAAAAAGAAATAGTGAAATTGAATTTATGCTGGTGGTATGGACCAGAAATAAAGCTGCTGGATAGATTAGTGAGAGTTGTAGTACTTACTCTACCTCCACTGGTTCATTAAATACAATGAATCTAAGCAAATCCTGCTTTCCCTTAAGTTCAGAGTGATCTTGCTAAAGTGGTGCTATATTGAACTCTCTGGTGTGTGGTAGGAGCAGGGATTGGAGCATGAAGTAGAAAGCATTTAGATATGATGTACTGTAAGCTGCATTTCTGCTCCCCTGAGCCAGAGAATTTAACTGCATGTCTAATGTAGTTAGTGCAGAGGCAAATCAGTCCCTTGCTGTGCTCACTCGGGTGGGGGAGGAGGAAGTCAGAAATCAAAACATGAATTGCCTGAAATTTTGGTGGTATTTTCAGTTTCGTTTTTATTTGTTTGATTCCTAGGAACTGGGGGGAGAGGGTGTAAAGAGAAGCTCTTCTGGAGTGAAAGTGCTGTAAAAGGAATAGGAAACCATTGAACAAATGGATTTTCTGTTTGCTTTATGCACTCTGCTTTTCAGTTCCATTAGGAAACATCAGATTCATGAAGGTGACCAGCGAAATTGTCTTGACAAAGATTTCTGCAAGGAGATAAAAATAAATAAGTTAGCAAAGAGTGACTGGAAAGACCCTACCAATTACCAGTTCTTCAACCTCCTTACTTAATTTTCTTGTGAGCTGATATGATAGGAGGAACACACCTTCATCGGAATGCTGCACAGGAGAACAGGGTTGCTATTAAAAGCCCAATAATGACTTGTATCGGTTTATGCAGATTTGCTCTGCTGGGTTACTCTGTGCCTGGCACTTGGCAAAGCACAGATAACATTTAAATCAGGCAGTAAGTGTAATTAAGTACTACCCTTCAGCGCATCTCTCCTTTTAAGACATTTTTATACACCGTGATTTAGAATATGACAATTGGGTGAGATTAAAGCAGCAAATTGTGCCTATAAAACAAGCCCTGAGAATAGCAAGGGACTGTAAAATTTTATAAAGGGGAATACAGCACATGCCTCCAATCCGATAAAACTTTTGTGAGCTGGGAGATTAACTGTGAAATACAAATAAGATGATACAGTACGCGTAGCATTCAGATTGTAAATTACTTGTTATTGTAACAACTTATTCCTTCTACCCAGAAGATTTCTTACTTAACTTTTCCAGGAAATCTCACTGTGTCACTGATTCATGAACTACTGGAGGTGTGGAGAGAAGGTAGGAAGTCAGACAGCAGCAATGTCCCTGTAGGGAAAGCAGTGGTGTAAATGTAGCACAAAAGATCATCTGTGCTGAAACACATGGAGTCAAGCTTGTGATTGGTTTCTTCCTCAGCTGCAGTGGAGTTGTATTTGCAAAGTGAAAAAAAAAAATCCTTGTTTCAAATCCTTAATAAGACCCATTGGAAGGTTTTCTTGGGGAACAAAAATGTTGTTTTATGTGAGAAGTCTAAAATGTTGTTTTCTGTGGTGCTTGACTGTGTTTGGCTGATTGGGTTCTGCTGCACTTTGAGTGCATCTGAGCATCTTCACCAGCTTCCCTTGGCACACCTGAAGGGAAAGGCTATGAGCCTTTTAGAAACCTCTCACTTAATTTGTAGCTCTCAAACCTTGTGGGCCACAAGTCACCTCGACACATCACACCGAGGTTGTCACTGATAGCAGGTGAAAGGCAGTGACTCCTGTGGTATCACTGGTCCCAGAGGCTTCTGCTATTCATCAACTGTTGTGTTATGGCATTGCCCTTCACAGTCTTATTGATCTCACATGGCTCTCCCTTTCTTTTCCGTTCTCACTAATCTTCCCTCATTCAGTCTTGCAATGCTTTTTTTAGATTTTTTTAAATTGATTTCTTAATTGCTCTTAATTGATAACTTCATTGTCCTTTGTTAAGAGCCATAGAGCATGAAGATACTCAGCTTAAATGTCTGGTGAAGGCATGCAGAACCCAAAAGCCTGCTCATTTCTTCCCAGCTGTATTAGCTGTATGCAGAAATTGTTTTGCATTGAGCCCATTGCATGTCAGTCACGTTAAAAGGAAGATTGTGCCTGTGGAACAGGAGGAGGATGATGGCTGGATTTCTTACTGTCTGATATTCTCTGACCACCTTTGCTCTGCATAAAAGAACCTAAACAACTTTATGACACTTAGTTTTAATGATGTATTATATAAGGAAATAGTAAAACTGTAAGGAGAAGTTTGAATTATTCTGGAGGAGAGTATTACATTTCAGTAATAGGATAGTTGGATTTTAAAGGCTGAACATCACCGCATTACGAAGAAAATATAAGGCCAAGCCATGGACAAATAGGAGAATGAGGAAAGAAATTGAGAAGAAGTAAGTGGGAGCCTCTGATGAAAACGCAGCTGCATGGGCAGCCAGGCATTTTGGGGGCACATGTCATGCTCAACCCTTGTTTTGATAGGGGGGATGTTTATATATGTGTGTTGCTTCTATGCTTGACTTCCTTTTGACTTTTGGATTTATTATTCAGTGCCGTATTTATGTTTGAGATTGTTTTGATACTGTTAGGGAGATGTCAATACTTCTGAATCAACTTTAAAAACATTCTGGTTTATAGAAATGTTGACCTTTTCTTCTTGCTTGGTTTGAAAAGTCAGTTCAAAATGGCAAGGTTTTGTACAGAATGGAAATTCCCTTTTCTGTGTGAAGCAGGTACAGCCAAAACAGGTGCTTCTGTCCCACCACTGGTCCCGTCTTTCATCTTACTGTGTTTTCCTGGGCAAGATGGGAATTTGCTTCTCCAAATCCTGTTGCTGCTGGATGTCCAGGAAGGTCCTGGGTGGGTTCACTGCTGCAGCTGCTGCTGCAGTTCCCTCAAATCACACCATCAGTGTCTTGCTGAGTCAAACCAGAACAGTTAAAACATTTCAAAACATCTGTAGGAAGTCATTAGCGTAGAAAAGACTTCTGTGAATGGGAGTCCCAAATGTTCTAGACAGTGTTCTGACAGGCTGTCAGTGAGCAGCCCGTCTCTCCTGATCCCGGTGGGAAGGCAGCTGCCTCTCGCACCCCTGCGCCACGGCTGCTGCAGGCAGAGCCCCGGGAACTCCAGGCTGGGTCTCGGTTCACACTGGATCTGATCCATCTTGGCCTCCTAATTTGCCCAGCAGCCGAGTTCACAGCTCGTTGAATTGATGCTCAGGTAAGTTTTTCCCCATGTGATAACACTGCTACCAATTTTTGCCCATCCCAGTGCCCACGCTTCTTTGCTTTTTGTTTGAGTGATATGAACCCAGAGCCTTTCATTAGACATGTTCTAATGGAAGCTTTTGGTGACAATAAACTGGTCTTTGGGATTCTGCCTCTACTGTTCGTATGTTTGTTGGTGCCTGTGGTCTGTACCAGAGAATTACCCAGCCCACAGCGAACTTCAGGGTGAGCTGGACCACAATTGAAGCTGCAGTCTAAGAGTTGCCTGCACTGACTTTTTTGACTGGGACAGAATCCTTTAGTATTTAATTTTTTTCTCTGTTTGTACCCAGGTTTTGCTGATACCTCTTGTTGCCTAATCTGCCTTTCAGAAGCATCAACTTAATTTTTTGCATAAGAGCTTGTAGGGAGTTAGCACAGAAACTAGTGGAATATTTGTTCTATTTGGAATGCAAAGGGCCTCATCTCAAAATTTGATCTATAAGCTGTATTTGACTTATCTGTATACTTTAGTATTAAGATTTGTTTTCTTGTTTGAATTGGTTTATAATTGGTCTATTGGGAGGGCTGTGCTTGTTGATTAAAAACCAAAAAAAGCAAAAGAATGTATTTTCTTCTCAAAGTAATGCTTATCATTTTTTAAGTTTACATTTAAAGCTCTTGAGAGTGAACAAAATGGGCAGAGGTTAAATAAAGTGAATTGCTGTGCTTTAACTTTGGGGAAAATGTGCAGCTTTAGGAATGCCAGTATTCCACTTCAGGTAGGGATTTGTAGGTCCAACCCTGTTAACATTAATGGGCGTTAAGCAAGCAAAGCGTCTGCTCATAGGTGGGGAAAATGGAGCTGTTAATTGAAACTGCTGCTCAGCAACGCAAATGGTTATTTCCAGTTTTCCTGAGCAAGCATGTGAGCACTTCTGTGTTTGGGAATACTTTTTAATACTATTGGCTGTGTTGCTGCTGTGACTGGGACTCCTGTTTGGGCTGAAGAGTTACATTAAATGCATTTGGGCATTGTGTCAGCTGGGCCGTATGAGGAGATGCTGCATTACTTATCCTGTGCTACATCAAAGGAGCTGCTGACTTGTGAGTGGTGCACTGATTGAAACTCCACAATGCTGATGTGTGGCACTGCACCCCAAATAACTTTTCCTGCTGCCCTGAAACCATCCCCCCTCAAAGTATTTCATGGCTTCTTGAAGCAGTTGTGTTGCTTGCTTCACTTGGGAAGTGATGGTTCTGAGAAATGTCAGTGTCAAGTTGTCTAGCATGGTCATTCCTTTACATGTAGCAGTGATTTGTCACAGATTCTTGCTTAATTAAAGGCTTAATTAACTTAGATCAAGCATAACTATTATATTACTTTAAAAATGTAAGAGGATTAAGACTAAAAATACCAATTGCTCAGGTGTTCTTTGGCTGAAAAGCCAACAGCTAATGTGGTTTCTCGTTGTGAGCTGCACTTGTTTCACACAAATTACTTTTGGTCTTTCATTCTCTATAACACTGTAGGTTTTTGCAGGTTTTTGTCCTTCCAGATATTTCTGCATTAAATAATGTATTCCATTAAAACTTGAATAGTTTGTGTAGCTTGGTTAATAGTTGATTTGTGGATCAGGTAGATAGGTACAGGAAGTACACATGAGGCATGGTATAAAGTCAGAACTTAAAGAAAAAATTACTCCACTTTGAGATCTATGCTTGAAAGCTTCTGCATCAAACCATTGTGCCCCTCCCCAGCCCAGGAAAAAACATTTCATGTTTGTGGGGTTTTTATTTTTTTTAAAGTGTCATGTGATGGTGGAGATGAAGGTTTTTCTGAGTAATTCCCTTTACTGTCTGCATTTCAGTGATAAAACCTCTATTCAGTGCTAGGCTGTGAGTCCCTTGAAATCACCAATAAATCACTTCTCTTAAAAATATCTGGTTTATTACTTAACGGTCGTGCTAAGACTGAATTCTGTAATCACATAAAAAACATATTATCTCTTTCTGGGAAGAACAATGGCAGCAAAATGTGGTGCTGGATCTTCTCTTCAGGGCTTGATGCTGCTGTGAGGAACTGGATACAGAGGAAGGAAAGGAAGCACAAATGAACATGGTATTTATATCCTTAATAGTATGCTTTTCTTTCTTATTAAATAAGAGAAGTCAAATGTTAGTTGAGGTATTATGATATTATCGTGTATTACCTACCTACCGCTACAAATTAAAGTGATGTTGTTGTTCTCTAATCTCCTCTGAAGAAGCTGTGTTTGGAAATATGGGTCATTAAAAGCCCAGAAAGTAATCCAACAACCCAGACAAGTGTTTCGGCACACTTGGGTTCCCTGGATTTTATTAACACTAGTTGTTGCCTATCATGTGAAGACAAAATTATTTTCACCTTGGAACCTCTGATGAACAAATCATGGAGTAACTTGACAGTGCTGGGTTAATGGTTGGACTCGATCATCTTAAGGGTCTTTTGCCACGTGAAGGATTCTGTATCTGTTTCAAATGAGTCCCTCTTTAAATGGCTTTCCTGCAAGATTGAAGGCAAGCAGCAGTAGGTCTGGAGAAGCATCTGGCCCACTGTCTGAGGTGCAGTTTTTCTGAAAAAAAATTCCTTGTTATGTGCAAGCAAAGCATCAGCATCTTGTACCTTTTTACATTCAAACATGTTTATGCAGCTGTGTCTGGGCACTGAGACTTGGGTGGAAAGGAGAAGAAATAAAGGTGTATCTCATCTCAGAGAAGCCTTGGAATGTGAGATCACTGAAGAGGCTTTAGGTGTATTGGGAGAAAGAAGACACAGTGGAAAGTCATTTTGGAGTTTACGGTAGTGCCATCAAACCTGAAGAAATTCCTTCTTGTGCTGTGCGCTTGCTCCTGAGGCTGTGCCTCTCTGGAGAGGCATCTGGCAGAGTGAGCATCAGCTGGGTGTCTGTGCAGGGCTTACTGTGCCATCGAGAGCGAGCCACTAGCATAGGACTGATATTGAAAGCCTCAGCAGTAGGGATGGCTCAGATGGATTTCCTGCCTGGAGAAGTCTGAGAGAAGAGTGCAGCAGGTTATCTGTTTTGTTTCCAAGCCGTACTTACTTCCTGTATGGGAGTGTATTTCATAATCTTCAGCTGAAACGTGAAGTAAAACTGCACCTTACAGTTGGTTCAAAATAAACATTTATTATCATCGTCACTGCACTGGGGCTTGGGTGGTCAGAGTTTCTGGGAAGTAAGGTTTGGTTAAAAAAACCCTCTCCTTGAATGTGTTGAAGACTAAGAGTCAAGACTAGCAAAAGCCTTAGTGTGTCTGTACTTAATGCCAAATCAAACAGACCAAACTATTCCTTCTTCTCCTTATCAGTGCTGCTATAAATTGAACAAGTCATTCTCGTCTAGTTGTTGGTGCACACAGGGACCAGCTGTTCTTTCTCCTCATCTTAGTCACTTTACACATTTGATGGTGGTTCTTTCATGCTTTCCTGGTTTTCTCTTTTCTACACTGCTTGTTTGGTTATTTGTTTCATTTAACGTGAACTAGCATGTTGGTGTGTTTGGAGAGCCTTCTGCTGTGCTTTCCCTGGTTTGACCCTATCTGTTTAATGAGCACTACATGAAACTGAACACTGTGTGCCATCCAAAGTTGCCTCAGTGCTTAGGAGATGTTTTGACATGAAACATGGCTTAGGTGACTCCTATGCAGTGTTTGTGGTAGTAGCACTTCAAAAACAGTGTGATCCCAAGCACTGCGAAGAATCTGAGCTGTAGTGGTCCAAAGGCACAATACTGCACATCCTCTAGGCAGGAGAGGGTCTCCAGAAACTTAAATCTCAGGGTGGGAGGTTGGGTATGTCTTTTAAATCCGAGTACCTATATATTTTGCACAATGCAGGAAAACTCACCAGGCAGTTCTGCTGTTGGGTTTATAATTGCTGCCTGAGTCAGAACATGGTGTTCTAAAACACATCCACCCTCTGCTTAAACCAGTGCTATGAAGAAACGTTTCCAAAAGGAGCATTAAAAAAAAGGGGAGGGAAAGAGATCCCATCCTTGCAATTACTCAGTGCCTGTCTGTACCCTGTGGGGTGGCTCAGGACAACTGGCAGAGTGGTAGCAACTACACTGATCATAAACTGAAGAGAAATGGACATTTTTGAGCCAAGAGAGCAGAACTGCAAGTATGTTTATTTTCAGAGGGATCATAATGCCAGCTGGCAGAGCAAACTTGGCTAGGTGAAGGGTCTGGTGCGGCTGCAATAAAACACAAGGATACTGAATTTAGCAAAGGAGCAACAGGAATTATCACTGGTATTGTTGCTGGGGAGTACAGATGCAGTCTGGCATTTTATCAGCATAATCTTAGTTTCAACTTCATGAATAAAATTTATTTTAGGGAGTTTGGAATAGCCGGTGCTGGATTTATACCCAGAGTGCAGGTACATTTAATTTCAGTAAGTACATTGTGCTCCTCCTCATTGTTTGGGTAATTTGAATGTTAACTGTTGTTTAGCCATCAGGTTTTGATCTTTCATAAAATTTCTCTGGCATAAATCTTAAGTTATGATATTTTCTTCATGTGGAAGATTCTCCTCAGATAAAAACATGGATTAGTTTTTGAGCTCTTGGTGAAATGTCTGGGTATGTTAGATGGGCAGAATTCGTGCAGTAGCTCATTTATCAAAGACTGGAGTCATACTGTACATTTTTTTCTTATGTGTTGTCAGTAATTTGGACTTGACTGTGGTTAATGCAGGTCTGCACAGTGACAAGCAAAGACTGGATGGGGACAGGCTTGCAGTGCTCTGTGCCATCCAGATGAGCGGGCACGGCACGACCCAGTGCCGATGGGGAATTTGCCACCTCTGGTGTTGGAGGGCGTTTCTGCGCAGGGCACTCGCAGGCTGGTTTAGGGATGCTGCTCTGGGATTCACTGGAAGGCAGCTCCAGTCATGACGCACATGTCACAAGCTGAAAACTTGGCTCCAAGCTGCTGCTTAAATCTATTTCCAGATTCGCAGTGGTTCTGCAAAGCTCTGAATCCCACCAATTTCCCTGGGTGCGTTCCTCTGCGAAATTCTGAGTGAGCTTGCTCCCTGAGTCGGTGGAGCTGAGCAGATTGCATGTGGATGAGACACCTGGCTGGATCTCCTCCAGAGCAAGAGGGCTGAATCCTGGCAACGTTTCCCGCATCTTCACTGGGGAAGAGTGTTGAATGCTCAGGGAGTTTGCTGCAGCTCTGTCCCATCATTAAAAAGGATAGTCAGAGATAGAGGGAATCTGCTCATGCACTGGAATCGCAAACAGAACAACTGCACTGTCCTAAAGAAAGGAGAGCTGCAGACCCTGAAGGCAGAGTGGTAATCTTTAGGAAGGATAATCAGCTTTTGTGTTAGCCATCAGCAGCCCAGAGGGGAACAGTTTCTGCAGTTCACCTCCACTTCAGCCAGTAGGTATCAGCGTATGGATTTAATTGTAGTTCAGTTGATGAGAGCATTAGATAACTGAAGCCTGTAGTACAGCTCACATTGCAGGTTGAAAGAGCAGGTTTTGTAAAATTCCCACCTAGCTGTTCCTACCTGGCAAGTTCTGTAAAAATATTTTTAGACTCTTAAAGACTTCACAGTGCTCTTCATATGTGAGAAAATTTCTTCAAGCAGACCATTTTCCTAATGATGGCTACTCTATGGCACTCTGCTTTCGGTTCCAAAATGCACACGGCTCAAAAAATGCATTTTACTGTATTTCATATGTTTTAAATTGATTATTGGTACCTTTGAGCATTCTGGAAAAGGACTTTCTCTATAGTGCATATGGGGAAGAGAAGAAGATAATGAAACATTCCTGTGAACCCAGTGACAGTACGTGGTGTCTGGTTTTGACCTCTTCTAACCCACATCCCTGTGCTCTTACCTTTTTTTAGATTCTCCTCTTTTCTTCAGTAAAGCTCATCACAGGAAGAGCTTTGGAGGAAATCTCTTCTGTAATGTAGATCTTTGAGGGCTGGGAGGGAAGTGGTGTGGGATGTGTGCCATAGTGGAAGATCAGCTCTGGGTTCATACCAAGCTTGCAGTCCTTTTTAACCGTGTGAGTTACTGCGTTTCACAACTCGGTGCATATGGACGTCGTGCTTGGATTTAATGTCTCAGCCCCTGAGAGGTTGGAAGTTCTGTACTGGAAGGTCATTGCTGATTATACTTATTTATGATTGTATGGTGGAGCAATTTTCCCAATGCAGTTACTGCTCTTTCTGTCATACTGGCATCCGTGACCAAGATTTTTAATTCCTTGTGCCAGGTCTTATCCTGGAGCACACTGGGAGATGCTCGCTCCCTTTACAGTGTCTGTGGGAGGAGTTGTGGAGAAGAGGCCTTGCCCAAAGCTGGTTATATCCCTTCCATTAGGGAATTCATTCGTGCTGGTGACCGTGGGAACACATGGAAAAACATCATGGCCAGGGAGCAAAGCCCCTTTATTGAGTGAGTCACTGATTCCCCGTGAGATGTGTTGGATGCACAGCTGTCCTTCAGCCTGACAGCTCCACTGACACTGTACTGTGTTTTCAGCTTGGTGCAGGTGCAACTGCTGCATCTCCCAGAGTCCCAGTCACTGCTCAGGGATCAGTCCCAGGGAGGGAAGGACGGAGATCTGCTGCAGATAGAGGTCCCCATGTAGATCCCAGCCTGAGGGGATCCCTCCCATGCCCTGTGTGTTCCACCAAGGTCTTTTTGTTAGTGCTGCACTTTCATTCCCTGCCTTTTGGCACGCTTAAATCTAATTAAAGGCAAGAGCAGAGTTCCAGCAGACTTCTGGTTTAGGTCTGGTCCTTCATCATTTACAGTCTAAAATGCCCTGTAGGAGACGAATGCTTTATGTAGACCAACTGCAGTCCCATTTGCTACACAGATAATAATAAACCCTGAGATTAGTGAAGGTTCTTTTCTGAATTAAAATATCACTTTGGGGAAAAGCTGTCTGTCTTCACTTGCAGTTGTGCATAGTCAGTGTCTTTTCCAGCCTGGATTTCTGCCAGAGCTCTGGCTTAGGGCTTTCTCCTGACCCTTTACAGGTTCTTATTAATGTTGCTTGGGTGCATGAAGAAACTGCGGAGTGCTCGTTGAGGAGGAGTGGGGCTAATAAGCTGTAATAAGAGAGAGTCCAGCGAAGGTTTGGTTTGATGGGACAGTATGAGAAATGGAATAATTCTTGAATTGTGGATTGCTTTCTTTTAAATGTGGCTGTGGTAACTTGTTATGCTAAGAATTCCTCCCTCCCCCTCCTTTTTTTTTTTTTTTTTCTTTCTTACTAGACACTGAGCACAGTTTTCCAGCCTAGACCCAGTTCAGTGTAACAATTCTCTGGCCAAGTATCTGGCCTCTAAAATAAAAAATTAAAACCTCAAACCCTTCTTGTGCTGTTTGATATGTAAACTGGCCTCGCCCCTCAGCTGCTTCCCAGGATCTTTACCCTGGGGCAATGCTGCAGTTTTGAATCTAAGAGAACATTGAATGTTTTTTCCTTTCTAGAAGTGTACCCATCCCTGACTGCACAGCCCCTGAATAATGCATGGAAGTTCATTTGCTTGTGTGTGGGAGGGATCTTCACTTCCCATTCAGCACTGGTCTTATCCGGTCTCTTGCGTGTGGCCCTTTTTCCTCTCCTCTCCTCTGTCCTTTTTGAACAGGACATGCATTCACTTGCCTTTGCCAGCTCAGTGTTTCACTCATTCCTGAATTTGGCTTGATACACATTTTTTCATCTTAAGCTGTTGTTGAGGGCACTGAACCACTGTGGTGGTGCTGAGCTGCACCGGGGGGCAGATGTTCCCCCACAAAGGAACGCAGGTGACTGAAGAGCATCTAACCAGTAAAGTGGGAAAGGGCTGTGGCTACAGATGCTGCCTTCACAAGAGATCTGTTATTTTCTTTTTGGCCTCGTGACCAATGCACTGCAGGCACTGGTACACCCCTGAATACCAGTTTGATTGACTTCTTGGAGATCCACCTGCATTCCAGCATATGAAACCAGAAGCTTTTCATTTAGGTGGCAGTCTTAGCTTCAGTGTGGATGAGGGGAGGCTGTGAATTTAGAGCCAAATGAGTTGGAGAAGCTCTTTTTTAGTATGTGCAGAATTAGTTTGATTGATCATATTTGACACCAGTCAGGGAAGAGAGAGGTATTCAGGCTGAGAGAGCAAGAACACATTCCAAGTTGGTTTTCTCTTCTGTATTCTCTGAATATGATGAATATTTTTTCCCCTCAGCTGTCATAGTCTTCTAATAAATGCTTTTCCTCCATTAAATTTTTAAAAATGAGATTCTCTCTGTAACAAAATCCACAGCTTAAAAATAACTTCTGTGATGTACTTTTATGGTGGCAGTTTCAAAGCCTGTGGAGATGGTGCTGGAAGATGCTTCTAATCTAATAATGTAATGTGTACAGCACACATGGAGAAGAGAGGAGTAGCTGGAATCAGCTTATTTTTCTTTTCTTGTTTTCTTGCTTTTTCAGCTATTTCTGGTATCTTCCCCTTTTAATTGCAGGACAGAGCTGAGGAATGTAGAATTGTAGCTGTCAGAAGAACTAGAAGAAAAGGTCTGTTTCTATAATCTTGTGGCTTCTTCTGTTCCAGAAGCCTGCTGGAATCACTGCATCCTCATTTCAGAAAAGAACAGCTTATAATCTGCTTCATCTCTAACTGCTGTCAAATGTTTAAACTTTCCTTTCCCCAGCACTCACTCAGAACATGTTTTCAGCTCAGCTAGGGATGTTATTACTAACTGATGAACAAACCTGAATACTGAACGTGGCAAACGATTGACATTTTTAAAGTTAATCATAGAAACTCTTCATCCAGCAGCTGCTGAGGCTGCTGGCTGCTGAGGATGCTGATACCCCATCTGATGACAGCAGTGAAGAGCCTGTACAGTGTCAGCTTGAGATGAGTGGCTATAAAATGGCAAAAAAGAAATTTGATTCTTATGACACTAAGTCATCATTTGTGTCGAGGAGACTTTCTTGACTGGGAGACTAACAGAGGACACATTCCTGCTAATACCTGCACACTCAGAGTGCTGTAGTTTGAAGAATTCCTCTTGCACAAAGCTTAAAATACCACATTAGTAGGAAACTGTCCAACTAACTGAACCAATTGCATCCACTGTTTTTTTTTTTCTTCTTTTCCCATTTTGATGTATTACTGTATTTCTCAAGGAAGAAGTATGATAGATAACTGCTTTGGCACAGAGGGTGGGGGTTTGTGGGCAACTTGTAATATTTGGGATGAGCAAAAAAGCCATTGCTGTGTTTAGAAATGCAATTCATTTGAGGAGAATTAGGCTCCTAACCCCATTTGGAAAGACGCTTTGATTTCTGAAGCCTTGCTCGATGCCTACACTGCAGGCTCTGCTGTGGCTGTCACCATTCTGTGCTCTGCTGACCACAGCACTGACACCTGGCCTCTGGTCCTGTTTTCTTGACCCAAATCTAGCACTTTACTTTTTCAATCATTTAACGTATTTACTGGATGTAGATGTTGAATTTTCTCAAGCTCCCGTCTGCAGGAATGGCAGAATCAAGTGGAGGAGTCCAGACTCCTTTCACTCATCCTCAGTGTTTGTGGTGGGACAGCCCAGTCCCATGAAGTAGCAAGTGAGATTTTTTTCTTCTCAAAGGCAGAATTTAGGCTGGTTGTGTTGCTGTGACTTGGTATGATTTCCTTTAGCTGGGTTAATGTTACTTTTCAGGCTGCCCCAATTCTCCTTTTGTTTCTTTGGACTTTGAACTTCTCTTTTGCTCTCTAAGATCTTCCCTCAAATATGAGATTGTTTTCTGCTGGGTGAGGTCACTTAGCAGAGAGCCCTGTCAGCTCTCACCGTGCTGGGAGCAGATGCTATCTCAGGGGGCTTCAGTGTTGTTTATGCACATTGATCTACTGACCCTGCAGCACACAAGTGGGAAGAGGAACTGAAAAGGTTTCAGGCTTGTGTGCAGCACACAAGTGGGAGAAGGAATTGAATTTGTGCTTGACAATGTGGGTTTTTAGTATGCACCAAAATGAGCTGCTTCTCTGAGAGCAGGTGATGTTGGGACACAAATTCTTACAAACCCCAGTACTTTCTAGGGTGGGTATTTGCCCCTTAATTCTCATTTTGATGAAAACTGCCCTATTGTGAGAAACAACTTTATAAGTGACCCTCTTCCAGTATAGTGTAATCCCTTTATCTGTAATTAACATTCATCTGCTGAGATGTTTGAAAAGTATTTTGCAGTAGTGACTGGAGTGGTGGTAAGACAGGAGGCTTTTAGGTTCCAAGTGGTTTTTCACCATTCACAGAGCCTTGCTGGATGTGAGGGCTAAAGGTCATTAAGAAAGCAAATGTGTTTTCGACTGCCCCATTTTTACTTTTAAGGGTGTTTCTCTCAATAAAGTAGTGGGCTGTACATCTATTAATAACATCCCTACATGGGAACAAGTGCTCAGTTACACCTCAGTTAGAGAGGACAGATCAGCTTTTTTGAGGTTTGCCTCCTCCTGTGAACTCTTGTGTGACACGATCTGATTTAATTTGGAATAGCAAAGACTTTCAGTGGTTAATCACATCAATTAAAACCCCATGGTAAAAAGAGGTTGTTATATATTCAATTGTATTTATGAGCCTAAATACCTGGAAGGAGCTCAAGTAAAAATCACATGAACCCCTCCAATGGAAAAAAAACCATCATCAAAACCACAAAGCCTTGCCTTTGCCTTCTAGAAAATGTTCCTTTTGCTGTTCTTCTACACATGTCCTAAACTATTTTTTATATTTAAAATTGATCACTTCAGTAAAGTCCTCATGTGATAAAAAAACCCCAAACCAAAACAAAACCCAAAGAACTGATCCTAGACATCAGAGTAACAAATCTGAAGGATTAATACATATTTCTGAATTTCAAGCTTTATAATTCAACATTTGTAGGTTATTTTGTACTTTTATTTCTGGCCAGACTGAGCATCTTTATTCAACAACTGCTGTCAGAGTAGGATTTGCTGAGCCCTTTCAATAATAGCAACACTATTTTATTTCTGCCCTGGTGTTCTGGGACCACGTCTTGGTGTTTGAGGCCACATCTTCCAGGAATTTTAGACAAGAAGCAACAGAAAAGAACACTTATCTAACAGAGCCACAACTTCACTGTCAACTATAAAAGAAGAGCCAACAGATTCTAACTTAGATTAAAAGTCAACTGCGAAGAGAGGCAAATACTCCCGTAGGCACAGGGCATCTCTCTGAAGAGAAATTGTTGAAAATGCAAATGGCTGAAAGAGAGTTCCGTGTGATTGCTTTGTGTTTCCCAGGCACTGTGGTTTCCTATGCCCCAGGTCAGCTCTCAGGAGATTCACAGCCAAGATTTCTGGAAGACCTACGGCAACTTTTCAAATGCCCTCTTCAAACTCCTCCTGTTTGCTTTGCAGGCAGAGTCACTCTTGTGAAAGACTCCTTCAGGGGCTTGGATAACAGGTGCCAGCATGACCCTCGGGTGCAGCCTGACAGCCCAGAGCAAATACTAAAGAAGAAAAGCAACTTTTAATATTATTATTATTTTAATTTTTTTTAAAAAAATTATTATTATCCCCTAGCTCAGAGCTGTCACATCAGCTCTTCCAGTTGTGGAGGCATCCTTGACAGGACATCACATCTTAATAATGCCAAACATCATCTTCACCATAGCTCTTGTAAGTGGGCAGGGGCTAATAATCAGTTCAGACTCCAGTGGGAGGCCATCAGCTGGATGAAGAACAATTGACCTTTCAGGAAGAGCTGTGCAGTTACAGGCAAACTAGATAAAGTACAGACAAGGTAGAGTGAAATTGGAAAGCAGCATATTTGCATCAGATAAGAACAAGAGGATGCTGGGGCTTTGGTTCTCTCCATCTTCAGGTGGACAAAATGCATCTGAAATCTCCTTTTCAGGAAGTGGGTTCACCACAACTGTAGGCTCAGAAGAGTATGATAAAATTAATGACTGTCCTCCTTCAGTTTGATGATAAATCCACGTGCCAGTGGAGAAACCAGTCACACACACACGACTCCATTAAACTCCTTACTGGCTTAACTTGACAAAACAGTTTCCTATGTCCCTGCTTCACATCCAAGGCAATCCAGAAGTTCACTGAAAATTGTTATTCAATTCTGTGCCTCCAATTTGCCTCATGTTTCTTGCTCAGGGCATAGCAAATGAGGATAGGTTTGAGGAGGATGAGCATAAGGAGATCAGAGTGAAGGCACAGGAAGCTGAAAGTTGGAGTCTCCAGCTGAGAGACTGAGGTTTGGCACAATGTAAAGGCCAGAATGCTCTGACCTGAGCAGGGGCCACTGATGTCTTTCAGAGGCTGTTGTGGTCCTGGGCTGGAAAGAGGAAAGGCAGGAGAAGCAAACAGCCAGCAGAGAGTCTTCCTGATAGGCAAGAGGGATTCCCCCAGCAGTGCTTAATGAGCAGAAAAATCCTTGATTAGCTTAGTAGTGGGCAGACTAGAGAAGAAAAGCTCTTGAAATAAGACTTAGAGCAAACTGTTTACAAGGTACCATTAAAGGCTGTCTGGTCTTTGATCCTGAATTTGAGGAAAGAAAGGGAAAGGGATAGTTTGAAGCAGTGGTCTGATGCCTTGAAATATTTAAAGTCAAAGTGGAGGGGCAGAGGGGCGAAGATGGAGAGAGGTTCACAAATACTATTCATGACATTTTATCTCAAAATGTCAAGAGCTAAAGCTGTAGAAATATGCTTACATGGTAGATGCAGCACTGCATAATTGAAGCCCCATGAGAGTTAAGGAAATCTGTACTTTCTGGCCTTTATTTGTTTAAAAATAAAAGCTTTGTCAACACTGTATGTACTTGCGAGTACATATGGCACTAAATCTCAGTGCAAAGTGCTGAGATTTCAGGGATTGAGCAGAGATGTTCCCTATGGAACCATTCCCTTTGATGTCAGAGATTAACCTTTGGCAGCCTTTGCCCTTACTTTACATCTGTCCTGTCCTTTGCTGAATTCCTGGCTACAAACCCTGATGCCATTTGGCTCTGAAACCAGGGAAGATACGTGTTTAGCTGGTACATGCAAAAAAATGGTAAAAATGCCTGTCTTTATTTTTATCATTGAGGAAACTTCCATCACTAAGTCTTGAAATGTTAAACCAGGAAGTCTGGAAGCGTCCTAGCTCAGCAATCTCTCCCAGAGACAAAGGAGTCTCTTGCTTCCTCAGCTCTTTGGTATCCCACAGAAACGTGCCCACATTTCTACGGGAGTGCCCCTGAGAGAGTCTGGCCTGAAGTTGGTTCTGGATGCTCCCCACCCACTCAGGTTTTCCCAAGATTTAACTGACCCCTGCGCCACTCTTAGACAGAGGCTCCCCTCCAGAAATGTCGCCGGGCAGTTGGCAGGAATCACGTTCAGAAGGAACAAACATCTGGGACACGCTTCCCTGGTGCTGGAGGAAAGCCTGTTTGTGTCAGCTGCAATAGAAAGATTGTTCCAGAACAGTTCATCCATGCGTAAAGTCGCCCCTATAATTCTGCCAAGGCTGAGAAGCTCAGGGAGATCTGCTGGCACCAGCGGCTGTTTCATCCACCCAATTTTTCCGAGGTGCTGGAGGTCAGAGAGGAGCAGATATGTAATTTGCTTGTCTGAACCAGTTCTTCTGCCTTGTTTAGTGTAGCTGGTGAGTTTTCACAGTGTGAGCCGAACTTCCAGGGACAAAACATGGATAGTGCAGAATTTAAATGGGAGAACGGAGCTGCCCACCCTGCAGTTTGCCTTATGTGGAAGTCTGAGATAAAGATATTATATCTCAATATCTGAGATAAAGTGGGGAGCACTTGTTGCAGGCTCTCGAGACCCTTTGGAAGCTCTTCAGCATTACAAATCACAGGTACACCTTGCAGTGGGCCTTCCTGGTTGTTTACCTTTAGATAATTACACAGCAGGGGCTATTTTTTTCCTCTCTTTTCAGGAAAGTACTGTGGGCGTCACTTTTGGTTTCTTTGAATTCGACCTTTGTCAGCTTTGGGGGAAAAAAATACATTTTCTCTTAGTCAAAGTAAATCAGGTGTATTCATTATAGCAACTCAGAGGATTAAGCAAAATTATTGAGGGTTTTTTCCTCAAGGTAATGATTTAATTGCTTTGATTTAGATTTGCTCATATCCTGAGGAAAAAAAATGATGATAGTAGAAGAAAATCCCTTTAATTACTCTTTTTCATGCATTGTATGCTTCTGTATGCCTGGCAGAACTTGCCTTATGCTAACCTTCTCCTTCTAGTGCTCACCTTAGCAATTTCACTTCCCAAAATTTTAAGGTCTGCGTGTATTTGTATGTATAGATGTGTGGGTATAGATGTGTGCATATATGTATGCCAACACATAAAATACATTATATAAACATACACATGTTTATATAAAACTATGTATATGTTTGTATATATATGTACACACATGTATAAAAATAAATGCTGGCTTTCCCTTTAACTTTGGAAGTGTTTTGTTTTCTTTCAGCTCCAGCAAACTGGATTGAATTACAACTCAATTGAATGCACTTCTATAGCACCTTCCCTCAGGGATCTAAACCAATTTTCTCACCATTGCTAAATGCTGAACTTCCCCTGTACCCTCGCAGAGTAAGTAGGATGCTGCTGTCTGTGCTCTAGGGTAGGGAAATTAAGAAAAGTGTTGAATGCAACATGCTGGAAGAGAAAGTGATAAGATACTTGGCTCTTGGTTTTGAATATTGTCATGTGTTCACACAGTCATATTTTTCTGGGAGAGTGAAGCCTTGCAAGATGTAACTTTAATATGGGAAAATGAAGGGTGGTATTTACCCCTGTAGCAGTGTAATTGCATGTTTGGTCAGTGCTGGGCACAGCTTTGGGACAGAGCAGGAACAAATGGGTAAAATCAGGAAGTAACAGTAAAAGGTGTTTTTGAGAAATACGGAGTGTGTTTCCGACTTGAGCCCTGATCTGTTTTAGCTTGACCAGTCACAGTGTGAACTCCAGCTTCTGAAAAAAGACATTTAGAAGTCAATTCATCGAGGAGAGGGGAAGAAAAGAGCTGCAGTTCTCGGGTGCTTGTCTGTAACTTCTGGCCAAGGCCAAGGGAGCTGCTGCTGTGCTGAAAGCGAGTGAACTCTGCTCGTATGTCACATCTGATGCAAAGGGTTGAATTTATGGTGACAAGGACAGAAGATTTGCCTCCCAGAATTTGTTTTTGTTCAATTTCTTGCACGGCCATTCTGTGTGTAACAAACAACGGGAGAGTGTGATGACATTCACCATCCTTTGGTGCTTCCACGGTGGCTGTGTTCCTAATAAACTGTAAAAAGAAAGCTGACTGCAGGAAGGCTGGTGGCTAGGTTAATATACACTGTAGTGGAGTCATTTAAAATAATCCAAGCAAAGAAAGGAGATTTATATAAAAGTACATTTCCATTACTTGTGCCTCTGGCACAGTAATGTCTCATCTAGCATAGCGAAAACCTAACAACATTATTCTTGTTTCCCTTTGTAACATCCATAGCCTTTAGTACTGCTTTCCTTTGTTAATTTTCGAAAGACTGGTTGTTAATTAAGAGACATAATTGACTCAAAGGCAAGTCTTGACTGAAAAGAGCTCAGAGAACATGGCAGGAGTCTTGTGTTTTGGGGTGTTTAAATTATTTTAAAAACAACATCTAATTTTGAGCATGTCAATATCCAGTTAAAATTTTGATGAGTGGGATGCAAGCTCCCATAGATGTCTTCATGGCAACAGCATTTTGTCTCTTTTTCTGAGCTGGAACAGCGGAACAGCAGGGCAGGTCTGATTTTTGGATGAGTGAACGAAGTCCACTTTGAAGCAAGGAAAGCACACTACAAGGACAGTTAGGTTTTTGTTTCCTTCCTCCCCTTTTTTCCCCAGAAGACTCAAGATCAGTCGTTAAACACCGCTGGTCTGGCAGCACATTTAAACCCACTTCCTTTTACACCTTTTGTAAGGGCTTAGCACCTGGTGAGCATGGAAGTAGAGTTACTACTTAGCAAAGTCTGGCTACTTGCTTTGGTACTGAAATAGAAGCAGCTTTCTTCTAAAATCCATCCCAAAGGGCCAAGGCTAAAGTGTTTTGTATTCCCATTACTTTGAATGGAAATTTTCCTTACTAAGGAGTTTGGCACTGGGGTTGCTTAGAGAGCCAGGCACTTCTTTTATGGAGGTCCGATAATTTCGATTCTGCTAAATGTGTATTCCTAATTGCACTAAGTCAATGTAGCTAAAGAGATCAGAGGAAGGAACTGATCCAGAAGAGGGGAAGCTTGTTAGTGTGCTTTGAAGCTGTGGGATTGAGTGACCACGTCATCTTGGCTGTGACTTTCAGGTTGGTAATGTGGATGTATGGCTTTAAAGAGATACGTGGTATAATAAATGATTAACCAGGGCCCTTTATTTTGTGTAACTTTCAATTCTGCAGTCAAGGCTTGTGTGTGTAATGGATGGTTTTTATTTTCTTTCTTCAACTTATCTTTGCTGACTGCACCTCTTTGCTCCCTGATGTCTGTAAGCTCTAATAAATTGAGGAGTTTAGGCAGACAGTTCCTTAGGCAAGAACTCTGCCTTGGCTGGTGATGGTGGCGAGACCTGCCTAGACTATAAAAGGCTCAGAAAAGGTGACGAGCTTTTGGCTGGAAGGCATAAGGGAAGTGTAACAACTTTCACATCCCTCCTTCTTCTCTTTTCTTGGATATTTAATTGGCATTAGGAAACAGAGCAGGTCATTGGATTAACAAAAAAATAAAGTACTGTTAGAGACAGAGATACCCTCAGGAAGTCTCCTGTTGGTAGTGCTTGTACTGATGTTATGAATTGCAAGATATTTAATGGTTTTTAGAAATACCTTAGCAGAGTGATGTGATAAAGCAAAAATCTGAGCTCTCAACATAGAAAAGATGCTTAACCACGTATTTGGGGGGAACAGCCTGAAGATGTAAAGGATTTGGATTTGAATGCACAAAGATATCTCACCAAACAAATCAAAAGACCCCCACAGCTTTCATTCCCGTGGTGTTGCTGTCTTGTATAAATACCCAGAAAGTAGTGGCTTATAATTTTGTGTTTTATTAAGAGATTGTATCTTTCACCAGCTCCTGCTTCCTTGCTCTAAAAAGCCTGCTTAACTCATCCTTAATGCCATGATACTACAGGTCAAGCAAGAGAGCCTGTATAACACAATCCATTGTAATTTCCCAGGCAGTATCTGCATCAAGCCAACAGCTTTCAGTTGACTGGAGAACTTGGTTTTTTTCCTGTGTTTACCTGGAGACTTGTCCCTTGAAAACATGGTCAGCAGCTGCCTCTCTCCTTTGTTTATTGTTTCCTCCCTCCTCCCATTTTTAAATGTTGTCCACGGGTGAGAGCCTGTGACTTGAAAAGGAAAGGGTCAGAGAGAGGAGAATTGCTGGACTCAATATCCTCACAGAATTACCAGCACTGTGGTCATGGGAGGAGGAATCATGATTCTCCCTTCATCTTTACAGAGAAGAAAGGATCCATATAGAGCTAGAAAATGGTTTGGGCTGAAAGGGATCTTATAGCTCATCTTACTCCAAATCCCATTCCATGGACAGGGACACTTTCCACTCTCCCAGGTTGCTCCAAGCCCTGTCCAACCTGGCCTTGGAGACTTCTAGGGATGGGGCAGCCACAGTTTCTCTGGGCACCCTGTGCCAGGGCCTCCCTGCCCTCACAGGGAAGGATTTCTTCTTATCTCAGCTAAACCTACCTCTTCCAGTTGAAAGCCATTATATGGTCCAATCACTATTTGCCCTTCTACGAAGTCCCTCTCCAGCTCTCTGAGTCCCTTTAGGCCCTGGAAGGGGCTCGAAGGTCTCCCCAGAGCTTTCTCTTCTCCAGCCTGAACAACCTCAACTCTGTCAGCCTGTTTTCACAGCAGAGATGCTCCAGCCCCGTGATCATCTTCATGGCCTCCTCTGGACTGACTCCAACGAGTCCATGTCCTCCTATGTTCAAGAGTAACCATCTGTAGACAGGACAGATCAGTTAAAATTTCTGTCCTGTTACCACAATCTTACATTCAATATGCTGTCCAAAAAATGAGGATTACAAACCAAATAGAGTGGAGGGAGCAGCAGTGGCAAAAATTAGAACCCTGTAGTTGGGTCGCTCAGGACGTTCCTGCCTTGTTCTCCTGCTGCACAGGGAAGGGAACACACTCCTTGTCCATGGGAGATGAGGTGAGAAATGATGGGCTTCAATTGCAGCAAGTGAGATTTACTTTTCTGACAAAAACTTTCTAGGATGAAATACTCCATTAGATTGCTTATGGGGGCTGTGGCAACTCCATCATTGCAGGTCTTTAAGAATAGGTTAGAAAAACATCTGTCAGGAATGATATCTGTAGAGCTGCTCCTGCCTTGGGGTATGGAGATGGACTAGATGACCTCTAGAGGTCCTTTTTCAGCCCTCTTTTCTATGAGCTCTAATCCAGGACTTTTCATTACTCATCCCTTGAAGCCCCAAAGGTGACAGGACTATCACACTTCATTTTTACCCATACACAGTCTTTTTTGCTGCATAGTTTTTACTCATTCAGTGGTGCTGGCTTCAGTTATATTTGTCATATGTGCAGCCTCTATTTTTTTTTTTTCAGTCCATGCCCTCTAAGCCTTTTCTCTGTTTTTAAAATGGATCTCGCTCACTTTGAAACTTTCTGAAAGCAAAAGTTGCTGAAAACTTAGAGGTTTTTTTTAAAATTGTTTTGTAATCTGAGATTTCAAATTAGACAAAATTAGTTAAAATTGCTTTTAAGTAGTAACGTCATGTTCAGTGCTGCAACAGACGCAGGAATAGGAACTGCCTTGTTAAAGTAAGATGAATGTGGACAGGAACAGATGATGAGGTGGGGAGCTGCCCAGGGCAGAGGCTACTCTGCTTGTTTGTCCAGGGCTTGGTACAATGTGGCCCTGAGCTGTGAGTGAAGAGCTGCTCTAATAACCTTATTTATGATGGGAAGCACATGAGGGACCAGGTACATGTGTACAGTGTGCACGTGCTGCTGCTGTAAGGTATAAAAGAAGTGAGGTTTGTACTTGGAAGTGATAACATGGTGATTTAAAGACAAAGTAAATTAAAAGATAACCCAAACAATGTGATTCTGTAAGTGATGGGTTTTTATTCAGGTGTCATAGTGGCAGTAAATAACTCACACAGGTGCACAGTCCTCTCTCCCTGACACAGCTGGGTGTTTCACAAGCTGCTGTGGAACAGTAGGTTCCCATTATATTTGCCCTTTTTCATCTCTTCCTGATACAGAATTAAATTCATTCTGTTATTGGTGAGTGATGGTTTTTAAGTGGTTTCCTTGCAGGTTTGTTTTAGGGCTTCCCCAGCTCTCAAGTTGGGTGGGTAAAGTGGAAGATTGCCCAGTAAAAGCGAGGTGTCAGGCTCGAGGTAAACAAACGTCCTGTTTTATTTCGTTGCAGTTTCCCAGTTGAGCTCCAGGGTGCCTTGATCTGTGAAATGGCTGTGCTGGTTCTGCCTTGTGTCTGGGTGTCACTGCTCCAGTCAAGCTGGGCAGAGGAAGGTGCTTGGAGCAGTCCCTGCTGTGGTGACTGCCCCGCTCCCTGCTCTGTGTTTAGACAGAAGCACCACGCTCAGGACATCGTGCTCCTTTCCACAGCTGCCCATGACCCTCTTGGCCTTTTTGTTGGCCTTCTTCGTCTTCCTCTGTGACTTAAACTGACAGTCAGAAGATGAGAAATCCCTGGGGGCGTTCTGCACAGCGCTGCACAGTGTAGCAACTCGCTTGGATGTTTTACGTTCCCCTGAATATTTTATGTCCTTAAATGACTGTGCATTTGCAGCAGTGGAGCAGTGATGGAGCAGAGGTGCAGTGCCATGCAGGGGTCTGACAGGCACAGAAGTGCCTTGTGACACCCGTGCTGGTCACTGCTCATCTCTGCTACATGTTGCAGGGCTTTCAAGTTTAAATTTGGGTAATAATATTTAAATCACCATATCAACCCTCCCTCCTCTGCACTTCTAATAAAAAGTTGCCTAATCTAGTTATGTTATTTTTCTGAGGAGCTGACTAGTTTTTTTATAACTAATTATTCTGTGCTCAGCTATATGTTCTGAGTCCTATTTGCTTCATGGCTGGATTTGATGTATTCTATTTAATTATGCACTTCAAAAATAAAAAAAGGAGGAGAAAACTCACTTTGTTAGCTCTGGGCTGCAGGAGTTGACGTGTTTGCTTCAATCTGCCTGCTCCCTCTAAAGGCTCTGGAACCCATGGACCCCTTCAGCAAAGTTATGAAGGCAGAATTGGAAAAGCTTGTCTTTATGGAAACTTTGATTAATTTTTTTCAGGGAACCAGAGCTGCTGCGTTACAGAACTGTCAAACACTGTGTGTACAGAAGCCCTGTCATCTAAATTTCAAAGTCAGAGCCATATTTTAAGGGACTTGCCCTTTTCATCCTATCTGGTCTGTGGGGGTGTTGCTGTGACTGAGCCCTGTTTGGCCATGTACAAGCAGCCTGCCAGGCTTCCTTTGCCAGAGACTTTGAGTTTGAATCTATTTCAGGCCTTTAAAAAGGTCACTCAAGGCTGCCAGCCAGAACCTGTGTCTTAATTCAGTGCTATTAGAATCACTGAAAAATAAAAAGCACAATCTCAGGCTGGAGGGCAGGGAGTGGTGGAATTATCAGACACTTTATAAACTGCAGAATATGCTCTCGTTGCAAATTGCTGCTGTGGTCTGAGGCGAGCAGAAGGATCCCTGGGCAGCAGGAAGGCTGCTCAGGCACTGCTGTAAGCTTTGGGCTCCACCAGTGGGGATCTGACTGCTGCTCGGGGGCCTGAAGCAGCTGCTTTCCTTTGCTTGCTGAGAAGTCGGGATCACATTTTTACCTGAGCTGTTAGGTGGTGTATCTTTCCAGGTGATTTGTACCCGGCTGTTTAGGCTCCCCGGTGCTGTATATTTGGATTTTTGCTCTGCAGCAAGGTGAAGGGGGGAAGCAGGAGTTGTGTGAGGGTCTGGGGTCTGGATTAGGGATTATTGCACTGCTGGCTGTGGCTGGTGGGCAGCGGGAGAACCTGAATTTGAGGCCTCAGTGGCCCATTCCCACCCTCTGCTGATGATCCCAGAGAAGTTCCCCATCTTTCTCTTGCTCTGTATCATCTGATACACTTAATTGCCCTACTGAAAAATTTGTGTGGACTCCTGCTAGACTGATAGGTTTATTTCTCCTTCATTCCTACTTGTAATCCTTCAGTTTGTGCTCTTTATTTGTAGTCTAACATGGTTTCTTTTAGGATTGGAAGGAGCTGACATCAGCAGTTTGAAGAGCCAAATTAAAGATTTCTTATAACAGTAATCAGCCTGGCTGATTTCCCAGCAGCACCCCGACCTGCCAGGGTATGGAACAGCCAGCACACAGCACAGAGTCTCTTGTTCCACAGTTGAGCCTAATTTAATAATACTTTGTTGAATTGCATTACAAGTTTGATTCTGGGTTTTGACTGGTATCTTGGAATGTAGTTTTTTGTGATCTGGATAATATTATATTTGTTTTGTATTATCATACCAGGAGGGATTTAATTTTGTTAGCATCTTTACCAAATAATCTGATGAATGTGAAAAGCAGCTTTAATGTGATTTCTCATTGATTATTTTCATATAAAAGTTCTTTGATTTGAAGAGTAATAACTTTGTGCTCAGTTGCCATCTTATAAGTAGATCTTAGTTTTAATGTTGTAGGTTTTCAAAATTGAATCAGCAGAAATTGCAGAAATTATGTTGATATTCACTTGCTATCTTACTAATGGATCTCAGCTTTAATCTCTCTGATTTTCCAAATTGTTTCAGCAAAAATGATGTCACCAGGATTTGATTAAAGTATTCAGTTTCCACTTAGTTCTTTCCCAATGTGTTAAATTTTCATATGCCCATGTGAAAAATTTAAACAGTATTAACTGCTTGCTAGAGCCTTATTTCTCAAAGTACTTTGAGAGCTTTGTGCTTACCTTTTTTTTTTTTTTAAGGTTACAATCTTGGCTGGCAGTAAAATGTGCTTGTCAATTTTGTAGTTAATTGCTGCATTAGTTCTGAAGTTATAAATCAAATTGGAAAGTAAACTTGGTATCTTGGTATTACACAGCAAAAAATGGTTGTTGCAGTAGGGATGCTGTCTGCTAATTCACTTGTCTCCTTTTAGCTAATCGCTGCATTTATTCATGTCATGCATTTTGGCTGGATGAACTCCAGCTTGATACAGTAATGACTGGAATGCTTTTTTCCCCTTCTGAAGTCTGGTTTCTGTGGAGTAGGTATTTGTCCCAAACAAGAGGCAGATGAGTAAATGAGCCTTTAGGGTAAGCAGATAAGACTATGAATTTCTTTCTATTCATTTTTTAAAAATTTCTTTAAGATTTTATTCTTGATTAATTTCTTATTTCTTTTCTTCTTTAATAATGGAAGGAGCATTAGTAAGAATGAAGTTGACTGGAACACGATGTTTTTTTAATAACATTATGCAAGCCTAAGGCTAAAGTGTAGTCTCAGGTGAGGTTGTGGGTCTGCATCAGTATCATTTGAACAAGGGAAAAACCCTATTTACATCTCAAGTCAGAGGGAACCGCCACAAGTCCCCTCTCCTGATGTCCACGCACAGCACTCCCCAATCCACCTCCTTAAATCCTTCGTCCTGAAATTGCAGCTCTGTGGGTGGCTCCTGCGCTGTCAGTGGGCTGCAAGCACTGGTGCCAGGGTCCCTCTCTTGGAGGGGATTACAGGATCAAAGTTGGATAGCACTGCAGTATAACATGATTCTATTTTGGGAACATCTCTGTTTTTCGCAGAGGGAAAACCAGTGGTAGGTGAGCTGCTTAGAAGGGCTTTTTGTGCAGCTGAGGCTGGAAAAGTCTGAGAATTTCTGTAAGAAATAAGGGCTGTGTTTTGCATGCAGGGAGCAGCACCAGCCCTGACGCTGTAAATTCTTGAAGTCTGATGCTGCCCACTGCCCAGGTGTGCCTTCAGTTGTCTTTGCTGTTACCAGAGCAGAAACCAATAAAGCTCTGCCAAATCCTGAGAGACACTCGAGGAGGTTTCTAGGAGCACTTGCCACATTTCACGTCTCCCACGCAGTCACGCTGCGGGAATGGTGCAGGCTAAGTGCCTGTGCCTTGCTGCTGCTGCTGGCTCGATGCAGGGCTGGCAATTGCCTTCCTTGCAGTCCCCTCCTGGGAGCCACCCCCCTCCATGTGCTGCCTTGCTCGCTGTTCCCTTCAGCAGCAGCCTCCCTGTTGCCCTGTAACTGTGCTTTGCTTTCCTCATCACCTTGAGTTTTGCCTCTCCATTAGCAAGTTGAACAAAGAGGGTAACAATATAATTGGGCAAAACGTTCCAAATTAGTGTTTCAGTTCTTGCAAGGGGCCTGTTAAGGGAGGGTGGGCACTGACACCTGCGGCAGCGCGTGGCAGGGAGGAGCACGGAATGGGAGTAAGGTCAGGTGAAGCTAAAATGATTTAAGCAAATGATCATTTTGGAGGTAAAATCTACCACTTAGGCTAAAAGTTAATGTCAGTTCTTGCAAGCTGTAACAATATCCTGCCCTTTATGAAGGCTGCCACCACTTACTGAAGCGAGATGCTGAAAGCATCCTGTAAGTGGCTGCTGGGGAAGTCAGTGCTGTAAACACCAGCGAGGTCAGGCTGCTGACCTTCAGAGTTTTCCCTTCTGGAGGAGTAACTCCTGAAAAGGCAGTCTGCTAACGAGATTTTTGGTGTTTTATAGTGTGCAGTGTCCATAACTTTATAAATGGTCTCTCCCTGCTGCAGGCACACCCTTTTTCGTCCAAGTGTGCATGGGAGAGATGGATCAGCACCTTTCAAAATATTAGTTTGGAAATTAGGTACCAGGGGTGTTAAAGTCTGTGAAAAGATTAAAGAGGAATTATTTGGGGGAAGGAAAAGGTGACAACTTTGTGGCCAAAAGGAGTATGTGACTTGCTAACCTTGTGAACAGTGTGAGGCTCTGCAGGTGATCAGTTTTGTGAAGGTTTCATTATATGACACAACACACTACACAGCTGAGCTTAATGTAGGAATAGCTCAGTGTTCTTTCTTTCAGGTAGCTGTGCTATTTAAGTAGAACATTCATTATATCATGATAACAGAGATCCTCAAAGAGCTAAATAATTGAAGCCAGGTGCTGGAAAAACAGTGAATCCACATTGCAGTTTCAAAGACTGCTATTGTGGAAAGCCACCTAATTGCATTCTGCTGCAATTAATAATCATCTTAATGGCTTTGCATATTTATGAATATATAAAAATAAATAAGAAAATACACAGGCTAGGATAAAAATTTGGTTCATAAAATTTCATCGCTGGAAAGTAATTAAGCATGCCTCTAATCACAGCATCATTTTTCATTGTGGGTAGGTTTGGGTGGAATGAGAAAGTTTGGAAAAAGAAAATGTGACTATTCCATAAATTACCTTGTAGGAAAGATTTCATATAACAGATATTAAAAATTAGGCACATGCTTGCTTCTCCTTTCCCTGCCATTGCCTGTTTTGACCTGGGATATCCCGAGTATGGAAGGGGATCAGTTTTCATCCCCCTTCCCCTGTGAGATGGGTGGTGAAGCTCTGGGCTTACATCTTCTAGTCCGTATTGAGCAGGAGGTCACAATGAAAGATTAGAGCAGCCTTTCCTGGCCTTTAAACAAATACTAATAATATCTGAGGTTTTGAGATTAAAATTTGTCTCCTGAGCATGCAAATATAAACTCAGGATAAGAGCACAGAGAGTATTGTTTGAAGTTTTTGCCCAAGTGGAATTACTCTCTGCTTCTATCTATGTAGCTAAACATGAATTTGGCTGGTTGAAGTTTCTCTTCAATCAGCACAGTAACCACTTACTCTCATTAGGAATTTTTTTCTCTTTACAGCCCTGTGCATTGCAAAATGTTCCTGCTTTGTTTTGACTTGACCTTTCATAGTCACTGAAAATCAATAGACTTTAATGCATTTATTAAATAAGGAGGATTCTAGGGATTAACATGCAAGGTCCAGTGCTGGAGCAAGAGGAGAAGGTAAAGAGTGGAATATCACTGCAGAGCCAAGCCAGGCTGCTGTGGCTCCAGGACTGCTCTGCTCCTTTCGGGGTACGAGCTGGTGCCTGCCTGCTGATCAGGCAGCGCAAGACCCCACTGCTGCCTTCTCTTCCCTCTTAAAATTCCTTCAAAGCTCTCTTTTCCTTTTCCTTCTTTCTTTTCTCCAAGAGAAATGGCTTTTTTTTTTCCTGCTTTGGTTGAGCTGTACTTGACTTCCTAGGGATAGGGAGTAATGGGACTTCAAACACAGCTGGGTGTCATTTGGGCAGCAAAAAATACTGAAGTATTTACTATGAAACACGCCTTGTTTCTGAGAATACACTGGCTTTTGTGACCTGATTCTTAGAAGTAGTACGATTTGTGCAACTTCTGTGCTCAGTTTAGTGTTCCACAGCATGTATGTGCTCACTCATCCTCTGTGTTTCTGAGTTTAGCTGGCCATGTTTGTGCAAATCTCTGGCTTGCACGTTACCACAGGATGGCTGTTCTGTAGCCTGCTGCCAGACGTGTCTGCATGTGATTAACAGTTGATGCCCTTTGAACAGGGAGTAAGAAAAAGTTGGCCTTACTCTTATTATATTTAAGTCTTTACTCCCAAATATAAACCTATTAGTTCATATTTTCTGAGTGGCCAGTGTAAATGCTATTGATTTTAGCAGGTTGGCTGAGATGTCCCTGATACACCAATTTATGTAAAAATACTTCCACCTTTCCAAATTCAGCTAATGATTTTGAACAGAAATGTAAGGTAGGCTTTTTCTTTAGCATTTTATCAACCTGTCCCTGATGAACTGGAAGTAGAGAATGTGGATGTCCTGGCACATCTTTTCTCTCAATGTCTGTCACTGGGCTTTTTATGCCTCTTAGGTGTACTAATTAGGAAAGCATTAGTCTTGTGTGTTTAAAGCCAGTAATTTTCTCCCAGATACTTTGTATTGCCTCTTTGGAAAGATTGCAGATTGACTCCCCACCTCAGATGAAACAAAAAGAAACACTCAAACACAAAATCTGGGAGTGACGAGCTTCTTACGGCATGATCTGCTACAACATATTAACACCAGAGTTCCTTATGTGAAGAGTTTCCTTTCGGTGCATGACAACTCTGACACAATGGTGTCTTGATGTGTCTACATGCATTCAGATCTCAGCGTATTAAGAATGATTTAGAAGGAAGCAGTGTCAAAACACACTGATCAAATTGTGGTGTTTCAAGATTTAATTATTTTTTTGCCCCCTTAGCTGCCACGCAGGGAACAGTGCTTTGTGTAGGTTAAAAAAAAATTCTATCATTATAAGTAACAACATAAATAAATTCTTATACTGAACAAATCAGAAGTGGAGTTTTATAGCATTTTCTTTTCCTTGGGACATAGTCATGTTTAATCTGCAGTAGCAGAAGAGCAGTAGATATGCACACAGAAGCAGATGGATGATCAGTAATTGATTGTTTTCTTCTTAAAGAGCAAACTCCTTGTATACCAAAATGTGAGAGTGCTTTCCCTTTATGGGTCAGCATTGATTGTACATAAAACATGTGATAGAGGGTTTCTGAAAATGGTAATTAAAATTGTAGGGTTTCAAAAGTGAGCATTGATTATATTTCAGGGCCTCTCAGTTAAAAGTTAAAGAGTAAACAAGAGTACTCAGCTGGAATGCTCTGAGGCATCGGGACAAGGAGGGCCTTGAAACTTCAAGTCCTACCTGTGTAATTGTTCTAGTCAAGAGTAGAACATCACACAATAATTACATTTTAGAGAGGAACTTACGTGCTTTATCCCTTTGACTTCCATCAATTTTTAAGCAAATAAAGCCCTTAATGAAGTAATGAAGGGTTTAGGTGCCCAAAGGGGACCCCTCTGGTGCTGGACTTGGCTGGCAGGCAGGGAGAGGGGACTGCGAGGGGACGTGCTGCCCAAATGACAGTAGTTGCCTCAGATGTTACTCAGGTGGGGCATAGCAAATAGATTTTTGTGTCTCACTTTCAAAGCTTGAAACGACGCGGATCAGCCGCCCTTTGGTGTAAATCAACAGGACTCAGAAGAATTATGCCAATTTACTCCACGTCAGAAAGCAGCACGGGGGGGGATGCAGTCATTTGTGTAACTCCAGCTGCACGCTGCTAGAAGCAACACAAGAGTGTTTTAAAGAGGTCTTATATTTTGTTACCAGCAGATTAGGTTTAATTTAATAAAAGTACATGTTGGAGTTGCCTTATTATGCACTTGTACAGAAAGTAAAAAATAAATTGTCCTCATGAGCTGAGCCAGTACTTTGTGAGTCTGACAGCTTTGCCACTTCCTTTTAAGTAGGTGAAAATTGGGAGTCCAAGTGTTTCTAAGAAACTGTGTGCTTATGTGATGTAACTGTTAGTGTTGTTGGTTTCAGGGCACAGCACTTCTGCTGCCTAAACCACACATGCTGTCAAAAAGTCCCAAAGCATGTTTTGGCAGCACACAGGCAAAAACAATGTCAGATTGTCGATCTTGAATCACTGGATATCAGCCCTGAAAAGTTTGCATCAGTAATTTAGAGCCCAAATGGGGTCATAGCTAGTTCCTGGCCTACTACAGACAAGTTCTGTTTTGCAGGAAGGTGTACAAAGCAACTAAATTTTTGCCACAAATAAAAATACTAATTGCCTTTGGAAATGAAGTTATTAATAGTCCTTAAATTTGTGTTTTGGCTGCTGGTAGTCCCTGCCTTGCCTAGCAAGAATGGACATTAGACTGTCTTACATCCCTAACAAATGCTCAGATGAGCATTATGAGCAGCATTACGTGATCAGAGAAGAGTGGCAGGATCTCAAGTGCTCACTTCCCCTTCATGCACTTCTGCTTGTCCAGCAGTATTGCACTTGCGTTGTTTGGAATGACCTTGACTGTGAGGTGCTTTTAAGTGGTGAGGGTTTGCTGCAAAGAGGCTAAATCAGCCCAGTTAATGTTCCAGTTTTCCACCAGTAAGGATGAACATGGGGAACCTGTGGCACTTGAGGTATTTTGACCTGATTGTTCACAAACTCTGTGTTTGGTCACCGGACTAGAAGACAGTGCCATCCCTGGAAAGGGACTGTGATGGCTTTAATGCAGCTATACCCCTTTCCTGTCATAGCAGGCGTGTGAGGAAAAAGAGCTTCTCACCCCCGTGTTTGCATTGAGAGGGCAAATTCCTGTCCTGTAAAACTTGGTGACTGGGAGGAAGCTTCCCAAAACCTGTCTTGCTGCAGTCGGGGTTTTATTTATTACCAGAAGAACTCTAGAAGCTGAAATGCAACTGGTGTGTTTCGTTATCAAACAGCGGAGTTTTCAGCTTGGATTTTAAACCCCATGTTTTGAAGCCTGCAACCTCTCATCTGAAGGACATGCTGAGAAGGGCTTCCTGCTTTCTGAATTAGTGTTTAATGTGTGGGAAGTGTACATTCCAATTGAAGTTTGTCTTCAGATGCTTCTAATTAGGACAGAATGATTTGATTTTTCAGGAGGTACCTTTTGGGTTTCCAGAAATAACAAGACAGCCACAAGGGTGATGCAGAGCAGGTATCACAGGTTACTGTCATCTTTGCAACTCTCAGAAGTGTTTTGGTGGAAAGCAAAGCCATGTGTTTGAATAAATAAATATTTTTTCTTAATTTATGGTTTTCAGTCCAAAATAAACTGTCGAGTTTGAGGTATAGTGACTGACTTTTTTTTTGTTTTTGTTTGCAGTGGCATGACAATTTTCAGAAAAACTGAGTGATGTTTTAAGCTACTTCCCTTCAGGATGTGGAGCCACTTAGGTATTATTTTCCATATAACTTTATACAACAAAGCAGGAGAAAGGAGGCAGGAGAGCCAAGTGTAAAGTAGCCCTCGAGGGGTAATGATATGGTATGCATTGCAGAGAAAAAAAGGCAAGCGTTCGAAATCACTGCAGTCAGTCTATGATGTGTGAATAAAGGCAGGAATTACCCTGTGTCTGGTTTCCTGTCACAGCTGAAAGGCTGCTCATGGTTGCTCAGAGATTGTGTTTCATTTGGTAACTGAGTTTTCCTGGTCCTGAAATATGGGTGCAGAGGGGAGACCTTGCAGCTGATGGTTCCATTTCAGAGGGAGCTCCTGAGCAGTCTGTGGAGAAGGATGAGCTCTCAGCCGTAAAGACTGGTGCCTGGTTTGGTGAAGTAATGTCTTGAAGTGAAACACGTTTCTGCCAGAAACTGCTGGACAGACTAACACAGGAAATACTTTTGTATTTAATCTCCTTTTCAATAAGAAAAGCACCATGTTACCCCAACCCAGGAAGTGTTCAAGGCCAAGCTGGATGGGGCTTTGAGCAACCTGCTCTAGCAGAAGGTGTCCCTGCCATGCTAGGGTGTGATGATCTTTATGGTCCCTTCCAACCTAGATCATTCTGTGGTTCTTATGATTCTATTTGTGTGGGTTGTGGAAGGACTCATGTTCCTATGTTCCTGATAAAAGTTTGGAGGCACCTTGAACCTTCTAGGTTCAGCAGATGTGCACCAACAAGGCATTTCTGGAGACTCGGGTCTTGAATCAGTGATGTAACCATGTGTGGGAAGCAGCGCTTCAAAACCTGAAGCTGTTGAGTGGTGAAGGTCTCCAGGCTGGTCTGTGTGGCCACAGAGTGGTCAGTGGGGTGCTCCGAGTGACACTGTGGGCTCTGGCTTCCTTTGCAGTTTAAGTCTGTAAAAGCAAGGAAGGATTTCAAAGCCGAGCAGCAGATGTGAGCCTTTGGCCTGTGAATTCATTGTTGTTCCCTGGCACTGAGATCCTCTGTGTCAGAGAGGGGAATTTAGTGCAAGCTGTAGTAGGTAGAAACACAAGAGGCTTTTTGTTTCTGTCTGAAGTCATCTCGTCGAGCTTTCAGGCTGGCATGTTGGCAGCTGAGCAAAAGACTGTTTATTCTACATGACTCTTAACAGTTTGGAATAGCTTCCACATACGAATCGGTGGCTTGTTCCCCCAAAAAGCGAGTCAGAAACTTTTAGTGCATCTGTCAGTCATTGCTCTTGCTTTTATGGGTCAGCTCCGAGGAGCCTGTGTGATTAGAGCACTGTGTGTAGTCTCCAGGCAAGTTTTACAGCTTTGCCAGTGGAATGCAGATTTTGCTTATAGTTTTAAATTATTATCAGTATACTCTTGAAGACCTTGTTTATTTAACTAAGCCACTTGCCTGGTCTCAAAACTGGCAGAAGAGAATCTTCCTCCCTTCCCTTCTTGCTTTCTCTATGTCCTCCAAATAGATGTAAATAATACCCTTTTTTCCTCAGTCTCCTAAAAATGTAGGTTGCATTTCAGTGAGAGCTATGAAACTGCAGGTGACTTCTGTTCCTCTGATATTTCCTTTTGCAAAACAATATCATGTAGTGGCAGTCTGTCTGTGGGGTTTGTTGATCCTTGTAGGATGAAGTGCCTGCAGTTCCTTCTGCTCTCCCTCCCTTGGAGATCCCTCGCACGCTGTCTCTGTGCGGCACATATCAGCTGTAGCAGATCCTCTCTCCCTGCCGGTGCTGGTAGCTCTCTCCTCAGCAGTCTGTTACTGTTCAAAGCTTTGAAATGATCAAAGAGGAGGATGAGGAGTAACAAACTGCTTCAGCATTAGTTCTGGCAGGGATGGAGTCGCTCACGTGAGGTGTGTTGTGGGGCACAAGCTCTGGAAGGTGTAAAGTGTCACTGCTGCTGCTTTGATAGAGCCACAGGGAGTCTGATGCAGAAAGGAAGAAATTCCCTCTTCCTATTGGCCCCTTTTGATATCATGCTCCCCAAGATCTGCATTTCCCAAAGTCCTGAGCTTTCGCTGGCTTTAGATTATTCCCCAGCTTTGAGGGGGAGGAAGGGCATGACCAGGATTGTTAGACACAAGTGCCCGAATTTTGAAACTTACCCAAAACCTTTTTCCTCTTTGGCTTTTTAAGACCCTTGTTTATGGAAATAGTTTTTCCTTGTAGTCTCCTTTTTTCTCTGGAAGATGAAGCTGCAGATTAAGTAACGTCACCCATGGGAGCTCTCATGATGGTTATTGGCTTCCTTTGAAATACTGAATTGTTCTCTGTTCCACAAACTGTGACGCTGGCAAACAGGGATGTGGGGATATAGATTTTTGCAATAGTATCTATCCAACCACGGTTTGAGATATTATTTTCTTATTTTATTTTTTAATTCCTCACACGTTAGCCTTAAGAAAAAGGGTAAAATCTTCTCAGTCTGAAAGGGACCGTGAACAAATAGATAGTATTGAAGAGCAGCAAAATGTGAAGCCACTTTTCTGCTACAGTTCCTAAAAGCAGCTTTGTAGGTCAGATCTGGTACTTCTTTTTGGGTTCCATCTGGGAGCAAAACAACATGTAAGCTTCATATATGTAGCTTTAAGTCAGGATGATAATTTTAAATTGAAAATCACTTTGTGTGTTTAATTGATGAGTGTCTTTATTAGCTCAGTAAATAGAACCTACAAGAGCAAAACAAATTGCTGCTGCCATGGCATTGTAAAATAACTTGTTTCTACCTTGCTGAAAAGGAATTTCTGTAAAAATAATCTGCAAGAAAAAAAGTTACATGAATGTTTCAGTAATTCACAGTGAATATGAACTTGTCTACTAGCACAGGTTTCATCTTCTGGAAGAGAAAATTGCAGCTAATTTATGATAGAAATATGAATGTCAAGAAGAAGGAATTAATAAAACAGAAAAGGAATTCTTCATTCCAGGAATGTGCATTGCTCTTTTCAAAGAAAAGTTTTGGTTCAGTTATGTTCTGCCGCTTCAGCCTTTTCAAAATTCCTGTGTGAGCTTTTGGGCTTTAACTCCTGCAAGAGATCAACAACTTTTTGAGTAAAAAATACTGCATTTGACTGATGGGGGTTCCTCATGTTAATGGTTCCTTCTGCCTACCAAGCTCTTGACATATTTTTCTCCCATGGGATCAACAATTAACAGTGAATAAATATGACAGTTTGAACAATTGTTTTTGCCCTAATTCAACAGCTGACTTAAAGTTGAAAATTCTTTTGCTGGTGTGGTCCATTTACTTTTGTCTCAGTTATGGACTTCCTCTTGTGCAGTTGTAAATTGGCACCATTGCATCATGCTTGTGGATAAAAGTTTAATGGAAATTCTTATTTCAGTGTGGTTGCCCAACAGGAAAAAATTGGATTGCTCTGAGATAGCTCAAGGGAGAGCAGAATAATTTATAGAATCTGAGGTCACAAGTTAGTTTTAAATATCTTGAATAAGGTATTTTTAAAAAGCAGTTATGAGAAAAAAAATTTGAATTATCTGTTTCATGGAAATCTGTCTTTTGAATTAGGTCACCTGTTCTAAGCTTCCATAGTCTAAATCTGTATATCACACATGCAGTATTTTATCTCACCCAAAAATTACAGGTGAGGGGAAAAAAATCAAAGAAGTTCAAAGAAGTTCTGTTTTACTTAACCCTGGCTAAGGAAATGTGTGTGTGATCCCCAGCTTGCCTCTGGAAGGCTTTATATTAATAGGGAGTAGAGGAAGAGAGAAATCTATTACTTAACCTTGAAAAAAAAACCACTTTCCCTGAAAGAAAACTCAGTAGATGCTATTGGCTGTATTCCACTTTCAGTCTCTCCAGATGTTTGTGGACATGGAAGTGGATTTAAGTGTCCTTAAAAATTGTGTGGTTGATGAAATCAGCCAAATTCAGGGATGGGCAGGCATCTTTCTGCAGCTTGCTTTAGAACTTGATTAATACACAGATTTCTTGCCTCCTGTTCTCGCTCTCATTAAAACTTCTGAAATCAGTGGGAAGAAAGTGGCAACTTCAGCTGGAACTCCCTTCCTTTGATGCTGCATGTGAAAAGTTCTAAATGTCCTGTACTTCAACAGTGCAGTGTACAGGTTGGTCAACAGGGGCTCCGAACTTGGCAGAAACAAATGTGAATTAATTTTGTTTTTCCTTGAATGTTGCAGTTTTGTTTCAGCTCATGTGGGCTCTGTCATATCAATTGCTGTGGAGTAAATTATTACTAAATGTTAGGTGGTAGTGGTGATTATTTCAGAGATAGGATAATCTAGAAGAGACAGCTTGCACAGGAAAAGCAGTCAGTCATATTAACTAAACTGGCAATAACTGCCACAAAACATCATCATCATTTTACACCCCTTTTGGTCATGCTGTTGAACTAGATGAACTATGTCCTTGTTTGTGTTTCAGAGAAGAAATCTGAAATGCAGTCACTTCAGGGAAAATGCAAGAGCCTTGATTTATTGATGTTATGTTATCAATTTTGCACAGGTTTTGCAGGGAGGAGGGAAGGAAGGAAGATTAGGAATTTCAGATGAAGACAGGCAGAAATGGTCGCAAATGCTTGTCACACCCAAGGGCAGTAATCAAATTAGGAGGAAGGAAAATGATATCATTGATTATGAAATTTGAAATTGTTGCCTAGAGCACTAGGAAAGCTGACAGTGTGAGCCAGTGTATTTAAAAAGGAGAGTGGGTGCAAACATATTAATATGCTTTTAAGGAGAAGGAATCTTCTGCAGGAGGACATGGTGTCAGTAATTTATGGGCACGAACAAAATGCTACATTGGTGATTTATGGTGTCAGGTGGGGCTATTAATGGGATTAGGGTTCAGAGTTTAATTTACTTCCCTCTTTAAAAGAGAAGAATTATCTACTGTAAAGACACATATGAGTTGTTTTAAATGGTGTGTGAGGACCCTTCTGGGTTAAACTGGAGGAACTGTTTTAAAGCTGTCAAGAGAGGCAATAAGCATTGCACATTCCTGTTCCTTAGATACACGTTATCTGTGAGAAGTCCCTGTAGGTTCCACCTCTCAGGAAAGAACAAGCAGTGGCAGGTCTGGTTCTGTCTGGCTTAGTACCAATGAATTTTATTAGTTTTTTACATATTTTTTTCCCATAACCTATGAGAACTGTTCTGTTGGCAAAGATTCGAAGTGACTTGACTTTCTTAGTTTGAAGCAGAAAAAGAAAGAGGTGCTTCATTCTTGGTGTCAAATGACTTAATTTCTCCTGAAGATGCTGAGACCAGAACTGCCTCTTGTTGTGACTGTCTTGGTAACCTCTGTGGTAACACGAGTGATATTTGCGTAGCTTTCACAACAGTTAAAGTACTGCTTGCAGGAAGACCCCAGGAGCTAGACATGGCATCATTACTCTGATTTGTGGATGAGAAATGAAGCTCAGAGGGAATTGTAGTTCTCAGCGTTGTGGAAGCCAGAGGCTCTGGGGAAGAGGACTCATCACCCCGGAAGCAAGGCTCGTGTGGGTAAACAATGCATGTCTCATTGCTTCTGTCATTAGGAAATCTGTTTGCAGTCCCAAGCCCCAGTGACTCTAGACATTTGCCACCCAGTTCTCCAAATCTGCTTTTTGAGCACAGTTTCTCTTCCCCGTTTGCCCTGCAGAGCTGCTGCTTGCTATCTTGAGCATCCTCCTCTTTCTCAGTTTTCAGTTAATCTCTCCCCACTCATCCCAGTCTGTTCCTCTGGCTGGCGCAGAGCTCTCCCGACAACTCTCATCTGTGGGAGGGAACTGTGACTTAACGGGGAGGAGAGAGAAGCTGAGTGCTTATGCCTGTGACTGATTTTTGAGCTGTAGGTTTATTGCCATGTACACCTCACCTTGCTTAAAGTCTCCTCTGGAGATCTCGTCCATCCCTTGCAGCTTGCTTTAAACTTTTCTGGACAAACTTCTTGGCTGCTTCTTCCTCCGCGGCTCTGAATAAAACTTTAGGCAGATGCAGTGCTTTTGCTGTGACCTTCGATATCACTCCCACAGCTGATATGAAATACCATACAAACCTCAATGCAATTTTCCATGGCTCCTGTAGGCAAAGTCTCGTATTAATGGAGAAGCCATGGGGGATTCTGGTTGTGCTGTTTCTTCTGATTGTCACACTGGCTTAAAGATAAGTTTTGCTTGGGGTCATCTGGCTGTATCTCCCTGTGCATTTCACTTAGGTATAAAATAATCCACACCTAGATGCTTTTCTATTATCAAAATGCTTTAGGTGAGTTTGGACTTACTAGGTAAGATTGGTCTAGGGGAGTAATTTGTGAGGCAGGAACCTTACTGGGAGCAGGAGGAGCGATGGAGGCTGTAGAGTGAGAGGATTTCAGAAGATGGTAGGAGCTGGACATTGGATGGGGAAATTCCTACTGGGAGTCTGGGAGGGTATTTCAAGAATGGGTTTGGATGGAAGTTGAGAGTACTGGTTGGGTGTCTGGTGAGAGCTCTGGGTACTGGGTAGGCTGGACATGCTCCAGCAAATGGAGAGGTGGAACCATCATATTATAGCAAGGAAATAATTTGGCTTTGTGTGAAGGGGAAAATAAAAAAGAAACTAAAATGATCCTTTTGGTCTAAAATGCTTGGTTTGAAGGCAGCCAGACGGATTGCAATTTTCAAAGAGCATTTTTCCCAAGACGAAGTTTCAGCTGGCATAAAAGCTAGCATTTGACATCTTTTTCATATAATGATTATATTAACAAAAGCAGACCTCGCTGTTGGCTGCTTTTGTAAAACAACTCCAGCACGGCTCTTCATTCTCTTAACTCCTGCGTGCAACGTGAAGTCAGCTCAAAACTCCTGCTGGAATGCAAGCAGGTCAGCTCCTCTGACGCAGTTAGAGCCTTAGAAAGTGCTCCACGTGGCTTGACAAAGGCTCTTTGCAATTGTTCATTTCTGTTGCAGCGGGCAGTTTTAATACACTGATGTTTGCAGCACTCTCGCATTTAATGTTCTCATCCCACAGGCAGGGAGAGAAGGATGGCTCAGGCATCTGCCCTGAGATGCTGCTGTACAGCCCAGAACGTCTACAGCTACTAGGAGTTTTCTTTGTAATTAGTGATGTTGTAATTGTTGTTGCAAATACCGGCTTCAGCTGCTTGGCTGAGGGTTAGATATTCTTACAGCAGTGAAAACAGACCTCAGTGAGCAGAAGGGGCTGGACAGAGTCCGTGTTGCACTGTCCTAATGTTTCTGGTGTCCTGACGTGAGGGTGGCTTTCCTCAGACTGCTGTTTGATTTCCAGGTTGTGTTGTGGTTGTAATTTTCTCTAAAGTGCCCAAACAGAGATTTATCTGTGCTCTCCCTTTTCCTTGTGGGATGCATCCACAGTTAAATCTCACACCTTCATGGGAAGTCCATATCACTCTTAAAGGCTAAAATTCCTAGCTTTTCTCCAGTGTGTTGCATGCTGTGTAATTTAAATAGCAATCCTGATTTCTTTTGTCTCTGAGAAGAGTGCAAGGGTTAGGGCAGAACTGTGTAAAGAAGGAGGCAATCTATATTTTAAGCCCTTCCACCAACACAGCCTGGTGGGGTGTGTATGTGGGAGGAGGTTTCTAAATAGGAAACTTGTGATGTGAGGAATCCTAGCAGCCATGAGGATTGTGTAAATGTTTGCTCTTTAAAGCAGAAATAGTCTGCTTTCTCTACTGGGAAAAATCACTTTGCTTATAAGAGAGCACAGTTTATTAACTGTGGTGACTGGAGATGAAGCAAAGGGAAGGGACTAATTTTGTAGACTAAAAAAAAAACCCAAAAGAACATTCCTGCACTGTTCTGATTTATTTTTGTAATCGTGTTATGTTTATCTGGTTGCCATCATTCAGATACAGCTGACTAGAGCTGTAGGGAAGCGCAGAAATTCTGAACAGAGCATAAATACGAGAATGAACATTTGCTTCATTACTGTGAACATAGCCGGGATAGGTGAGAAAAAGGAATGTGAGATAAGTTCTAGACCTCAGCTTTGTTATAATGTGGATTTTATTAATAAATATTCTTGCAAATCATTATCCTTTAGCACCTTATTGAAAACTGCGGCTGAGGCTATTGGAGGCCTTATTTCTTACTGGCATGAATTGGTGTTGCTGAATTAGAAGTGTGATTTTCCACTAGTCTTGGAAGCTGCTCCAGTTGGACAAGGGAAAGTTACCTGTCTTTGTCAGACTGAATTGCAGAACTGGGCTTTGCTCCATTTTGCATTTCACTGGGACGGATAACAGGCCTTTATTTTAGGGGAGAAAGGTATGTGAATAACCAGCAGCTCCAAATTAAGGACAGGAAAATTAAAAGTTAGACAGTTCAGAATAGAGAAGGCCAAACTATGTGTTGATTGCACATTTTCTTGCTTTTGATGTACTCAGATCATGACAGAATGACTTTCTGGGAGACCTTTGGTTGGACTGAAGCTATGGCCTTACTATGGGGAGGGCTGTGGGAAACTGCCTTGTGTGACTGATCACATTAAATGAGCTAATGGTGTGTGGTGGTCTTAAAAACCCCTGATATCCAGTGCAAGCTACCTTGCTGCTGGTGGTGCAATATTCCAAACCCTTTTGCGAGCTGGTGAATGTCTTTCTGAGATGGTTTATGCAGTCCTTTCAAAATGTAATTCCACACTGTAAGGGAAATCTTGGTTTTGTGAAGAAGACACTATGTTTGTATTAAAGCTGAATAGAGGTTTATTAATTGAAGCTTTTATTTTGTTTTAGTGTACGATGGATGGAAAATACAAAAGCAAAGCATCCCCTGGCTGCAGAAGGGGGATGGTTCTGAGTGATTGCTGAGCAGATTTGAACAGGTGAGGTTTTGTAAACTCACCACAGCACAGTTTTAGGGGAGAGTATGTCTTAGAAACAATCTGGGTTAAAAAACAAGAGAGAGAAGGGATGTGATGGCAGTCTGTGTCCCAGTGTCCTGTTCCATCTCTGAATGAAGACTGCTGAAGTCCTGGGAAAGTGAGGTAGACATCTGCCTTCTCTGGCATGGATGAGTTGATGTTCCTGCCCGTAGCTGATGTTTGTTTAGGATGGCCAGAAATGCCCATGGCAGCTGCTCTGCCTGTGCAGGAGACTGCAGGCACTTCTGGGTGTGAGCTCCACACACTGCTGGCTTGGAGAGATCACTGGCAATAAACGATCTTGGTTTGCTTCAGAAGAATTCTAAATTTTCCTCCAGTAACTCAGTAACAAGGTGCCCTGATTGGCTGCTGAGCACCTGGAGCCAGGAGGGTTAGAGAAGCTTAAAGGGGCAAAATTGTATTTGTTGCAGATTAATTCTGAGGACTGCTGTCTCTTTCTCCCACTTCAGTAGGAAACCAAATTTTGTAGGAATCTATATTTCCTGGATATGAAGTCATCGGCTTTTTTAAAATTTTATTTTCTTTTTTTAGTATTTGTGTGCTTTTTAGCAGTGCTGAATTGAACATTTTCAAATGGTGTAGAAAAAAGTATCTTGGTAGGATTTTATATAAAACTGTAGTATTCTCACTTGTGAACCTGGGCTGAAAATGCACCTTTCCTGCAGTTCTGGACAAAACTCAGAAAATTCACCAGAATTTCACACGAGGTCTACTATTACCTGTTCTTTGTACTCATTGTGCAGGGTGACCCCTCACCAGGAGAATATATGTCTGGGAAGGGACCTCCTGGGTCATTAGGTCCATTTTCCTGCCATCATAAGCAATCACATCACATCAGCCCTTTCATTAACTGATCAAACTCCATTTTAGAAGTATGAACACTTTCTGCCCCCACTACTTCCCCTGGAAAACTGGTATAGAACCTCGTTGTCTGATCTCCAGCAGGTATTTATTCACAGCTGGTTTGCACCCCCTTGTTTCTTTGCCAGCACTGTCCTTCAGTGTAAATAGGCTTTTTCCCCCTGAGTGTTTGCTTGTCTGGTGTATTCAGGAGCAGAAGTTCAACTCTTCCCAGCCTTCCTTTGGTCATGCCAACAATCATCCTCTTAGTCCTTTCCACCCACTCCAGAGATAAAAATCAAATTACACACATGAGGAATTCTTCTCGGCGATTGCTAATACTGTAAAGAGAAAAAGGCAGAGGGAACTTTAAAGGACAGCTAAACTGAGAATCTTTTAAACTCCTGTTTTGTGGTCTTTGTAAAAATGTCATCAGTTTTTTTGTTTCATTGAAGCCATGGCTGCTGATAACTTCCAAGCTCAGCAATATGAGGGCCATAGGGGTTTTCATCCTAGAGGTTCCGTAAGGGAAAAGTCAAAGAGGAGAGAATTGGGAGAGTATTTCTCACGTAGCACAAGTAATTTTGGGGGGAACTATGGAAAATACTGCTGGACATGGTGGTGTGAGGTGTCATTGTAGACCTGGTGGCAGAGATGTTCCTCATGAGAAGGGTTTTTGGTATTTCGGTGTGATCCAAAAGAATCTGTGCTTTCTCTTTACCACCTCTGCTCAAGATTTTCTCTCTTTAAAGAAGGAAGCTGTCCTGTAGATATGCTGTAGCTGCATATTTCTTTCTTCTGGTCAATGAGAAGTCAAATTGCAAACCATTCTTTGCCAAGCAGGTGATAATAGCTTTAAATTTAAAGAAAACGATGAAATGACTGAACAAATAGCTTTAAAAAAAAAGGATGAAATGACTGAACAATTTAGTACATGGAAAAACAGCTGGAAAAGAGGTGACAGAGTGAGGGAATGGTGGTGAAAGTCTGTTAAACATGATATGGAAAAAGCTAATAGGGGATCCTGTTCATTCTCTTTTATAACTGAAGAGTCAGGAAGCACCATACAAAAACTTTGAATTACTTCAAAAACATACAGAGCAAGATTATTCCTCAGACAGAAGCTGCTTCTGGAAATCTCTGTGCTGGATAATCTGGTAGCTGAAACTTTCTGCAGGTTCAAGATGTGGCTCTGAGAAATACATTGGTGGTTCTCATGTGCAGGGAGACAACCTCTGCTGGCTCAGGAAGCCCTGGGGCCACAAGCTGGGATTATTTTGGAAGAGCCTGGTGTTTGTATCCTGTTTTATTTTTCCCACGTGAAACAGTAGCTGTTTTAGTTCAGTGATTTAGGTCAATTGATTTAAGTTCAGTGAACCTTTGAGCTCGTCAGCTTCAGCTGTTCTTAAAGTGGTTTTGTACATATTGTATGCTCTTGTATGTCTTGTAAACTTTTCATCTTTGCAAGTGGTAAATGTTAGGATGATTATGTTGGTTAACTGGTCCATTTAAATGCTGCTGGGGGATTTGTTGTCTAACATGCAAGTTGGCCCTTGTCTTTCCAACTGAAGGTACCCAAGAAATCCAAATCTTTCTTGCTGAGACATCATAATAGATTTTATAGGAAAAACTGCTGGAAGAATTAGATAAAGAGCCCTGAAAACGTGGAGAGGGGAAGGGGTATTACAGTTTGTATTTAAGTTCAAGCCTCTATGTTTGATCGCAGGGAGATGTTTGAAAAAAGCTGTACCAGAGCTCTGAAGGATTCTTCAACCTCCAGCTCTGAGCTCTGGGAACTGGGCTGCAAACTCCTTGAAACCCGAACAGATGTTTTGGTATAGAGCTTCAAAGCTTTGAAAGGCTGTTTTCCCCACATGCCTTCCTATGTGAGGAGACTTTTAAGAGCTGCTGAATAAATTTTATTATCTTTTCTACAAAAGCACTGTCCACATGGCAGAGGCAGGCTTTGAACAGTCATGGGCTCAGACGTGAGACAATAACCACGTAATGCAGTCCCAACTGAACAAAAATGGAATGAAAACGAGGGAGAGACATGTCAGCCTGTTCAGGACCCAGAGGGGGAGAGTTTTGAGATGCTTCAGTAGCTTTTTCATGAAGATAAGTAAACACAAGGGAGCTGTATTGGCTTAGGCTCTGCCACATTAGATAGAAGAATTCCTAATGCTGGGGAAGAACGTAGATGAGTAACAACCCAGATGTTTGTCCTATTGCTTTATGTGCATTTAGAAATGAATCTGACATTGAGTGTGACTTGAGAACCTACAGAGATTTGAATGGGTAAAAATGTCAGGAGAAGGCAATAAATGTATCTTACCCTGTATCCTTTCACCCCCTTCCCACACACTGTCTGGGGTTGTGTTGGTGCTGGAGGCTGTGCTGGGCTGGTGCTGTACAAATGCCCAGGAGAATAAAACCCCTGCTGTAAGAATTTATCAAACTTTAAAAAGTTAAGACAAAGGAAAACGTCTAGAAATAAGGGACTGAGCCATGAGAAATGAGAGCCAGTTCAGTTGAATTAAATGTTTCCAACTTGGAAGTCTGGGGTGCTTTTCAATACCTACCATCCACTACTAGAACAAGAGAAAATAGTGCACTGTTATGTTATCATAGAATCATTAACAGTTCTGATTTTTTTTATAGTTTCTGGGGGGGGAAAAATCAAAATTCAGGTGGTTCTCTTATTAGGACTTTGTATTTTTCTGTAGCCAGGAGCAGACCAAATCATCTTAGGAGGGTTTCATGCAAGAGTTCCCTTACACTGTTCCTTGTTGCAATTTGCAGTATTTGTTCTCCTCTGTTTAGACTTTTGTTTTCCTTAAGGCATTGCAGTGAGTTGAGAGTGGGAAAAAAAATTGAAATATTTTTATCATAAAGGTTTTTCAGTTTAAAGATCTGAGCCAATAATAGAGTTACTTCTTTCTTCTTTTTTTATCCCCAAAGGGAAATGCAGCCCTCAATCACACAACTGCCAGAAACTCTGCCCCGTTTTTAAACTATCTAAGGCAGGATGGAGTTCATTTGTAAGGTCAGGATCTGCTTACAAGTAATGGCACTTCCTGTGGGGAAAAACACCCAGTTTTTGGCAGTTGTTTTATTTGATGGACAGGTAAACTCGATAGCACATCATGAATAGGGTTCCTGGCTGTGATGTGACACACAGAGCAGCATTTAGGCAGAAGGCTTTGTTTTTCCTCTGAATGTATTGATGGATTTTCATATGGATGTTTGACTTTTGAAATCATAGCTTTGGTATTCTGAAAGACAAATGAAACTGTAGGGTAAAGGAACAAACCTAAACCAGCTCCAAAAATACAGGAAACATGGCAGCAGGAGGGTCCACTCAGGGAAGATTATAAAGCTTCACATTGCCAGAGCCTCTTTAGCAGCTCCTTCGCGTTGTGGGTTTGGCAGAAGGAGGATGACAGGGCTGCCAGCCTGCCTAATGATCTTCATCTAACATTTACCTTATTGAGAGGGGAATAATTCTGTTAAATTAACATCCTAGCATATTTGCTGTCCAGCTAGCTGATGAATTAAATAGCCTGAACAAAACGTTTCACGACTCGTTTATCCATAAAAACCACTGAAATTTTCCGCACAAAAGGGAGTGACTTTTCAGCAGTTGTGTGCTGTGATGCTCTGCACCCCTTATCTGCAAAAATCGAAGTGTTTATGTGTGAAAAGAAGCAGTTTAATGAGGCTTTGGGAGGTAGGGTAGCACACAGCCAGCCCCTGCTCTTGGAGTGACCCGAGCCCCAGTGCTTTGCCGCGTGGCGCGAGGCTCCTGCTCGGAGGAAGCGCAGACTGTTCATGACAGCCCACGAGCCTGTGACACTCGGATCACTCCATCAATCAAAGCTGGCACCTCGTGCCAGCCCAGCCAGCTGTCCTCTTCCATCAGTGTCCGAAAGTGCCGCACCGAAGGCCACAGGTGCCAGCTGCCAGCCTCAAATAACCACTGGGCCTGCCCCAGGATGAGCGTATTTAGGCAGCCTGTTCAGATTGAATTGTCTGTCCTGACAGTCCCTTTTGAGTTTCAGTTTGGAAGGAGGAGAATAAACAAATTACAGGCTAATGGACAAAGCTGCACATCTATAACAAGAAATCCAAGCCTAGGGCTTTACACTCCCCAGCTGTGAGACACCACCATAAGGGCCTGTGACAGCAGATGTTGCTGAGGGTGCAGTTGACTTGTCCTGCTTGCTTTGATCAAAATTTGTAACCTCTTAGTGAAGTCTGTGGTGTATGGATCCACCAATCCACTGAGAATTTATGTCACTTGTGTTGATGTCTGTTTGGTGTGCCAAAGAGGATGTGGAGAGAACAACTCGGTTTTGTGAGAAAATATATTATAAAGATGCTCACTAGAATTGAATTAGAATTTGAATAAAACACTTAATTATTTATGTATACTTGTATACTTAATTATATTAATTCTAATAACAGAGTTCCAATGTGCAGATGTGGAGTGTGGCTCCAGCCCTACCAGCTAAGGCTCTAAGCACTTAGCTGAGGTTTGATTGCTGCTGCACACCCGAAAAAGCTCCGTGTGTGACAGGCACACCAAAAAGAGGTGAGCAAGTAATTTCAAGTGATTTTCAGATCCATGGGCAGGGATACTTCTGTATCCTTAAGCCTTGAGGACTCCAGATCTTGAGCATGTCAGGCTGAGGAGCCTGTAGGTGTAAGAGGCTTATGTGGGCAGTCAGGCTTTTACAATGGAAATGGGTATTTCAAGGCAGAAAAAGAAGCTTCTGTTGATGGTGTAGCCCCTAGACTGATACACAGTCAGCAATTTAAACTGTTTTTACAAAGTCAGTCTGGTGCTGTTCTGGGTTCCAGCGGTTCCAAGTGCAGCAGTTTGTCCTTGTACATCTATATCAAGTTTTTTTTTCTCCTACTATCATCACCAGATCCTTGTCCTCACTTGATGTTTTCTAGGCTTCTCATTCTTGTTCTCCAGCATGTATGAATTTTCTATTATTTGCTTGCTGAATGCAATCACTCGCAATTTCCCAGGTTGAAAAAAAGAAGTTCCTTTGAAAAAAATGTAATGGAACATCCTCAGGTTGAAGTGGGCCGTGAGCACAGCTGATGGCTTGGGGACTTTAATTTATTAAACGTCAGTGGTTTGATGGCAATTCAACATGACTGGTGATTGCCTGCATCGTGTTACTGCTGTGGCTGAAAAGGCTGTTTACCTTTGGAAGACAGAAAGCTCAGCTGAGCAACACAAAGAGCAATCTCCTGTGACCTGCTAATAATTTTTTTTTCCCCAAAGATTCCCCAGTTGCTGAGGAGCACAAACCCCTGGAGAAAAAACTTCTCTTTGTGCATATGCTTGTTCGTGTATCTGTTACAAGAGGTCAATCCAGAAAAATGATGTTTGCAAAAGAATGCTTTGTATCAGGAGTTTTCTTTGCTGCAAAGTCATCCTTAATTTGGGCAGTGCAAGACTTTTCAAGAGATTTCTCTCACATTTATCATCCCAGCTTGACACAGCACCGAAATATTTCTCTGTGTTTCTAATATTTGTTGTGGTACTACTTAGAACGGCGAGTGGCCCTGTACAAGTTGGAGAGCAATGGTTCAAAAAGAAAAAAAAGCCATCTGGTTCTCATTAATTTGCTGAAATGATCAGAACATTTCGTAAGAGAGACTATGCTGCATGTAGGGAAGAGAGTGGCAGGGGCTCTTCATTTGTGCAAGTGGATGCAAACTCACCCGCCTAAGAATGATCTCGTTGCTAAAAATGAATTTGGGGTCCAAGGTCCTTAGATAACATCAGACTTGATGGTCTTTTATCCATTAACTCCATTTCAGGCAGTGGCATGTTCACTTCCTCCCACTGCCAGCCAGGTGATTATGCAGGGAATTTTTTTTTGTGTGCTAAAAGGACAGCTAGGATCTTGCTTACTATTTAAAGAAAAAAGTTAATAATTTTTAAAAAGAGATTTTTAGAAGTGTATGTGGGCGAGTAGAGCAGCCGAAGCTGAGACACGCATCCAGTGCGTTTGGGTCAGCAGCCCCTGAACGGCAGGCTCGGGAGCACCGCACGGATTTCTGCACTTCTGATGTGCTGCTTTCCTTTTAACATTTGGCCCTCAGGCCTTTTATTTTGGGCTTTTGTGTGTGCAGAGCAAGATTTGTTGAAATGCTGGTGCGGGCACTCCGGGCTGCTCCGGCCTTACGTGGCCCATCTGTGCTGGACAGGACTCACATCCACTCACTGCTGCTGGTGAATCTACCAAAGCAATGACCAGCTTGCTAAGGATGATTTTATAGGCTCTGCAACTGGTTTGTTTAAAACCAGATTACTGTCACATTTAGAAACATTTAGCACTACTGGACCAATGAGGAATATTAATTTAAAGAGGCTGACTAGATTTAATCAGTTTGCGGGAGATGAGACTTAATCAAACATTAGAGGTTGAGAAGGCTGATAGAGCTAATGAATTTGAATAGGTGATACAGTCCCTGCCTGAGCATTTTCTCTGGCCACGTTTAGTTTACAATACTAAAGTGTTTGCAAAAGTTATCAATCAATCAGTCAGTCAATCAATCAATACGGATAAGGTCCTTTGTGTGAGGAACCTCAGCAGTGGGGAGAGAAAATTTCCTGAATGGAAACTCAAAGTAGACATTGCAGGAGATTTCTTTCAGTATGGGAAGTCTAAGAGTTCATTTTCAACATTTTTTTGTAATATGTAAGAAAAGAGAATTGGGAAATTATCTTGAAGAAAAATACCCCTGTGAGCTGTATCCTGCTCAGGTCCTGGGTAGCTGCTCTTTGTGTAGACCTGCAGAATGTATTTACTGGAGAGCCCTGGCACGTGTTTTAACTTCCCTGACCTTTGGTTCTCCATCTGTAAAAATTCATGTGCTCAACCTTTCCTACTCTGTTTTGTCTGTTTTATGTGTTGTAGCTAGAGCAGTGTTGACTTTATAAAAGAAAGGCCAGCTGAGGTAGATGCCGTGAAATGTGCTACAGCAATCTCTGTCTTCCTATTACCAATCTTCCACCTTTATCTTACCCTCAAGCCCAAAAAACATAGATGCCTCCTCCCCAGCCCCCCCCTTTTAATATTAGACAAGGACAGGTGCAGCATTAAGATGAGAGTTTGTGTGACGAGTAATCTCTTTGGTACTTTATAAATTAGGGATGCTTTAAGTGAACAAAAAGTAACTGTGTAAGCTCACTGTTTGAAATCCATGCTTGTGTAGTAGAAGCCTGACCCATCCCTTCATGTTTTCAGTGAAGAAAAGTTCCGCCTGTGCTTTCTTCAGCAAAGGCAGCAGTTGTAAATATTTTTCAGCGTCTACTGAATTAATTGTGAGAGGTCCTGCTCTCTGCCCACCTCCTTCTGGCAGTTCTGGCAGTGCTGGCATGGTTTTGCTGGGCTATGGAGGGAGTTTTGTCTCACATCTCTCCTTAAAGAGAATCATAAAATCATAGAATGGTTTGGGCTGAAAGGTGTCTTAAGGGTTATCTACTTCCAACCCCTTGCCATGGGCAGGGACACCTTCCACTAGACCAGGTCACTCAGAGCTCCATCCTGGCTTTGAACGCCTCCAGGGGTGGGGCAGCCACGACTTCTCAGGGCAGAGAGAAGAAATGTGACAACAGAAGGACCAAACCCTGAGATGTGCTTTCAAAACTTTCAGAATTTGGGGTGCCTGAGTTTTTTTTGCTCCCAGCAAAAACCCTCTTTCAGCTGAAGAAGCTGGTGGGGAAATAGAAGGTAACTCCACTGTCCTGCCTCAGTCAGGTGAGGTCCTTCACGCTACTGGAATAAGAATAAACTCTGTTAACTGTTGACATCAAGGTCCCCTATAAAAGACAAATATGCCATGGAAGCGTGGTGAGGGGAATTGGATTGGGATAGAGATTTTTAATCAGCATCAGGCCTGACAATCAACTAACACCACAGCCAGCTGAATGATTGAGAGTCCTGAAATGGTGAAATATTCAGTAAATGTTGTATTTTGTGTAATGCTGTAGCAGTTGCTGAAGCTGTGTCTTTGCTCTTTTTTTTGGAGCCAAGATCAGAAATGCCTTATTCCATTTTGGCTTTTTGATGTGCTTTTGTCATAGTGTTCAGAAATGATAGGGCTGCATGGTGACTTTCTTTAAATCACTGTGCTTATGTGAGAGGATTGGTTGCTAAAAACATCAGGAGTTCCAGAATATTATTTTTGTTGTTACTGCATCAGTAATGTGAAGCTCTACTTGAAATTAAATCTTTATTATGCCATATACAGTTGAAGGCTGTCCTTTTGCCATATTTCAATCCAAGGTGACCGTGATCATTGTGAATCATGAAGGAAGATGTGGCATCCCTGCCTTCTGCCTGCAGATCTGAGATGCAGAGGGGTCTGTGGCCAGCTTAAGGTCACTGAGGTGTTTGCAGTAAAACCAAACTTAGCTTAGCTTTAGCCAACAAAAGCTGCCTAGTCTTTTTTTTTATATTCCCACTATAAATGTTGAAAATAAAGGCACCTCCATGCAGTTGAATCCCTTTATCTTTGACTTCTGTCTGAGGATATAATGAAATGCACATTAGACACAATGGTTTCTCTCCACCGGCCCCAGAAGGAGCCTCAATAATCACTTTGGATGGAGCTCTGAGAAACCTGGTCTGGGGGAAGGTGTCCCTGTGCATGGCAGGAGGTTCAGAACTAAATACCTTTAAGGTCCCTTCCAACCTGGGACATTCTATGATTCTGTGACCCTTGTAGGTGGGTAAATGTGACTGTGATGAGCCCCACCTCAAGTAGAACAGAGAAGGGACTCCAGTTACCTTGTGAGTTCCCAGGAAACATCACACTCCTTTTTTCTACTCTGACACTCTTAACATGCACATTTTATTTAAACACCAGGTGTGCTGCTGGAACTTGCAAAGTCTCACCACTGTGAAGTCACATTTTCCTCCCCAAAACACTCAGTTTCAGTCCTACTTAGTATTTTACATCATCAGTGCAGAAAAGTGCCAGTTGTGTCAGTCTCATTTTGTCAGGAGCAGTGCACACGTTCATTTGGAGTTTTCTTCGTGCTTCTGATGGCAGGCAGCATGCAGAGCTAATTACTGGGGTACGGGAAGAAGTCACTGATGAGTACAGATTGAATATCTTCAGATAAAAAGAGCTGCGGGTCTCCTGTTGAGTTTAAAGAACAGCCCTCCTGAACTTCTGATATGCAATCAGATGCAGCATGTAGAAGCAACCAAATCAAGGGTTAGAGGGGATGAAATTAGTTCAGTTGACTTTTATTTTCTATGTATACACTTCCAGAAATTATTATTACCTTGCGGGTAGCTAATCTAAATACAGGGGTGCTTAATTTTTTGCTCCCTAATTATAGAGGTCAGTACAACAACTTTCATTATCTCATTCAGTGTTTTCTTGAAGTGGATGGAGAGATTGGGATCTTGTTGTAGTTTCAGCATAGCAAGCTGTTTTGATGCCCTGCAATGTAGAAATTAAGCAGGGAGAACTGAAGAGCCATTGTTACGTGGGGTTCCTAATCGTGGCACACTTAGAGTTTAGCTGTTTTCCTTTCATGTTGGGAATATCAATGTAGGTGGAATAGCTGTTGAAGAAGAATTTCAGAATTGAATGGTTCATGCTCAAAGCAGTAGTTTTTCTGTCTAAAATGACAAAAGTGTGAATGGACAGGAAATGCAGCAGGAGCTACTAAACCATTTTGATTATACTGCTTTCTGCTTTGAGAGTAGCACAGGATGGGACTTGAGGTGGATTTCTTGTCCTGCTTATTTGGGGATCAAGCAGAGCTGATTGACAAGGAATGATTTATGACCAGATACACATTTCATCAGTAGGAATATTTCTTCTCGAGTAGAGGAACATTTCTGCAGCCTACAGTCACGGAGACACAACATGTCCCTGTTGCACATCCATTTCATGAAGGTTAGAGGTGGGTGCCCTTGATCTTTTCCACCACATCTAGTCCATGACAAGAGTCTTGCTTTTTCTTCCTGGGGAATCCCATTCTGTTCTGCATGGACAGCTTTCATTCCTGCAGGCATTTCAGCCTGGCACAGCTCCTCCATCCAGATCTCTGCCCGAATCCCTGTCCCTGTGCAGGGGAAGGAGGCTTATAAGGAACAGAAAGCTGGGGAGAAAAGATGGAAAGGTTTTCATCTTCAGGGCTTTTCTATGCCATTGCAAAGAATTCCTGAAACTATTGCTCTGGTGTTTGTTTCAGCCATCAAACCCAGAAGGAAATCCTTAAGTGGGTATATGAGTTCTTTCTAATTTCAGGCTATAAAGTGGACATAGGGGCATGGTTCAATACTGAATGAAGGAGAACATCAAAGTTACTCCTTACAAACCTTGATTTTGGTGTCTGCTTGAATTTGTACTGTAAAGAACCTTTTACCAGGGTAGCAAGTGGCCTCATCATTTGCTGGGAAGGATGAGAAAGATTTGCTGTTGGATGCAGTTCAGCTGTGGGGTTTTGAGCTAATACTAGATTTCTCCTTTTGGGACAATGTGCTTGCTGTACTTCCTGCATTGACTAGTCATTACTGATATCCCCATCTTCCCCCTGCTCCTTCCTTGACTCCTTGAGAAGGTCATACGCCTGGGATTTACAGCTCTTTTTGGTATATGGTGACTGTTACAGCAAAGATGAATGGGAAGGGAAGCTCTTGTACGTTCCTCTGCCTGAAAACTTTCTCAAGGTTAGAGATCTCGGGTGACTTTTATTGTTCTGTTTTCTGACAACAGCCTCTCAATATGAAATAGAAACTGAAATAGAAGAGTGGCAGCTAACTGGAGATAGACCTGAAAGGGCTGGCATGGAGATACAAATTGCTTATTGTTTATAGTAGTTTTCTACTTAAAGGCCACTTCTCTCTTGAGAGCTTGGCTTACTTAAAAAAGAATTGCTCACTGAGAGAAGTTTCCTATATCCTAACGGTGTTACAGAAACATGTTGTGAAAGTAGTTGCCATGAAATTGAATTACAGGTGTTGTATTCTTCATTGCTTAAATTGCTCTATTATATCATAGGCCTCATCATTTTGTTTTGAACAAATAACTGCAATTTAGTAGGAGCCTAAGAGATGATGGTATTAGCAGTCAGGGGTTGTTAAAGGCTTCCTTAATGATGGAAAATTGTTCTTAACCATTTACTGTGTCTCGTCTTTGTAAAAATGCATGTGCAGTGAATGGAAAAGGAAAACTGTTCCCTCATGTCATCTTTTTCCTAAGTTTGTTTTTATATTTTTCACTGTGTGAACCCCTGTAGGTTTTTAGAGTACTCAGGGCAATATGGTCGTTCATATGTAACTTTGACACAGCTCAGATACATCAAATGGTGGCACTGCCTGTAGTCAGGTATTTCACTTCATTCCCTTTCAGTTTGCTGGAATTAAGTGCATGGTTGCTCAACCTAAAACTTCCCAGGTTTTCATGGAATAAGGTTTTAAAAGATCCTTCAGGTAATTTTTAAAAATAACTCTCCGTGCTGAAAGCGATTACTGGTTTAGGCCAGAATTTAAAACCATTCTAGGTGTAGATTGCTAATTGCTGCTCTGTGTGCTGCTTTCTCCCCAGCCCACTCATGCCCAGTTGCCTTTTCCTGGATGTGCTTTGCAGTTTACCCTGGAGCTTAATGTATGTGAATTGCTGCATTTGGCTTGGAAACAGGGTAATTCCAACAGAAAAGGGATGCTTGCAGGGCTTGAAAATTAACCTTGCTTCCCCTACTTCCTATCCAGGTCTGTATTAATCTACAAAAGATACTCTATACTGAAATTCAGAAGCAAAACCTGCTGTATCATGTGGCTCAGAACAAGCTTTATCAATTTCCTCTGTTCCAACCTGTTACTAGTCTAGAGATTTGGTAGAGTGTTACATATGTGTATTCCTCCAATTTCACAGATTTCACAGAGAAAATCAGGTTAGAAAGAATGGGGAGAGGTCAGTTTGTCCATCCCTTGCCTGAAGGCAGGACCTGTTCTTCCAGGTCCTGCTTTATCCTTGACAGATGGCTGTCTAACATGTCCTTAAAATTCCTCAGCCATCGAGATTTGCTTACCTGCTTCAAGGTGTCACTTGTGGAAAGCCAATTAAATCTGCTCTAGTGGTCTTATTTTGCCCGTGTTCCATTAGCAATTAGGATTAGTTTTCTTGCTTGTTTCAGGTTTTTTATATACATGCTTTTTGCACGTGTGTTTTTGTTTTATTTTCCCCTTTCCTGCTCCTCTCCTGATTTGAAATATGATTTTTCAACATCTGCTTTAAGCCAGTATATGTGTCAGGCTATGATGGTCTGCCCCCTTGGCTGAAGGTAGTATGCAAGTTCCCTAATATTTCAGAAATTTCAATTTCATGGCAATTTTTAAGTATAAAAAAGGGAGTGGGGCAATTTTTGGAGTGAGTTCTTTTGAATGCCTATTTTTGCTGATAAACCTTGTATCGGTGCTTTGAGTAAATCCTTTTCTCTTGTCTCTTGAAATGTGATATGAGAAAATAAAACTGCTTCACAAAGTTCTGTGAAAAATTAATGTGTACTGTAATTTAGAAGATGGATCACTGGAGGGCATTTAAACGTTATGTTTTTGTTTTCTGCAAATTTTATTTTAAGGGAAACCAAATACCTAATAAGGACTGTTTCAGAAATTCAACTAAGTGCTGCTGGTACTAAAAGAATTAAGAGAGGAGAAATGAGGGGCATAGACTGCACAGCCTAATGAGGGGACATAAGCCTAATGATGCAAAATTGCAAATTGCCCAAATTACAAAGCACTGTCCCTTGCATGCAGCTCTGCTTTTAGGGCTCTCCGGAGCTGCAGTGTCGGCTCAGGATTCGGATGTGCTGGCAGTGCCATGTGCCTGGTGCCAGCCCCAGCGGCCACAAAGCCTCTGTGTGACTCCAGCCCGTGCTGGCACTCGGTGGTTTGGTGCCATGGGCTGACAGAAACCTCTCCAGGCTCTGAACTGCTGTAGGAAGTTGCAGTGGGCAAGGTAGAGAATGAACTTGTGGGATGACAGGAGCGAAGTGGTGTGCGGCAGTGCCAGAGATGCAGGTTCCCTTGCCCAGAGATGCAGGTTCCCTTGCCCAGAGAGGCAGGTTCCCTTGCCCAGCACACCCTTGACTTTTTGCTGTTGGAGGCAAACTGGTGCCTGAGTGGTGGTACAGCTTCAACTTCCCCAGCACGGGAGGGAGATGCTGCCTGGGCTCCTGCTGGCAGCCAGGGAAGCGTTTGGAGCAGCTGCTGCACTGCAGGGTGGGTGTCCTAACAGGGCAGAGGTGTTTTGATGGGACAGCAAAACCAGAGCCCAGGGTTGCAGATAACAGAAAGGTAAAAATGTAGTTTTTTACAGAGGAGTGTTTACTTTCTTGCTGCCTGCTCTTCCTGACCCATAAAAGCTACCAGCTGTGGTGTCAAGCTGATAAAATGTTCACGCAGCTCTAGCCAGAGCAATGAACTATAACCAAAAAACTGAGGAATGTTTGGGTTTTTTTTCCCTTGGCTTTTGCCAAGAATTCAAGCAAAAGTGTAAAAATGTGTTTTTCTCACTGGTGTCACTTTCTACTCCTAAAATCCATCTGTATGATCATGTCTGTCTTACCTTTGGGATTCTGGTTATTCCTTCTCGTTCAGCTTGTACAGGTCAAGGATGAAACACAGCCTTAGCTTCAGTTCTATAATTTTGCAAATAGTGAGATACCTGATAGTCTTGTGCCGCCTGTGTACCTTGGAGATGTGATAACCAGATACTTCTTTTGCTGATGGCTGATTGCTCATCTGAGTAAACTGGAATAATTTAGGGGAAGTCTTAGGTTTCTTTTTCCTTTAGAATAGAACAAAGCATTTTGCATTGAATGCAAAATCATTTGAGATAAGTGATGAGATTACTCAGTCAAAGCAGAATAAAAAATGGGTGGGATGTAATTCATTGTTTTATTTTTTTCAAGCTGCTGATATGATGTGAGAGTTGCTAATGCAGTGTGAAGTACAAATGATATGCAAAATTCCCTGATAACTACCTGGGAATTCTCATTCCATCAGCAACTTCTATGTTATCATAAATGAGACAGCTTGAAAGGCACTTGTTGCATTTTGTATTGCATGCAAAAGTCATTTACACTTGAAATGAACTAGGCTAGATTATTTCTGATGGTTTTTTTTCTGCACAGCTTTCATAAGCAATGGAACAATGCTGAATTACTACTCTATAACATTTAACAATTCAAGAATCGTGGGGTGAGGAGACATGTGACAAATGCACACCCTGGTGAAGCTGCTTAGCAGCTGGGATTGTAAAAACAGGGCTTCATCGAGTGAGATTGGGATGTCTGATCACCTCTGAAAATTGACAGATGTTTAGATTTTAATTGTAATCTGTTTTTATGTTCTGATAACAGAGCTCAGAGGGTGGATGTGTGTTTGTCTCTTGGGACCCCCAGGCTCAGCCCCCGTGCCTGGTTCTCATCCAGTGTGAATGGTCAGAGGCATGAATTCATGAGTGAAGCAGAGAGGGAGGATGAGCACGGACTTTGATCTTCATCCAGGAAGTGAAATAAACCTACGAGAGTCTCTCCAAAGCCCCAGGGCTCAATTCTCAGCTGTTGTGAGCCAGCACAGTTCAGTATAACTGAGGCTGAGGATCTGTCCATGTGACTTTATCTGTGCTGTGTACAACAGATGATTAAGTACAAATGCACGTTGAGGTGATGTGGGCCGTGTGTAAGGATGAAGCGGGAATGTGCCTAAAAGCCTCCTAATCTCCAATTCGTTCAGTTCCTGCTGTTTATCTCCCCATCGCCATTCCAGTATCTCTGTATTAATCTGGAAGGCTCTCCATGCTGAATATGATGAATGTGCAGAAGTCCAAAAAGGCCTGGAATGCTCATGGCTGCGCTGTTAAAGATAATTATCTGTTGTTTCTAGTCCAGGTGCAATCCTAGAGAGCGTGAAAACAGCTTTGGGATGTATGCTCGTGGTGCTAGGAGAGGTCAGCAGGAGGTAGGTGCTCACAAACTAATTGGACTTCTGGGATTCTGTTCTAAGGAGTGCCTTCATATAAAACAATGTACATACCCAGGATGTGCTGCTCAGTTGTTTCCTAAACTGACAGTTGTTTTAAGATAAGAGATGTTTTTATTTCACTGAAGCCCTTATTCTCCAAGTCCAAAAGAGCCTGGAAACGATTATCTCACGGCAAAATACCTTGGGGTATGTGTGTGGAAAAGGTGATGTGTTCTGCAGTGCTGGCAGGGTCGCCCTGTGTGCCTCAGTCTCCTTTCTGAATGCTGTTCATGAAGGAGGAAAACTGTCTGGAAATGCAAAGGACGTGAGTGGCCTGTGGGCTTTATCTAACATGGTACCAAGTGGCCCATCGTGAGTTGAGGGAGGTGTTGCTACCTGGGGGAGGCTCTTCATCCTCCCTGTGTGGCTGGAGTGATACGAATGCTGTGTGTTGACTTTTAATGAATATTCGTCAGTGTTGTGTGTGTGGAGGGCTCTGTAGCCTGTCACTGCAGCCTTATCTCAGGCATTAGGGAGAGGAGGCAGCCTCCTGTGTTTGGTGTCTGATGTTGGGCAGGGTGAAACACCTCACCCTGTGAGCCTGGGAGGGCTAAGGCTTGTTGGAACTGAAAGGGAGCCCTGCACTGCTCAGAGAATACCAAACAGGGAGCGCCCAAGGACAAGCAAACACAGGAAAATAAAAAGGAATCCTGAGCAGGCAGTAAATACTGTGCTTAGGAGGCTTCTCTTCTCATCCCCTAAATTTATGGCCTCAGTGCCTGCGCTTCCCATCTCACATCACTGTTGTTCTGGGCCTGCCTAGGTGGTTGTATGCTGACCTTTTTCATTGTTTGTGATACTTGCATGCCAGGATAGTACTAACAGGGTTGTGGGACACATTTTGAAGCCCCCCAAAGTTGCTGCTTTTTTTTTTTTTTCTTTTCCTGTGATGGTGTTACCCATTCCCAGAACTCTGCTCGTCTCTACTTGCCTCTAAAAGGCCCTCTGTGATTCCCAGTGCTCTTCCAGAAACACCTGCAGTCTCCGTCCTTGAGATGTCTGGAGACATTTAGGCCCTGCCATCTCAGGCACAGCTCTGAGTTCGGGAGCAAAGCGGGGATACCGTGCGGATCCTGCTGCTGGCTTTTACTGGGATTCGTGTTCTGTGGACTTAAATGTGTAGAATTCAATAGTCCAGCCTAAACTACTTGTCTGGGTGTCCCATTGAGTGAGTGGGCAGAGGTGACTGCAGATGCTGGGTCTGTTGAACACCATCTCTCTTCTCACTTCTGGGCATAACCAGTGTGTGGATAAAAATGTGCTTTTATCTTTTCTCTTTTTTTCTTCTTTGGATTACCAGCAAATCACTGTTTCTTTGTAAGGTGATGGAGAAGGTTTAAATTCTCCATGCTGAAAATCACCCAGCAGCTATTTAAATAAAGTATCTGTTTTGTAAGAAAAACTGAACAACTCAAAAATTACCAGTAGCTAATTGTACTTGCAGCGTCTGTTGTTTAACTGTATCTATGTTGCAGTTAACAACAAACTGTAATAACATATCAGCACTCAGCTCCATTATTTTATTTCTTTTTTTTATATTACTTTATTATGCTTTCAAGTGGGTTCTGCAAAAGTACAAAAGATACTAACAATACTTAATAAATGAATAGACAAGTATATAAGCTTATTATAATTTTGTGCAAAGTCTATTGATGTATAATTTTTCTCAAAATAAACAAATTGGTACAAAATTATAACACAGGAAGAAGTTATGTGAGCAATGATTAGACTCACACCTGTTCAGCCACTGAAGCTTAATTGCTCATGATTTTGTGTTTGAGGTGAGATATGAGTCCATATCTCACTCCTGTTCAATTTGGGATCCTGTACTGTTTTTTCTTATTTCTCACTTGCTCATGGCTACAGACATGAGTTATTATGGTTCAATATCATATCAGCCCCTGTGTATAGGTTTAAAGCTGTTTCAAATCAATGTAAACTGGCCTAAGGTTGGCTTAAATGAACGATGGAGGCAGCTCCTCATGCACATTGCCAGACCCCTTGCCCTACTGTGGAAGTACATGGTTGCAGGCTCACAGGTCTGACTCATCTCTTGCCTCTGGCAGTAATTTAGCTAATTAGCACAAATATACCACCTGAACTTAAATGAACTCCTGTGCACAGGTAAAATCTGGGGCTTCCAGTTTTTTGCTCTGCTGACATCAGTGTGTGCCTGGTCTGACTGTAATTTTTTCTAATTTTTGAAGCAGAACAGGAGACCCATTCTGTGTCTTCCACTTGCAGACAGTTGATTGAATAGTTCAATCAGCTATTGCTTATATATATCTGCAGAAATACCCTCTCCACACAGATGATGTATCAAATGGAGACACTTAAACTGGTGTTCTGGTTTTCACTCTTTCCTTTTTCCCTCTTTTGTGCGTGTGTGGTGGGAAGATGATACATCATGTGTACATGTCTCTGTGTTCCACAGTATTAAGTGCAAGGTCTGTTTATAAATGCAGCTAATGAAATTGGGGACCGTGTGGCCTCCAACCATTTAAAATAATGGCATGAGCAATCTCACTCCATTACATTTGAGTGGAAGCAGTTCATGCTAAAGTGCTGGTTCCCTCAGGAGCCAGGGAGCCCTGATTGAATCTTACTTGCAAAATGGCCAGTGAAGATAAGTTTGCAGGGCAGATGACAGCTCTGACTCAACAGAAGCTGCAGTGCTCAGGGGAAGGGCTGCCTTGAGCCTGTTAATGCATTTTTCTTTCTCATTCATTGCTGTCTCGCAAGCTTTGCAGCAAAAGCAGCTTCCCTACATTGGTGTTTCCCAGAGGCACTGAGGTGCCATGGCTCCAGGAGGGTTGTGCTGGGTGATGCTGCTCTGCTCTTGGCTGCAGAGGCTTTGGGCTCTCTCCTTCCAGCTCTGTGGTCCAGAGCAAATAGTTCCATCAGGAGGGTGGTTCCTCAGCATTAAAAACTCCGTCCTTTCTTCTGGCGTACTTCTATCAGAAGAATAATTTAAATTTATGGGAATTTTCCTGACTACCACGAGGCCCTTCTAACAAGGGGGATGACCAGGCCGTTAAGCAAGAGACCCTCCTTTTTTATCCTGTAATGTGTTTCAAAACACAGAAATTGTTGGGAGATGCTTAACAAATGAGTTTTGACACGGGTTGATGAGCTGATGTGTGATCTGCTGCAGTCTGTCTGTCTGGAGCTGTGCCCATTGCTGGCGGGGTGTTATTTTTGTGAGGAGACAGACAGACCATCCCTCGTGGCCGCTTGGCAAGGAGAACTTACTTTCTCACCACCGCTGGTCTGTAGTGTGGGGATGAGAGGCCTGAAATTATGTGATGCTCCTGCCTTTGGCTCGAGATTTGCTGTGGATTCTGAGCCTGCTTTCTGTTCCTGCAGGAAAAGCTCTTGGGGACTATTTCAGCATTCTGGGGGAGTTGCTGTGCACCAGCCACCAGCATAATACATCCCTGGTTTTGCAGAGGAAAAATAAAATTGCTCCTGACAAAGGCCTGTAATATTTGAATATAAGTACCTCTGACAGAGGTTGCAGCAGCATGCGTATCAGGACAGGGCAGTACTTGACTATAACCATGAAGACTGAAGTGAACTCAGAATTCAGTAGAAAGCTACAGAAATGGGCTTGCAGGGTACCGGCCTGTATCGAGAGGAAACAGGACTTCTGCAAGACAAACAACAATTCCCAAATGCTTATCTAGCACAAACACATTGAGCAAAATAAACTTGGCTCTTTCGAGTGAACGTTTCATGCTCATGAGAAAATTTGGTGACATCTTCAGTGATGGAAAATAACCGGAAAAGGGGAAATTTCAGAGGGAGAGAGGAGTAGAGTTGGAGATGCAAATCTAGAAGAGAGGCAAAGCACCTGCAGCTTCTTCCAGACTCCCTTCACCAACCCTGAGTGGTTGTGGGATTGTGGACAAGGGCTCGTGTGATGTGGGGAGCAGCTGAACGGAGCAGCAAGGTGCTACTGCTGGACCTGCATGCCCCTGGACACAATGGCTCACCCTGCTCTGTCTTGGCACCGTGGTTGCTAACTTTGTATTTTCTGTAGTGACACTGTGCGAGGCAGGCTCAGCCTTTGGAGAAGCTCTAGCTGTTATTATATATATCTCCAGAAATAACCCTCTGCACATCCAGGATCAATCTGAGACTGCCTTTTATGTGCGGCTTTTCCCAGCCTTCCCACAGTTTTACGGGCATATAATAATTTTGCCAAAAGAAACGTTGCAAATCCAAGGAATTCAGACTTAAGCTTAAGTACATCATAAACCTCAATGAGAGGGTTATTTTGCTGTACTGTTCTATCATATTGGGGAATTAATTTATCAGAAGTGCAAGAGGAAGCTGGTGCTTCTCTCTCCCACGTAGCTTAGAAATGTATGGGTGAATGTAATGGTACTTCTCAATTTCCTGAGAACTGGAGCGTGATGGGATTTTTTGAGAATACTGAAGGACTCCCACTTCTGTGTGTTTTATTGAAAATGGCATGTGAACAGTGTCCCATAAACGTGGTTTGCAGAGCCTTGTGTTTCACTGGCAAGCTTGAAGCTTTCAGCCTTGAGATTCCCTTTGCAAGTGAAGGGAGAAGGAACACCTGGAAAAACTTTTGATGTTCTGCATATAGGGGATGTAGTTTATTTGTTCAGTTAGCCTGGCTACCCCCCTCTCACTGGGGTAAAACTAAAAATCACGATGGCACATGTCACGTGCCGGTGTGTGGACAGTATTACATTTGAATGCCATTTGAAACGTGATTGTTCTAGTGCATAATTGCAAATTATGCTTTTATAATTAGCTTTGCCTGGATAAAATGTAATAAAATACAGTGTTTGTCCTTGTGTGAGACAGTTGATTAATTTAATCACAGCTGTGATGAAGAGCTCATTTTGCTTCTAAGTTTCTCCCCAGTTTAGTTTCTTTTGCCTTTGAAGATGCGATTGCTGCTGATTTGGGGGATCACTTGGAATTCCTGTCTTGTAAGAGGCAGGGCAGAACACTGAGTAGTACAAAGACTCTTGAAGCTGTGATTCACCCTCTCAGATGATGTTAGGATTTGGATTTCACTGGTGTTAAGGACAAGAATTATGCATAAAATACATTTCTGAACTGGTTCTAAGTTTGGTGTGGTTTGAATCTGAGCTTTGGATTCAAACCTGTTCAAACTAGTAACTTTTGAGTTATTAATAACTTTTTTTACTAACAGCTTTTAAAGAGATGGAAATATAATCCAGAGTCCATGTAATCTGCCATATAATCTGACAGTTTGAACATTTGTAATATTTAGCACACCACGACTGCAAATGAACTTGGGAGTTAGGACTGAAAAATTTAGTGTTTCTGTGTTTCTTGTCTCAGCTGGGCAGGTAATTCTCCTCCTAACCCCATGAATTTAAATATTAAACCTAGATCAGACCCCAAGGCTTTCACCTTTTCTGTTTGTGTAAGGGCTTAATTCTGACCTGATGGAAAGGTCATAAATCAGGGCAGCAGTTTCCCATCACTGTCTTTCAGGTGGACTCACCTTTCACTCTGTTGTGTTTTGTGGTTTCCTCCCATTTCACACTGCTTGGTTTCCGATCTTCCCTCTGTCCCTCCTTTGCAACCATCTACTTTATTTTAATCTTCTTGACAGGACCCTCTTATCTGTTCCTGCCAAGCTCCATTTAACCAGGTCTGCCTTGAGCAGATTTGTCTTTCTGCCTTCCAATTTCTCTGCGGGGCACGCCGTGAGCAGGCCCCACGCTCCCCTCAAAATGTAACTTTTTGATAATTTTAGTCTCTTGCATCTACAGTTTCTCTTCTCCTGGGAGTATAAAAACCTGGACCTGGCCATGGGTGGGAAGCTCTGTTGTTTCTCAGTCTTCCAGTCTTCCTCCAAACCCAGTCCTGGCCTCTGCAGGTCTCACATCTCCTCTGTTGTAGCAAAAAAAAACCCCCAAAAACCAAACACCCACCAAAAACTGTGCCTTGTGCCTCCTACTGGATTTGTCCCATTTGTTTCAAAGACCAGGCTGGCCAGTGGCTCTGTTTGAGTAGTAGAAAATGATTTTGTAGCAGTGAATTATTGCAGGGCTGGTGGCCAGCAGCCTCTGTGTGAAGCCTCTTTTTTGGAGCATGTGAAGATTTATGGGCAGCTCCAGCAAGTGCTGAGCACGCTGTTGTGAGTTGGGCCAGCTCACTGCACTGCACGTGGAAGCATCTGAGCTTAAGATCTTTTTTAGTAACTGAAATGTATTCCCTGGGGAGCCTGAAGTGGTCCAAATGTTGGGGTGGTTTTTGTTTGGTTGTTTTAGGTTGTTGTTGTTTTTTATCCAAAAGTACTGTATACTGAAAAGGATATATGAAATTAGGAGCATTTACATTTTCTTTCTTTCATTTTTTAAATTCAAAATTCGAGGGAAGAGACTGTTTAATTTCCTTTCCTCCTTTGTGCGTGAATCTTTCATAGCAAAGAATAGCACTTTCTCTCCTAATTCTCCTCATTCCATATATACCTTTGAGTGATAATTTCCATCCTTTCTTGATAAATAAAGGATTTTCATTCCAGGAGACATTTGAATGCTATTTTGAAATAAAATTGATTTTCCATCTTTATGTAATTAAATTTTGTGGTCAGAAGGAAATTGTATTGGAATAACAAACCTGGTGTTATTTCCTCTTTTTGTGTATGTACTTAAAAAGCAAAGCAAAACCCCTAACAGAATATGCCTGGAAAGGAAGCTGTAGTGTCTGATGCAGCAAGGGACAAAGATGTATTTTTTCTTCTATCATCAGCGAGAGGTCACAGTGAGACTCTGGCACTGAAGTTGCCTTGTGTAATATAGATTTTGAAATTTGCCATGTGATTCCTCACTTTTTAATGAGCAGAGAAGTGCATGAGAACTTTCACAAATTAGCATCACTATCCAGTGGCCTCTGCAGGGGTGAAAAGGGAAGAAAACCTCATGAGAGTAGGATGATTAATTGGTTAAAACAGTGTATCATGAAAAAACTTCTGACGTGGAGTCCTGTTTAAAGCGTGTCTCATGGCATCCACACTTGTTTTGTTTATTATGTTTAATACTGTTGGAATCTGTTAAAAACTATAAAATAGGCTGCTTTTTAGTTCTAGGTGTATTCTAATAGCTGTTTTCTTTATTAGCATAAATATTAGCTTTGAGGGAGCAAATGTGCTTTAAATTTCTCTTCATTCCAAAGTCTGTAATTAGCTGAAATTTATCCTTTGGTAAGGGGAAAATACTGCATTTGGGCTTTTGTTTCCCTTCCTCATTGCCCAGCATTTGGCCAGAGCAGCCTGTTGTGGTCCAGCAGCAGTGGGGTGTTTTGCACAATGCCATAGTTGGCATATTCAGAGCTGTCTAGAAATAATGTGACCAGATAATGGGCAGGTGCACTATGGTAAAACATTACTTCCATCTATTGTGAATGTGAGCTTTCTGTTTCTCTAGTTTCCCCTCAAAAAAAACCCAAACCCCAATGAACAACAGAAAGATTTTTGTGTGTGTTTTAACACAACAAACTTGCTGAGGTGCATTTGGTCAGTCCACAAGCTCGTTCCTTCCCATGCAGTGCAGTGACTGTCCTGACTTTGGGTTGCTTGAGATACCTGCCTGTTCTGAGTTTTACTGCATCTTCTTTTCCTGCACCCTGAAAAGTGGAGACTTTAAAATCGTTTCACCTGCGCAGCTTGTAAATTACGTGAGGATTGGTCTCTGAGCTGACACTGGATCTTGTTAGGCGTGTGATTTGAACACATTTTGCGTGTGGAAACATGCCAGAAAATCTTGAACGTGGAAGAAAAGGATGTGCTACCTGCAATTCAAATAATGGTGAGTACTTTGTGGATCACGTGGGTTCAGTGTAAGGCAACAGCAGCCTGGCCCTCAGCCTGCAGACTGAGGTACCCGTTGTGTATGGGCTGTTCTGAACCTGTCACAGTCAGAAGCTTACTGCAGATAAAGTCCCAAATGTGTAACGAGATGGAGGCAGAGAATATCGTCTGGCATTTTAGATAATACTCAAGATGTTGAAAAGCTTCCCAAGGAACTAAGGGGAAAGGATGGGCTATTCCTGTTGAGGACAGAATGATTGGTGAGGGCATGCAGCTGCGTCCCAGTGGGGTGGGTACCAGTCCTTCCCTCGCCCTGCCTGGCATTGCTGGCACCAAATGCCTGGGAAAGTGGCACCTCACAGCCACCTGCAAAAATGACACGGCTGTGGTTCTCTGCCTCCTGGGGATTTGTGAGAGTAAAGCTGATGATGATGAGGTGCTTATGGGTACAGCAGAAACAGGGCCAAGCAAGGCTCTTCAGACAGGGAGGTGGGAAGGGGCTGGGAGCAGAGCCTGGAAAGTGACTTTTTTTTCTTTTGCAAGCAGCTGAAATTTGCATGTAGGACGTTTGTACCCACACAATGAGATTAAAATTGCTGCCTATCTCATCTGACGGAACTCTTCCTGCATATGGCAAGCGAGGCAGAGGCAAACAGCTCCTTCAGCACTGCCCTGTGTCTGTGTCTGTGTCTCGGGGAAATCAAGCCCTGAATTTTGCTGGCTGCCTCGTGCCGCCACCTCGGCCCTGCAGAGGAGCCAGTCCTTCTCCGTGAGAAATCTGAGTGTTAATAATTTCTGGCAAGTGTTGTGCTGAAGCAGACAATTCTCTAACGCCAGCCAGGCATGTTGAGGAGTTACACTGGACAGGGCAAGGAAAACACTTCATTCATGTTTGAATTCCTCGCCTCTCCACAGCCTCCCAGGGCAGCCGTGTGAGCCAGGGCAGATCCATTTCGCACGGATGCTTTCCCTTGGAAGTGCCTCTGGTGATGGTCTAATATGCAGTGGTGGCTGCTTATTTCTGTGAGAATACCCCCTGGCTTGAGATTTAATGTTTTTAAAAAATTTTTGCCGCCTTTTATAAGGTGAATCAAAGTGGTAAAGATACCCAGATTTAACCTTGCCTCATGATGGGGTATCTGCTTCTCTAATGTCACTTGGTCAGTGGGAACTGTGGGCCAGATGTATTCAATTGGTGTTTATTTGCTAAGTGTAAGCCTGGTTAGTTATTTTATTGTTAGTTTTATTTGAAATTAGACCTTCCCTTCCTCCCCACCCTCAGATTTTTATCTCTTGTTTTTCTCCACAACGTTTTCAAGCTGTTTTGCAAATGGATGTTAGAAATTGGATTGACTGGAAAAAAAAATTATTTATGATTAAGGAAAAGTTTTGACTGTGTTTTCAGTTCTGTTTTATTTAAAAAATCATCGGGGAAAAGAAAAGCAAGGTGGGCTAAAAATTCCAGCATCTCCTTGTGATACATTTCAATTTAGAAAACAAGGGTGGTTTATAACTAAGTCCCACTTAGAATTGCTGCTGCTTGCCTGATCTCCAGGGGGGATTTCTGGAGTGTGGTTGTCCATGCAGCATCAGGATCTCTCTTCCCTGACAGACACGAGATGTGTGAGGAATTAGTATCTGTGCCATGAGAATATCATTAGCTACACTGCTTGCATCTGGGAAGAAGAACCTTTTTCTGTTCTTTAGGGATGACATCTTAGAGCTCTACCCTATTGATTCACCTCTTAAGTGCGAGCTGCTGTGGGGTCAGCAGGTGTGTGGGCTCGGGGATAACGAGCTGCTGTATCCCCTTAATCCACAGTAGCTGACCATGGGTAAATATGAGGTAGCTCAAGGCTGCTTGACTTAGGTTTAGGAAAATATTTATAAACACAAATATCTTTTTAATATCAACATTTTCTAGGCCAGGTAGCTTCAAGGGTTTGTGGAACTGCTTTAGATCTCCATTTCATTGTGTGAGTAGGATATAAACACCAAATCAAGTGTCTTTTAGTCTTTATGTTTGTAGTGCAAGGGATATTTTTGTGATGGATATTCTTAAAGATTGCTGAAAGCAGTAGAATAGTTCTGTTTTTAAACTATTAACATATTCTATGCAAGGAGAGCTCAACACAGTGCTGCTTAATGCTGTGTAAATATTTGTATATATATAGAATAATCCTTTTTTAAACAAATAACTCCGAGGAGAGTAGATTTCTTTTGTGCAAGGGTTGTGCATGTAATAGTTTTCACCTACCAGTTTAGCAGTGCATTCAGGTTGTAATTTTATTTGCCCTCATTGTACCAGGGACAATGGCAGAGGAAGCTGCCGGTGCTGCTCACTACACGAAAACAGCAGTTCAAACACTCACAGGTATTTTGCTAGTGACACTTTCCCTGTCTCCTCTTTCTCTTTCTAGTGGATCCCTGATTGAAATTATTGTCCACTTTTCAGAAGGACAGTTTGTGGCAGTTCACGTTTCACTAAGAGGTTTCTAATGAAGTTAGAAAAGCTGTAAAGTGAGATCAAATTTCACTAAGCAGATTAATATTATTTCACAGCTAAATTAATTTTTTTAAATAACGAGATGTCTAGATGCACTGCACTCTAAAATGGATGCCCTTTAGATATCTAGAATGAAATAGCATTTGTGTTTAATGATACTTAATTTTCATTTCCCTCTTTTTATTTAGAACGAGTGAAAGTGACACATTGCTGTAATATTTCCAGATTGCTGCATTATTCTTACAAGGTGGGAGGGTGCTTCGTATTTCCCCTGGCAGTCCTGAAAAACCATTGTTAATGACTTAAATTAGAAATAATTTTTCCTAAACACCTGTAGGAGTAAATCTGTGCAGCAGAGGCACTTTTTGAGAGCAGGATCCAGCTTTCTGCATGAAGTTCCCCCATGCCCAAGCAGGATAATAGAAGTGATTGAAGTCTGAGCTGTTTGGGTTTTTTAATCCTTCTCCTACCTGTGGTTTCCTCTTGCTCTCACCTTATGCCATACGAGGTGGTAGTGAAACAGCTGTCCTAGGATCTAATACAAGATATTTTCTCAGCATATGGTGGGAGTCTTAACTTGGGGTGTGCCTTGAATACCAACAGCTTTTGCTGCAGCTGTGGAATAGAGGTGTTGGGATGACTGCTGGGCAAACACCGAGTGCTGCTGGAGGGAGACACAGTGGGGCATATCCCAAAGGCAAAATCCACTTGATGGGGTGCTTCTCTTCCTCCAAACCAAGGTGATACCTTAAATCCATTCATTTATTTTTATTGGTATTAAAGAACAACTGTTAGCACTGAAAATCAGGTCTGTAACATGAGCTTTGAAACAATTCACACCCTGAAAATGAAGTGTGAGCTGGAGCTGGTAGATCAAAGCCCAGCAGTGAGGGCTGGTGAGGGGCAGAGCCAGCAGCACACGCAGGGGGACACGGCTCCGTCGGCTGGTTGCAAACGGAGTGAATTATTGCTTAGTCAGAGAGTCCCAGGGCACTGCTGCAGTGTTTCTTCTCAAATCCTGGTGCCCACCATAGCAATACATCTGCTTGATGGATGGAAAGAATTTACGTGAATATCTAAACAAAGCAACTATCTGGAGAGCACTTAAGTGAGCAAAATGAAGCGCCTCAAGTGGAATGTCACTGAAGGTTCGTAAGGAAGGGACAAAAGGTGGGTGAGGAGCTGAAAGATGCGACAGCCAGATATTTCAGTAATGCTCCCAAAGACCTCACCTTTTGGCCAGTTACGGGCTCACTTTTAGTTCTTTGGAGCCCACAGTCAGCGATTCCCCTGGCTCTGAGGGGCAGGAACATGGCCTTGGCTGATCCTCCTTGCTCAGCTTGAAGGAAGCGAACGGCTCCGGAGCTGCTCCTCCGGGCTTTGGCGTGAAAGTTGCTTCGTTTCCTTACAAGATTTACGTGCTGCCTTCAGACACACGTGGCTGGCTTCTTGCTGAAGCTCCTGCTTCTACACTTCCTAGGCGGTAGAAATCCACATGGATTTGTTGCCTTCAGAGGGGTGATGTAATTAAGGTGAGCTGAGATCTAGCCCTTAAGGAATTCTCGACATTTTAAGATAATTTGAGCATAACTTTAAAGGCAGTCATATAAAGTTAAATTCCTGCTTTAGAAGTGGTTGTTTTTGTTCGTGGTACTCCCATGTTCTTGTAATCCACTTGGACGTGAGTAAGCACAGCAGAATGAATCCCACAGCGTTGATTGTTTCTGGAAAGGGATGCTGTATGTTGACTAAGAAAATACTGAATTATTAAGTAGTTTTCTAAATATGTTGCCTGTCAGAGTAAAATGAATGGGATGGTAGATGCAATTTTTACACAGAGCCTAAGACCTGAGATTTGTGGATGGACTAGAAATTATTTTTATGTGGAACAACAGCAAGACTCTATGAAATGCTTCTGTTCCATAAAACCCGTGCTGAAGTCACCAGAATTGGTGTTGATTTGGATGGGAATGGTCCTTTACCTTGCACTGAGATTTTTCACCAGAAATAATCTAAATTTTACCTCAAGCATGATGCTCAAAAAAGCTTTCTAATTTGTAAAGGCAAGCCCATGAAAGACTTTTAGTTTTTGTACATTCTTTAAAAGATGGGAATAAGTGCATTTTAAAGATGAGGATAAATAATCTTCTATGAAATGCATGTGTTAGAGGCTACAGAGGATACTGGGAATGGAGGCTTTCACCCTGTCTGTCTCATAAGATATCTGGCTCTAATTGGCAAAATCAGACTTGTCAGTGGCCATTAGGACTCTGGATGCCTTTCAGTGCCTCCTGGAAGTGCCATTTTGTTGGCCATACATTCTGTGGTGCCTTGGGACCGTTGCTCATTTGCTCCCATTAATGCACAATTTCTATTCTGCCTATCCTTTAACCTCACATGGAATTGTTCACGAGATTGCCTGGCAAGGTGGTGTGTGGTGCTTGGAACTGCTCCTGGTGCTCCTGGGAACCTCGGCTGCCTGGCAGAGGTGCTGCTGTAAGAGCAGCCAGAGATGAACCAGAATTCATTTCCTTGCAAGGCTTAAGGTGAAAAAGAAATTTTTCTTTAGATCAGAGGCAAGAACTGTTTTCAGGTTCCTTTTGTCTTTCTTTTGCTCATAGGACCTGCTGTCTTCCGGGGTAATTTGGGCATTTTCTTCCTTCTGCTGGTGTCTGTGCCTTTCATGGGACCCTTTCAGGTTCGGGCAGGGGTCCTTGGTACTCGTTTGTGATGTGCCTCAGGGAGGGTCGTGTAGCTGGGAAGTGGGGGACACGTGATGGCAGCTGTGGGACGGTGGGGTGGGCACTGCTGCTCCTCAGGGACCAGGCATGGCCTGCTGGAGCTTTGCATTCCAGCCCTGACCCCCCAAGGCAGAGCTCACAGCCACGTTATTTTAAAAGCATGACTCTCTCCCATCCCTTTGCCATGGAATGCTGCTGTTCGGGGTGCTTTTTGTACTGGTGTAATTCTATCAAATAAGATATTTGGTGGTAGGGAATAGCATCTGTAAATTCTCATTTGTTTAATGACAGAATGTTGGAAGGGCCTGACGATGCTGTGCTAATTGTTGTGTGTGTTTAATAAAAGCGGCTGTGTGGTAAGTGTCAACTGAACATTAAAATCATATTATTAAATATGGATCTGTGCAAGCTGCTAACTGCTTTTGATCAATTCATATAAACACGATGCATCCCTTAATTGTATTAAATTTAAGTAAATTCAATAATTAATCTTCATTTAATTAACACTGCAGTTTTGACAGCCTGTCATTTAGTGGTTGTTGTAGACTCTTTCAGGCAGTCAAACCAAATGCTTGTGATTTATTTATCTATATATTTATATATTTATTTCTTTCTTTTCACTGCTTTTAGAGAGGACATGTTTCAGGGAAGCACCTTATAAGGTAAAGGCTGGATAAATCATTTGAAGTGTGTGTGTAGCAAAAATACTGTCCTGACCAGCTGATCTGGCTTTGAAAGCATCGTGCTGCATTACAAGTACACAAGAATCTTTATTCTTTGAAACTTGTTATTCATGGAGACTGTCTGGAAAACAAGTCCATTCCTACTGCTTAGGGAGTAAGTGCAGAGCTATAGCGTTGAAGAAAGCTTTATTAATCCCACCTCTAGTCCTTCAGTCTCATTGATTTTTGACATGGCTACTGGAAAACCACTGGCTTTTTCTTAATTCACTGTTCCTTCAGCTTTTTTTTTTTTTTTGTCTTTTTTTTTTTTTTGTGATCAGCTAAGGCTGAAACTTTGTGGGAAGAATTTAGTGAATATTAAAGAAACAGTAATGTAAATTACAGGGAAAAGGTAATAAATCACTGTGCTTGGTACTCATTCTAAACTTCATCTCATTTAGAGACTTTTTTCCATGTTGACAGAATTAAAATATTAATTTGGTTTTCAATGATTCTCTTTCAGCTGCACTTTATGTTTCTGCCTTAGGTTTTTATAGATTTTGTCACTTTAAAAAATGTCCCACTAAGGGCAGGGGTTTAATTATCTGATTTGCTTTTCCATTTAAACTTCCAGAATGATTTTCATCTCAAGATCATATCTGCTGTGTATTTGATTATTGGATGTAGATCAGTCACCTGGAGATATTTGTGTCATCTGTCACATACGCTGGAAAATGACATTCAGAAATTAGTGTTTGCTGCTGATTTGGAGTTATCCCATTCGGGTGCAGTTCAGCTCAGGAAAGTAAATCCCCTCTGGGTGCACCACCACTCTGTGGTCATGGAACTGGGCTGGGAAAGGAGAGCAACTTGAGGCAAAATGAGCTCCATTAAAGTTAAAAGAAGTTACATAGCGTAAATTATTTCCAGATAATATAAAATAATACAAGCACGTGCCACAGTCGTATCTTATTGTGATGAGACGTGGATGATCTTAGGAAAGGAAGCAGGATTATCCCTCTCAAAGCCCCATGGAGTCCCTCAGGAAGTACACTATGTACGTATTTCCTTGTAAACTCTTCAATCCCTGCATTCCCAATGATTCAAAAAATCAAAATATGAACCTCTTTGGTAGGGTTTTGCTGTGATCAACCCTTTGGTCCTTTACAGCCACAAGTAATCTCTTGCTGTGTAGAAACAGGACATTTCTCCAGCTGGTGCTACTACTTCTGTCTTCCCAAAAGTTAAATTATTCCTTGAACTCTAAGTGTGATGTAAATCTCTAAAGAAGTCTGGCTCTTCTCTGTGGCAAACAAATGGGATGTCTCCACAAAGGAGATGCTCCCGCAGCATCTGCTGCAGTGATTGCATGGTGATGACTGATTAATTCTCTTCACATTTTAGGGTGGTTTGTGCTGTGTTAATGTCCTGCAAGGCTTTTTACTCCAGCATAGATGGAAAATGAAACCCTGCCAGGTGCGTGCGATGTAACAGTTGTTGGTGATCTGCATCTGATGCCAGAGGCCAGCAGAGTCTGTGGAGATGGGAAATGGGGAGGGAAGAGGTGAGGTGCAGGACAATGACATCATTTTTAGCTTAGTAAAACACCCTGGCTGCAAAGATTTCAACCCAAGGCTGCTCTGCCTTGGAGGATTCTGTGTGCCCGGGGTGCATGCCCAGGGTCTGAAATACAGACGTGGCTCCTGTGCCCTGATACTAATTCCACACATAATGAGAACTTCTTAATTAGGGCTGTTCCACAGGAGCACTTACTCTCCACTTATGCAATGAATTTCCTGTAAGTAAAAGTGTAGTACAATAATTGTGATGCATGATGGGCGTGTTTAGATAACCCTCCTATTATTTTAGGAAGTGCAGTACTTCAAAGAAAACTTATCCCAAGGTGTCCCTTAAACTTTTCTTTTGTATTACCCTCTGGATTACTCTCCTATCTTCTTCCTTTGATATGTTAATTCAGTCATTTTTTCTACCAGGGCTCATTGCTCCTGCTTTTTTCTTCTTTTTTAAACTGTAATTTAATTTTGTGCAGAGTTAATGCTTATCAGTCTTGTTTTACTAGTTGACAATTTCTGGGACCATTTTTCTTCTTTGAAATGAAAGTCTGTGCACTGTTCTGCCTGACTTTTGTGTTTACTAATCCATGTTACTATTTTTTAACAGATTTTCCTTGTTACTGTTTGTTCTCTTTGAAACAGCAGCACTAATTTTTTTTCTTGGTTTTAGTTTGAGCTGTTTGCATCTTAAAATGCTTTAGCATAATTAAGAAACGTATATCAAAGCTGCTGACTGAAAGGTTTTGTCAGTCTCTCTTCCACACACATACTTGTCAACTTTGAAACTTTAACCAAGATTAGTCAAATTTACCCTCAACTCATGAAGACTTGACTCTGGTGGGAAACAAGTGCTCAGATTTGAAGCAAACTAAGCCTCAAGCATTGGGAGCTTCTGTTTCTTGGCCAAAAGCTTCACCTGTCAGTTTTCGGGAAAGCTTGTACAGCATATGAGATCTGACTTGTTTTCCGTCAGCTATACAGCAAATGGTAATGAATTAATTTACAACTCATTATTTAAGCCCTTTGAGCAGTAGCTTTAAATATCTATTTGCTGTTGTCTCAAAAATTAAGCACCCAGCTCTGCCACCCGCGCGCAGTCCGGATGATGCAGATTCTGCAGGGCTGCAGTTTGCTCACTCTGAATTGTAAAAATCTAATTCTTTATCCCTTTCTTACTCAGCATAAAGCCAATAAACCAGTTTTGTTGTTCGTGCTTCAAATTTAGCAAAAGTCATATGGTTTAGCAGGAGCTTAGTTGTATTTACTGATGAGTTCAGCCAGCTCTTCCAGTGGGTTTTTTCCCCTGATGGCACTGCAGAAACGTGCTGGCAGTGCAGCTGAAAATATCCCTGCTCAGTTCCTTCCCAGCAGACAGCGGTGCCCTTATAATTCCGATGGCGCTGATGCACTAATACAGGAGAGCTTCAGCCACCAAGGAAGAGGGGAGGAGGGAGGGCCCAGGTTTAGAAGTTCGTTGACATGTGGCCCTTCGTGTCACTGCAGTGGTCTCAGTGAGGTGCTGCTGTTTGGGGACTGGGAGGGTTTGTGTGGTCACAGTGGGGGCTGAAGTGGAGCACCTTAAATTAGATTTGGTGGATACCAGTCTCAGCATCCCGTCATGGGAGTCATGGAGTCACCTCCCTTGGCTCTCTCTGGGTTTGCTTTCATGGTATTGGTGGCATTTACCTTGTTCTTTTATATTTTACTCATTTTGATCTTTACTGTGACAGTGGTGAGGCCCTGGCACAGGGTGCCCAGAGAAGCTGTGGCTGCCCCATCCCTGGAAGTGTCCAAGGCCAGATTGTACAGGGCTTGGAGCAGTCTGGGGTAGTGGAAGGTGTCCCTGCCCATGGCAGGAAGGTTGGAATGAGGTGATTTAAGATCCTTTTCAACCCAAACCATTCTGGAGTTCTGATTCTATAATGCTGATGTGTTTAACAATACTTTTCAGCTTGTTAGAACTGTACTGTGTCTTTGCCTCTAGGCACTTGAATAGCAATTAACAGTATCAGTACATAATGAGATACTCTCTATATGTTGAAAGAGAAAGTCCTTCTTTTCCATTTATGTGTCTAGAGAACATCAAATGAAATTCAAACCTCTTGGGTGACTGGTTTTTTTCCCCCACTCTTATGCTTTTTCTTGGTGTTTGTGAATCTTGGTATCCAGGGGTTATCAGTCTTGCTGATGGAATTAGGTGTCTGTGGTCGGTCAGCACAGAACTCTCCACTGAATATCTCTTTGTAAGACTGGCTCACCAGCAGAAGCTAAAGTTGGACAAGCCCTGAGCTTTGGGAATATCTTCACCTCTCTGAACTGCATCTTCTTGGCTGGAGCTAGATCCAAGAGCCACCTGTACTCAAAGGCAGGAGAAGTTTGCATCTGGAGATGCATTTCAAGTCTTATCTATGCTTGATTTTTTCCCCAGCTCCTCTGTGAGCTCCCCTGTAACACTGTGCAGTTGCTCTGACAGGCAAGACAGAGATTTTGTAATTAGGAGCCTTCCATCATATGGTGTCCCCGCTGCGTTTCATCGCCAGCTGTCTTCCCAGGGCTGAGGAAGCTTTGCTTTTACCATGCTTCACACAGCATTAAACTGTGTAGAAAAGGCTAAATATTGTAGGCCAGATGCTGCTTTCCCTTTGCCTTTTATCAGCCTAGAGAATAATTTCACTCCTGGGATGGCACTTTGCTCCTGGTAACTGGGGCCTGCCTGCAAGAAGCTCCTGTTCCTCCTCGGTTCTCCTCGTCCCCTGGCCCAGGGAGGACCTTTGGCAGAGGATTATCTCCATTGTGGGCTGGTTGTGTGGAACCACCTGTCCTTTTTGATTTTGGGAGATTTTGGTGGGCTTCACTCCATTTGCATCACAAAGGCAAGCTGAATATATAGTGTGTTTTATTTTATTTTTCTCTCATATATATATATTTTAAAAATCCTTAAAACAGGAATGGCAGTGACATCTTTTAATATGACTGGAGCTAACCTCTCTAGATATCTAATGAAACTGAAGTTTTCTGCAGTACCCACAACACTGAGAGGCATTCTTTGAACTCCTCCCCACTTCCTTCTCCATTTCTCTTTGGAAGTGCTCCTTATCCGCTTTTATCCTGCGAGGGAGGAATTTTTTGAGCCTGAAATGAAGAAGCAACCCCCAAGGGGACTTTAATACAGAGAGGTTACAACTCAGACAATAATTTGGGTCAATTTAAATGGCATGTGGGTGTGGGTTTAAATAAATAGCTTTAACCTTTAGCTTACTGATGGAACTGAAAATAGATACAGGGTTGGGCATATTGGAATAAATGTGCCATTGCTGCCAGCATTACTTTGAATAAATAGATCTCTCTTCAGGGCTGTCAAACCAGCACCTTTGCCAGTAAGAAGCAAGAAGGTATTTTTTCTTTTTCCTTTTTCATTTTTTAACCAGCAGCCAAGTCTAAAAGAAGCTCTTACTATTTTTTTTTTCTTTGGTGGTTTTGTATTCCCAGGCCTGCACTTTGCAATTTCCTCATATCACCTAGACTTTTAATAACATTCATAGACCTTTGTGGCTATTTAATTGCCCGGTTACACCTGTTTGTAGACTTTCCCTAACCAGTTATATCCTAAAGGCAGGAATTAGAGCATGTGTTGATACTACTCAGTGGCTGCCATGTTTCAGCCAGGAACTCTGTGAACTGCTTTTTCCCCACCTATTATTTGTGGCTCGAGAAACAGAGGGGAGCTCATGCAATTAACTGCTTGGTTTAGAGGCCGAAGAGTGGTGGACCTGCTCTAGCTTAGGAATAGTCCTGTCTAGTCTGGGCTCTGTCACTGCTGCCCAGGTAGGAGATGTGGAGTAGCTACGAGCTCCTCTACTTTGCATCTTCAGGAGGAGAGTACAATTATGAGCAGAGTTCTTCTACAAACGTGTATCTGGTGAAGAAAATGAACTTCATTGTTATGTTAAGCTCATACTGATATGAAAATCTGGTCCAAAGTATTGTAATGTGGCAGCTACTCTGTCGTCCACAAGGAGTTGATTTAAAGTCAGATTTTGCAGGCAGTTGGTGGGAAGGGAAGAGCAAGTTGTTGCTTTATCTAAGGGTACTGAAAAACCACTTTGAAACTCAAATGAAACAAAGAAACCCACAAAGCAAATGTCATGGAATCATTTTCTTAATGTATCAAAGCTGATGGGTGATATTTTGCCACTGAATAGCTGATTTCTAAGTGTTTGTTGCATCCTTCAGCCCTAACCCAGTCAAACAGCTGAGTGCCCTTGCTCTTCCAAGCTGGAGCTGCATTTTCTTTCCAAAGATCAGTGGCGTTAACAGCAGTGCAGGTCTCCCACCCTCCGTAAGGATGAAGCTCAGCAGCCTGGGAATTGCCTCAGTAAATAAGGTGCTGATAAAGAACTAGCAACTCTAGATCTTGTAAAGGCAGCGAGGTTTCTTGGAGGAGTGCAAAGCTATTTTCAGCTGCTGATTCCCTCATGTAGCATAAATGTAGGCATGATGAAATACGCAGATAATGTTTCATAGTAACCATCTGATAGCTAATAATGGCGAAGAAAAATAGAGTCGTAAGTTTGGCGTGGGCTGCAGTTTTAGTACCGTTTCCTTCTGCAGGTTGTTACTACTGGCTGTACCTGCTGAGTAGCAGTTAAGTAGTTACAAAGCGTGCCAAGGACAAATAAATGCATCTTCACCTTTTATGCTTGCTACCTCACTCCAAACAGGTTGCAGCCTTGTGTTTTGTAAAACGTAATGCAGTGTTGGCCCTGCGTAACTGCGTCACGCCACGGAGTACCACGCTCTGTGGGAAGATGTTTTGGCATACATTTCCATAATAAAACACCTTAAATTTGCTTATGCAAAACAGATTGGGAGTGATTCACTAATGTTTGAGCAGATTGTGCAAGGAACCTCTTGGAAGAGCAGCACAATTGGTCATGAGGTTGTGATTTCATATTTTGTGGGCGTGGGACGAGCTGCGGAGTTGCCGAGGCTGGGGGACAAACAGCGACACGGAGCCACCAAGGACAAAAGCTCAAGGGCTGGAGTCCAGAGGGTTGGACCTGATTTCACAGCAGTGAGAACATTCAACATCAGTGGTAAGGACTGAAAGGGAGGTGTTTGAGAGAGGTAGAGAAATTCTTCCTTTTCAGGTTGTCTGCCAACTCTCTGGTGAATCAAGATGAGGAAGAAAACAGCCCAGGTGGTTTAGTTGTTGTGTAACTGTTTGCCAAGGTTTCTCAAACCCTTCCCTGGAGCATCTGCTTTTGCTGCTGTTGTTCAGGTTTACGGTCTAAACAGAGCGCTTGTCTGATCTGCTATGGCAAATTCCAAATCCTGAATATCATACAGAATAATCCATAGGTAAACAGTGCTATTTCCTGTAAGGTGTTTAACTTCCAGGCCCTGGGCATTTTTGTGGTTTTACGGGCATCCCTTTGAGACTTCTACCCTGCTGATCAGTGGAGCATTCACGGATCTGTCCAGCTAAGGAAGGCTGGTCACTGTGAGCACTGAAGGCCGGTTGGTGTGTTATCTCCATCTGCAATTCTTGTATGAAGAATGGTCAGTGTTCTCCTCCCTTGGTAACAGCAGCACTGAAAATGCCCCCACACCTGTGTGCCTGTGTACCTGTGAGTCCCTGCAGGGAACCGTGAGACCATACACGGCTGTGTGAGCGCACACAGGATGGAGGGCAGCCTGTCTGATACCCAATTTCCAGTTACCTGTGGGGAATATAAATGCACGTGTGTGTGTGTGCAGCTGTAATGAGTGAGCACAAACCACACAGAAGGTGAATGTTGTGGAATGCCCTCGGGGGGGGCGTGGTGGACCCTGCAGTGACAAAACCTGTCCTGGCTACACCACCTGATGTGCAGGAATCAGCAGCCACTTGCCCTCTGACACGGGGTTGGGATGGGAAGGGGTGATTCTGAGCGGCAGATGTTGGTTATTCATGTAACAATTTGTGTCAAGTAGGCACTTTCTTGTTCGTTCCTTTTGATCTTTTTACGTACCCTAATTATGGATACAGTCTTGACAAAGATGATAAAGGGCCTCAGGGGTTATAAAACAGGAGGCAAGGTTAAGAAAATTATGTTTATATTCATTAGAATAGAAGAGATTAAGAGGGGTCGTGACCAAGGTGTACAAAATCCAAAAAGTATTGAAGAAAAAAATGATGCCACCAGAATATTTAAGAGAGAGGCTGTTAAGACAGGGGTAAGTGGAGAGCAACTGGCATTTTGATTGGAATTGGCTGTGGGACATTTTTCAAGGGCGTTGCTCTTGGTGAGGAAATTAACTTGTGCTGATCAGGGGGCTATAGGCAGACAGCTTAGGACACAGATATGTTGTTGGCCATAATTATAGGATACATCATGTAACTTCTTTTTGGAATGTCTGAGTGGGTTGGGTTCGGGCAGAGAGTAATGGATTAACAAAGGGATTCACCTTTTGAGCTTGTTTGGAATAGTGGGCTGGGGGTAAAATGTTGGAAGAGAGAAAGTCCCACTTTTCATATGGAATATGCTTTGTGCAAACTTGTTAACTAAAGCACTGCTGTAGAATAGAAGCTTTTGGGGACTCTATGCACAAAGATAATTTTGGGGGAGTAGCACAGCAAAGAAAGCTTTTCAGTAATTTGCAGTAGTACAAACCTGACAAACCAAAGATATGTGGGCAGCACCCCCAGCTGTGCAGCCATGTAGGCTAAAATCAGAAGGACACAGAAGCAAAATCAGTTATGGCTATAAAGGGCTATGAAGAAAATGACTTACAAATGCACTGGAAGTAGGATGAAGGCAGAAGTCCATCAGAAAGAAAGGGAAGCAAATAAATGGACTAGACAGAGAAGCCAGAAATACAAAATGCCATTATTTTGCGCTGCTCTTCACAGAAAGGTTAATAACTGTGTCAGATCTGTAACACTGTTCCCTGTAAAAGGGGTTACAAGCAAAGGCAAGAACAAGATAAGGAGTATTTAGGTAACTGTGATATATTTGGGTCAGCGTGGCCTTATGAAATGTACCCATTGAATTATTTACAACTCTCAGAAGCTTATGGAGAGTAGGGCAATTGTCAGTATTCTGGAGGAAGGCAAACATAGTACCTGTCATCACAGAGGACACTACAAGGAAAACAGAGATTTGTAAATACCTGAGAAGATACAGAGCAAATTACCTGTGAGCACATACCTGCAAGCAGCACGTAATAACTGACATGCTTTAAGCCCAAACTAATCTGATTTCTTTTTCTGATTGTGTGACTAATACCCAAGAGAGGAGGAAAGCAAAAGCACTTTGTGTGTAGCCAGGAGTGTGATGCTCATGTGAGCACCGTGTTCTCATACCTGAGAGAAAGCTCCGACTTGTGACTGTCAAAGTTCTTGATCAGTGGATCACTAAATCTCTTCTAGCAGAGCTTTGTATGCCCAGGTAGTGAGGATTTCCCTGCATAACACCTACCACTGGCTATACACCTGGCTTCAAAAAAGTCCTAAAAGCAGTTTGTTAATGTTTAACTCAGATGTTATTGGACATTTTAGCTGTGGGGTGTGAGAAGCATCTGCCTTAATAATTGTGTTCAGTTGTTTGAATGATGGACCAGAAAGTAAATTCCTCAAGTGCAGGTGAGCACCAGTCCTTAAAAATGAAACCCAGTTGCACATACAGAACTGTTGTGCAGAGACCACTGCTTCAGGTGGGCTCAGGGGATGTTGCTGTGGACCCTGAACGGGGGGGGTGGCTGCTGTGACATGGTGTTGCCTAAGGACGTGGACAGCTTTGGAGAGAAGCAACAAAACCAGGTCAAGAACCTGTTACTAGTCTGGGGTCTGTTGTACTGAGAAAATGCTGCAGCTTTACTGAGGGGAGGTAACGTGGGGAGGTGGACAGACAGTACTGGCACATTAAGGACTATTTCAGAGCAGCTGCTTAAAACTGAATTGTGGCCTCTTTGTTACCAGGCTCAAAACAGGCAGAGTTGCCTTGATAACAGAACCAAAATTTCACAATCTGTATGACATGGAGCAATTTATGCACCGGTAAATCCAGTTACAGTCCTGATTTAGAAAAACACTGAAGCATCTGCTTAACTTTTTGTCTGACAGGTTTTTACAGGTGCTAAAAGCTCTTTCCTGAATGAACTGCTTTGCTGAATCGAGACCCAATCAAGCATATGCTTGTGTTAGGCAAAGGATATATGCAGTGCATAAATTCTCTGAAGGGGGGGGAGGAATATACATTACGATATTTTTAAATGTCTATTTTTATAAATGCTTTCTCTCGATGGAAATTGCATAGACTGCAGTGCTGTCCTCTTTGCTCTCTTTCCAGCATCCCTTTCCCCAGTGTATTTACTATGAAAGAGCTTTGCCGTGGGCCATAGCCTGTACTGCAGTGGAGTATCACATACTGAAAACTTACCTAACATCGTGCAGAAATGTGATGGGTGGGTGGAGGATGGGAAGCTAGAGGTAAGCCTTTAAAAAGTTTTCCTAAAGATTATTCTTTTTAAACACTCCTCAAGCTTTTGCATAAAGATTGCAGAGTAGGCATTCCAGCAGCTTAGCCGAGCCCTGGATTTATGCTCTGTAATAAATGTATCCATAGGGTGCTGCGTTGTTGTAATGATAGCAAATGACAGTAAAATTAGGAGAATTAATAATGACCCAGCTGGAATAATTTAGCACTGTGATAAGTAAACTCTAACCTAATACTCAGCATACTGGCAGAACTATTTACAAAGCACATTGAATGCAGGAGTCTGAGGGGAATCTTCTATAGAAAACAAAGTGAAACCCTAATCACAAACAAATGCCATAGCATGTCATTAAGAGGATTAAGTGGCTTGAAATTGATGTCTTAGGCATTTTTGTTGATTGTTGCTAAAAATACCACATGCTTGACAATTATCTTCTGTTTGCCATCCTCTCTCCTGCTAGTTGTCTGTCATGCAGTATTATCCTTGTTTACCACCCCTGTCTCATACCAGGTCTTTATCTGCGAGGTTTGCAGCTTCGTGCCAGAGCTGATCTGGAATTCACAGTCTGATGTGTTGGCACTGGTTGGTGCCAAACCATTAATACCTTGATAATAGCACGGGAGAGGCCAGGTTCAGCAAACACTGGGCTGAAACCAAAATGGAACAGCACAGAACTTCTGAGTTAGTTTTGTAATTAAAAATGCTTGGGTTTTAGTTTGAAATATTGTATTTTCCCTAAGAAAAATTTTTACATTGGAATTAACAAAGTTTTTTTAAAAAATTAAATTTCAGTGAAGCATTTTACAAATAAATGAGTTTTGTATGGACTTGAACCCATAATAGCTTTCTGAATAACTAGCGTTTCTGAAACCTTCACCTTTGGTTTAAGTAACAGATTTTTAAAGGTAGAAAAATTTCTTACTCTGCCCTGCATAGTGATTCTTAGCTATTACCTCATTGGGCTGTGCTTTGCTGAGAGGAAGAAGCTGCAGATGTATTCAGGCAAGTCAGATATTTCTGAGGGAAAGCCCTGAAAGCAGCATGGTTGTATCTGGGTGAGTGTCACCATATGGATCGTTCCTGATCTGCTCAGGCTGTCAGTGAGGGAAGTGTTGCACCGAACTCCCAGATCCACGGTAGGAGCCGTGGTTGCTTCCATGCCTGTTTATTTGTGAGTTGATTGCAGCCCTGAGCAGAACAGGCAGCAGGGAAAGCTCCAGTTCTGATTTAAATCCAGGTGGGGAGCCTTGCACTCTGTGCAGGTGGCCGTGGGAATTGTGCACGTGGAGCCTGAGGGTAGGAGCCTTCACCTGCATCATCTCCAGCCTGCAGCATCCTGCCCTGCAACCCTTGGGATGTCCTGGATGTGTGCATGGAACAGCTCCAGCTTCAACCTGATTTACCATTCTCACTTGAAATATCACCCCTTGTCATTCTGGGGGCACTGAATTATCTTGTCAAAAAATGTGTCTTCAGCATCACAGGTTGGGTGTGGGTGTTAGCGAATTCTTCTGGCTTTTGCCATTTGGTGACTTGCACCCGTGCAGTGCTGGGTTGTACTGAGCTGTTCTGCTTTTGTAGTTAGAGAAAAATTGGCACTGAGAGATACTGGAATGCCTGCCCTGTTGGCAAAAGGATCAATGTCCTGCGTAATTTGAGAGAAGACAGAGGTCTGTTGTAGTGTGAGAGCTACGCATGGACAAAGAAACCTCAGGTTTTCAATTAGAAGTTTTGGGGTTTGATTTTTCTTTTCCCCTTTATCAGTTTTATAATAGTAATAATAATAATAATAGTATCAACAACAACAATAATAATAAAAATAACTGTATGTCCTGAATCCAGCCGTGTGAGATGCTGACATTTAAAGCCAGATTGTTGTTTCCCCAAGACTGAGGTTCAGACATTCCGTGTTTCTGGCCTGCAGAAAGCAGCAGAGGAGTTGCAGGAAAAAAAATAAGGACGGCAAAGTTTTAAACTGTGGTTCAACCCATTCCTTCTCACTTCAGATGAGATGCCAAATGCACTGACCTGCTGCCTCTCTTTCATGGGTGCTTCTGTCCTTCCTTGGCAGAACAATTACAGCATGGTTGGAAGTTCAGACTGTAATCTGGATGTAATCATCCTGTTTTGAGGACGCCTGAATAAATAAATATTGATTGAAATCCTAGTTACTGTCTCCATGAGCGCTGCCTCAGGGCTGGCTCTTCAGTTTAACTTGTGCACTCTGCACACCTCAGTCAAAGAGGGTTTTTACCCAGGCCCGAGGGAAAATGAAGGTGTCAGAAGTCCATCCTGTCTCCTGCTGATGGCCGTGGTGCTGCAGCTCTTCAGTGGTCCTGTACCTGCTGGGAAAGTCCCACGTTTAAGGAACCGTAAGCAGGAAGGGCAGGTGTCTGTTTGGTGAAAGACATTGCCAAATGGAATTAGGATTTGTGTCTAGACAGCAATCAAAATTAGCCTTTCATCCTACATCAAGGTAATATACAGATTGTTCTGTAAGCATTAGTAAGTTAATTGTATTACTCTGAGGGTGCCTGCATTAATAAGCATTGAATATATTTGCTATCTTGCAAATGGAAATGGAGCTAAAAGACCACCAAAGGGTATTTTACTCTCCTCACTACTGGTGTTTCTGAACCCTCCTGTTCTGGCTGCGAGCTGGGTTATTTTCAGTCACTGTTTCACTTTCCAGTTGATTTAACCAAGTGTAGTCCTACATTCAGTGAGCATTTAGATGACCGGGTGAGATGCAATCTTCATAAATTATTAAGACCAGTGGAAGTCCCTCACACTGCACAAAGGATTTCGGCTGCAGAGCAGTAAAGGAGCTTGCTCTGAGTCACAACTGGCATCTTTATAAAGGAAAAATAATAAAATATTTTGAAAAAACGGTCTGTAACAGACTTCAAATGAAAGAAATGTAGTTATATATCAGAGCAATCCATTAAACACACACAACCTGCTGAGAGATGCTACAGTATCACTCACTCCTCTGTAAGTCAGTACATAAACTCGTTTTTAATTTTTTGGCAGACTTAGGAAGGCAATTATCCCGGTAATAAATATTCAGCTTTAATGGGCAAGTAAATAATTAATGTTATTGCCTTTGTAAATTTAGCTTTTCAGTTATAAATTAACATAATTAAAATAGTAACGTTTCAGTACGCATTTTACCAGCCAAAATCTAAATCAAGCAATTAAACTGTAGGTTTTTCACATCAAATGAGTTGAGTTTATAATGATACAAACTGTGGGCATGAATTTGTTTTTCATGGTCAGATTCATTACAGAAACATGAAGAAAAAATATTCTGCAGTAGATGTAATCAAGTATATTATTTGAAAAACCATTAATATATACTTTAACTACTTTTTGTTGTCCTTTCACAGTGAAATAGGAAGGGGAAAGCACAGTTCCCACGAGTCTCTGGCACAGCAATTACTGCCTGTGTGTAATTGTAATGGCCACTGTGCAATGGCTGTCACTGCATAGTGGCTGTCACATCTCTTTGGATTGATTGGAAAACCACAATGCACAGTATTGGATCTGAAAAGGAAAAAATTACTCTGTAGTTATTAACTTAAAACACTCCAGTCTGAGTTACACAGACTGAAACTTTGGTCGGACACTTTTCCTCCTCTGTGTTACATTTTTTGTGATGAGCGTGTGCCGTCCTCCCGTGTCAGTGTCCAGCTTAGTGAGCAATCAGAGCAGTAAAGCTTTCCTTGATAAGAGGAGATGAGTTGGTAGGAACATGAAACTGTTTCTACTCTGAATGCAGCTCAGAGCTGGTGAATTTTAGCCCTTTCAGTAGCTGATCCCCAGGAGCAGAGTGTGTGGCTGTAACTTCAGCTTGGCTCAAGGGTTCAGGAGGTTGCATCAAAATTTCTGAATTTTCTTGTGAGAGGCAGTTAAGGGGTGTCTGAAACCATATGGCTTCTGAAAATTAGAAGCTTCAGGGACATCAGACTGTAGGAACTTGAGCCTTTCTCTATTTTTTTCTAACTGGGGATGTCACAAGAGCATTTCAGTTTGTATGACTGGTGTCAGTTTGTGACTCTTAAAAAGACTACATTTTGTCAGAAATGGGAAAAACTCAGAAGTGACTCTGACATTCATCTATCGACAAGGACGCACACAGATGAAAACTTGAAGTCTGAAAATTTGGCCAGAGAAGTCCTGAAAGCTTGTGCTGAGAACCCAGAGCTCTAGACATTTCTAGTCTTGCAGCCTTCACAGATTATAATTTCTCATGGGCTGAGCAGTCTATTTATAGCTCCTCAAAATGTTTCTAAGAGCAGCATTTTGCAAACTGCCAAAGGTTTGCAGATTCGTAATGAGAAGAGCTCCTCGTGGCACAGGCTTGCCCACATCCAAACCTGCTCACTGACATTTCTACAAGCTGTGATTTCATAGTCCTTTCGTGTCCCAGAATCCAGTGGGCAGATTTATCCCTGGAAAAGGCCCACTGAAGTCACTGAAGTCGCACCAAAGATAAATTCAAGTCAATGAATTTTATTTTAGTGGTGTTCAAACTGTTTGCGGTGTTATGCAGATAGGTGGCTATAGGGTTTTTGCAGTATCCAATTGTTTTAAGTTTTAGTGGACTAAAAAAAAATTACCTTTGGGCTGAATTTGTGCTAATTGGCTTAAATACATGCAGAACTGCAATGTGGTTTTGACAACAATATTATCTGGAGTTTTAGAAGCACTTTAAGAAGAAGAAAAGCACTCTAAACCCTCACGCATGGTGTTTGTGGGTTCATATTTCCAGAGAGATTTTAATTGGACGCAATTACGTGCTGGTGTGATGAGCTGTGGGTGGGAGCAGCACCTGATGGCACAGGCAGTTCTCTTGTGAGCACTGCTAACTCTGTGTGTCAGTGTGCACCTGGAGGAGGTACGAATTTGTATCAGTGAAAAGCCCAATTTCTCTCTCAAATGCTGCGCTGTTAGAAACAATTTTAATCTGTATTTAATTATTGTACTTTAGCTGTGCCTAGATTTAGATGGGGTTGAGGTGCCCTGGATAGTTTCTTTGCCAGTGGTGGCTGAGTCTTTTCGTTTCATGCCAAGCTCTGCCTGGGTTTAATGACATCTTCCTGGCTGGGGTCTGACCCCGGAGTCAGCAGCCTTGAGCCGTGTCTGACAAGAATCCAGCCTGTTTTGTAACAAGGGTCTTCTAATCTCCCTTATGTTCGATGGTCCCCTTTTGGCTGTTTTGGTTTTCAGCACAAATCAAAGATTGCTCTGAGGCTTGTGAGCACCTGAAGGCAGTTCTGTTCAGGCTGGCTCTGCCGGGTCCTGTATTTCTGCTCTCTTCTTTAGGATTTACAGCACTTTAAGGCAGCATTTCCTCATGGAAGCACTGTGGCACTGCCTTATTTTATGGGTGAATTAGGGTATTTCCCGTATTTGCTGACTTTGTTGAAGTCCAGCAAGCCTTGTCTCTCTGAGAGCAGGTGGCAGGAGGTGTTTGCATGGGTGAGCTCGAGATCTCTCCCACGTGGAGGCTGAGGAGGGATGTGTGCATGTTTGGAAAGGGGAGAGAACATTAAGGGAGTCGTGATTTGCAAATGCAGGTGCACTGTGGCTGTGAAAGGCCAACTTCTGAGGCTTGCAAGTGCTTCTCTTTCCTTGTGGTGCTTTCTAACTTGCATCAGCTTTCTCCAAACTCCTGTCACTTTTCCTAGAAAGCTTCAGCATCCTCCCACAGCCCCAGGTCTGCTCTGGCCTCTTGGCTCCCCAGTGCACTCACGGGGCCCTTGCAGGCCTCGTGGGCCGGTGCAGTCACCTGCTCCCCCTTTTCCCATCCCTGATGCTGAGCCAGATCACACTGTGCCCTCTCCTGTGTCCTCCTGCTCTGTCCTTTCTGCTGAAATTAAAGCACTTAAAGGCTTTAGGGGTTTACCAAGCTTCTGTGCTGGTTACCAGCTCAAGTTTAGTTTATTTTCCTTCGATTACACAATCCACATAGGAAAAAAGGACATTTTGGAAGTTGGGTTGGTGTTTTTCAAGTGTCATTAAATTTGATACACTCTCCAGGCTAACATATCAGATCTCTGTGCTGAGGGGCCTTTGTGTGTCATTCATGGGCCTTGTTGACTCCTGCCTTCCACGGGGTTGTAAGAGTGTAAAGCTGCAGCAATGGGGGGGATTTTGTAAACAACAAATTTATCCAAACTTTTCAAAGTTTGCAGAATGGCTAAACCCAACTGTTTTTTCCTAATACAACTAAAGTTGGCTCAAAGCATCAAAGGAGAATCATGTTTTAGATTCTCAGGAAATGCAGCAGCGTTTGATGCAATGTATGGCTTACCAAATCAGAAGTGTGAAAATAATAACCTGAATTTATAATGGAACACTCTGCTCAGATTCTTGCTTGAGACCTGGCTGATAGCTGTGTGTCCTCCAGGTTCCACAGAATCCAGTATACTTCCATTTTCTCTAACATTTGGGGTTCCAGCTTATCCCAATATGCTCCAGAGAGATAAACAATAACTGTACAGCATTAGGTGACTTTGGAGATCAGTAAGCAAAGGATGAAAGGTCTTCTTAGCAATGACATTCAATAGTAGATGGAGGTACATGCATTTACTTATTAATTTTTCAACAGGAAATGAGTTAGAAGTGGCAGTGACACAAAACAAAAATCTCTGAGCAGTGACAGATCAGGACAGCAAAGGCAGCTGTTCTTTCTGACCAGTGCTAATGCAGGCCCATCATAAAGCTCACTGATTCCAGCGAGAGTAGAGTGCAGCCAGTGCCAGAAAGGTTGGGAGGTTTTCTCTGAAGTGTTCAAACAGAGTCTCCCTGAACCAAACCAAATTAAATTAAAAAAAAAAAAAAAAAAAAAGGGAGAAAAGGGGAGGGGAAAAGAAAAAAGGCAAAAGCACATCTGAAGAAGATACAGAGAAGTCAGTCAGTTTTGGGTGGCAAAATAGAAATGCACGGAGTTCAAATGAGATTAAAGTTAATAGTGGTCAAGTTAATACCTTTGATAGAGAAGTATAGTATGTGTATAAAAAGCTTATGCTCTAATGTCCTGATCCTGTAATAGGATCCAGTTATGTGCTATCAGCTGTGGTAAAGAGCTGGAAAGGTACTGGAACCTTGTAGTAATAACCAGCATTCTTCAACCTGGAATGTACTTGAATTACAGAACATAGAAAACATCCCAGAATAATTTCAGTGCACTTACTTTGCATGGGTAGAAGTTTATGTTGGGATGGATCAAAAACTGGTTTTTCCCTGATTAGCATAATTGATTCTGTATTGCGCATGTTGGTAAATTTTGTTTCCCTTGGGTCAGCTGAGGTTTTCACAGCACATCCCACCTCTGCAGCACTCTGGTTGCAGAGTGGAGCCCTCCCCCTGGGAACACCCTGGCAGAGGTGTGTGGATATGTGAGCCACAGGAGGAGAGGGGAAGCTGGAAAAGAGAGAATCTGTCCCAGCTTTTGCAAAACATCTGTCCCTGGCTCAGTGTAAAAGGGATGAAGAGGATAAAGGAAAAGAAAGGCACTGACTTCGCCTTACAAATGAGTTAAGGACTCTGCTGTCCTAAATTTGGAAATGAAGCTTTTTAATGAGCTGGGAAACAATTTAATGTTGATGCAGTGCACCTGGGGCTGGAGAAGTGTGTTTCAAATTTGTGATGAAGAGACCTGACGGAACCAGTTACTCCCCACTCGATGTGAAAGTGAGACCTGTAGCTTAACTGTGACACCAAAATGAGTGACGGGATTGTTTCCTTGTTAGATCCCCATTTTAAGTTAGAGTAACTGGAAATCCACTTAGATATTGTTCCATCAGCAGAGGTGGTATCACACAGCTGCCTCTGGTACAAAGCTGTCAGCTCTTGCTGGGAGAACTGTGTCCATTTCATTACTCAATTATTTTGATGATCTGTCCAGTTAAATGGAAGCTGGTTGTTACTCACTGCTGAAGCGAGTTCAGCATTGCTTTTTTTCCCCCACAAGTGTGCTTCCAACCCTTTGAAAGCATTATTTGACAAGAATATATGCGTTGCAGTAACTTCATCATTGCTTTCAATTGAGCTGGCAGAAGAAACAATCTCCTGGAAGAGCTTCAGTACAAGGGCAGATGTAAACCTCTGAGTCTAAGGAGCCCAAGAGATCTTATTTTATAGTCTAAGCAGACTGTAATAGTAGGGGTAATAATAATAAAAACACTTAATAGTGTAATGCAGCGTTGGCAGCTGGAGAGTTAGACAGTAGCCTGCAACTTAATGCTTTTGAACTTGGGAAGCAGCTTTGGTTAAAACCAAATGCCTGCTGAAGAAAGTTTCTATTATTTCAAATTGGAAGTATTTCCATGGCATTTCTTGTGTTCATTTTCAGAAAGTATTTACTTGTGTGCAACAGCAGCAAAACCTGTGCAGTGTCTTAACATCTTCTAACCCAGCAAGATACTAATTACACTCTTGAACCTCATAATGTAACATTGATGCTATTATGATGGGAATAGTTCCTTCAACAAGCATGATTAACCATTTATTTCCTTTTTCCTGGACACCATTAGTTTGTACTTGGATAACAAAAATCAGTGCTGATCTTCAGCAGCATCACAGTATTCTGTTGTATTAATCTCAGTCAACATATTCTTCATTTTATTATTGCCTGCATTCTTTAACTGAGTTCATTTCCCATCACACCGCCAGCCCCCACCAAATTTTTAATGGTGGGTGTTACCACTTGAATTGCAGCTCTCCTATGTCACTATTTGTTTTGTTGGCAGGAAAGGGAAAAAAAAAAAAAGGCTCCAAACAGCTGAGTGCCAGTAGTGCTGATGATGTCTGTTTTATTTATGTTTTGCACTGGGCCATGGTGAATGATAAAGTATGTTGGGGACACGGCTGTGGGCAACACTCTAAGTGTTATAGTTGGAAAGGTGCCAGAGTTGCATTGCTACCTATTTTTTACCATTAGCCTTCTGGAAGGAGGGATTCAAAGTCTCTTTTTATTCCCTTCTTCACCCGTGTCACCTTTACAGTAAATTAATGTGAGAAGTTTACCAGAGATGGAGCTGACAGGGTGAGCTGTCGATCCCACAGCTTCCCCCGGGACTGGAGCTGAGAGGGGGCAGGAGCATCCTCTGAGATAACGGAGTGCTTGGCTTGGAGCTGGAGCCCGTGCTGGGGTTGTGCCAGTGCTGTCCTGGAGCTCAGCAGGAAACACTGAGCCTGATCCCGAGGATATGGCAAAAAGCAGCAGTTGTTCCCTGCTCAGCTGCGTGGGGACTCATGTCCGAGGCTGTAATTAGAAGATATACCTGCTAATGAATTGGTGTAATCCCCTGCTGTGTGCAGAGCCTGCTGGGGGATCTCTCCTCCTGCGTTTGCAGAGGCGGGTGACCTTGCTAAATACTTAGCAGTAAAAATGTGTTTTCCCTTGCCTGTTTCACAGCCTTTCTTCAGGCTCTGCCAGTGGAGCTCTTCTTTATTAATTCAAAATGTTTACCCAAGTTTAGTTTTAGGGAAAGAGGGAAGTTAGAAGAACATCCGTGAACATGTTCCGTGTGTGTCATACACATCTACATGGATGCACACACGTATGGAATTCTGATTTCTTAATGGCCACACTAGCAGTAAAAATAAAAGAAATTTAATATTTAAGCAAGGAGTTATGTTTTCAATTATTTTTTAGTCACCAGCCACTTTAAATATTTAATCTTTTCTACGCCCAACTAATTTATTCAATTGCAGTTAGGTAGATTGTAATTAATTTTTGATGAGATAAACTAATACTAATTTGAATATCTACTGCACTGTAATATTTGCTTGCAGACGTGTTGTTTAGCTTCTAGATACCTCTTTTTTGCCCTTGCTGAAGTTGCAAATGCCCACCAGTGTTGTCATATCAAGGCCCAAGCTGCACCTTAAGCTGTATGACACACAAATATAAGGATGAGTGTGCTGGGTCAGAGGGGGGTCCAGCCAGGTGCTGAGGGGTGCCTGTCCTCACCCTGACAGGGATCAAGAGTGGATGCTTAAAGACAAGGATTGAGAACAGGGCAAAGGTACAGCAAGACTTCCTGAGAGACAGAGTCTCCCAGACTTCATTGATTTGTGGCCTGGAAACATCCCAAGATAGAAATGGTGTCTTCGAATTTAATATCTGATCTTATTTGTTACACCTAAAGTATATAGTTATTTTGTATAATTCATGCTTTCCATCAGCAAAGGACTGAGAGTCCTCCAAGGGAAATACTCTCTTTTTACTGGAAAAATGTCTTGTCTGCCTTTTCTGATTAATGAGAACATCCATATGCCGGCTTTTGTGAGTGGAAGACTGATCTGATACCACTTAACTATGTTTACTGAATGTAAAAATCTGAAGTGGTGGGATAATGAAAGTAATTTGCAGTTTGTCGGCATGTTCCCTCTGATCAAAGACGAGTGGGGGAGCAACGTAGAAACAACACAACAAAACTGGGGGATTTCTAGGACATGGGGCATTTTTGCAAGTTCAGGCTTGGACTGGTTTCAGACAGGAACAGTGCCAGCTCCTATAGCAGCTGCAGGCTGAAATGGATGATTTTTGTGTCAGGGATCACATGGATTTGGGTTGGAAGGGATCTTAAAGACCATCCAGTCCCACCCCCTGCCATGGGCAGGGACAGCTTCCACTATTCCAGGTTTCTTCAAGCCCCGTTCAGCCTGGCCTTGGACACTTCCAGGAATGGGGAGCCACAGCTTCTCCGAGCACCCTGTTCTCACTCTGCAGCTGTGGGATGCTCCTGAGGCTCTGGGCTTGGCAAGAACTGCCCAAAGCCAAGGAGGTCCAAGAAGCATCTTGGCAGCTCTGTGATGGGCTCTCCAGGGTCCTTGAGTGTGAGAGGGAAACCAGCTGGACACTGACCATCAAATCAGGAGTGACTGACTGAATGTGAGGGGGTCTTTTCTGCAAAATCCTGCACGTTTGGGCAACAAAAATGGCGTGCATTCTTTTTTTTTTTTTAATTGTTTTTCCTCTTTTTTTCCCGTTTGTAAGGTTCTGAGCCAACAAATTACAGCTTGTGAGGATTTCCGTGCGTTTAACTTTTGTAGCCTTTTACTTTACTCTGTTGCTGACTAGGATGGTCCCTGGCCTGGCTCCCTCCCTCTGTACTGTGTGATGCACATCAGCAGAGTGTGGAGGAGTCACACTGCCTTCAGCCTGGAACATCTGCACTTTGCTGCTCGCTGGAAACCTGGCCACTAATTTGATTTCATTAAGTTGCTCCATCTCAGTTATAGCATGAGAGATGGGAATCGTGCACACTCACTGCATTTTGTCATGAATAAAGTTGTTTTCACTTCCATGTCCACACCTCCTGTTACTTCTCCTCCTTCACATGGCTGCACATTCATTGGCAAACTGTACTAGACAGGAACTTTCACAACCCCACCTTTCCCAACCTGAGCCCAGGCCCCTGCACTCAGGTTGCAGTGATGATCTGCTCCTGTTGCTGTTACTTCCACTACTCAACTCAGCTGATGCTGTGGTTAATGCACAAAAATGAAGCACTGATTTTCTTTAGTGACTATTCTGTGTTAAAATTTACGAGTAGAAATGAAAAAGTAATTGTAGCTGTGGTCTCCAGAGATAAAATCCCTTAAAAGCAGCAGAATTAGGTCTGACTGCTGCCTGCAGATCAAACTACTGCAGCATCAGCCGTTCCTATGCCCACAAGTCACTCAGCAGCCATTTCAGCTGGCAGTCTGATTTTTCATGGTCGGCTTGGAAGAGGACAGGAGCTGTGAAGGTCCACTTTTGTCCTTCATGTCTGAGTTTGAGAGAGGCTGAAAATGTGTACAACAGTTACGGGGCTGAGGTCTGCCATCCTGACTCCTGTTGTGGGTGTCTCGCAAGGTGGTGTGGAGCCTTTAGGGGTGTATGTAGCACATGAGGTCCAGTAAAGTAATTAGTGCTAAATAAAGTGAATATATTTGATTGTTCTGATCTGTGTGACTATGATGTGTGGACGTTCAGCAAAAAAAGAAAAAACCCCATTATGTGCATTTGTGTGTGTGTATATGTATATATATATAAAAGGCAGTGTGATGCTAACTTCCAGTGTGCACGATTTCATTTGCTGGTTACTGAAATCTTCTTTCTTGCAAGCCCAAAACCTAATGTGTTTTCCAGAGAGGTGTAACCTGTTCGTGGGTTCAGGGATTCTTGTGAAGATGTAATGGGATTTTGTGGTACTCTGAGCTGCCACAGGCTTTCTCCTCTGAGAGAAACCTCTTGTGTATCTCTGGGGTTTTTTCCATTTGCTTTTTTTTTGCATTCCTAGGCAAAGTTAGTGTATCTTCGTGGCTGCTGAGTTAATCTTAGAGAAGCATCTCTGGGTGTGGTTTAAGGACATAAGCCATGGATATATCTGACATAAAGAGCTCAGATCCTGCTCTTTCCTCAGTCCTCACCTGTTCTGTGCATGCTGTGGCCAGTTTTGCTTCACAGGCTGTGTTATCTGGGTGGGGGAAGGATGATCCTTTGGGTCTTTCCCATATGCCAGGGATTAGGGATGAGCGTTTGAACCTCTGGGTGCTGCTCTGAGGTTTCTGGTTGCTGGCAGCGCTGCTGCTGGTGGTCGCCTCCATCGCTGTGTCTCACCTGGTGTCTGCAGCGAGGCCCCACATCCCTGCTCAGTGTCAGGTCTGACCTCTTGAAAACTCTGAGCTCATGCTGCAGCGATAGTGAGCTGGAAAATGTGGTGATGCCAAGCCCCTGCTCCCAGAAAACCCCAGGACTTTTACTGGTCTCTGGCAATTGCGTTGGAGGCAGAACTTTGGGAACTGCTGCGTGTTGGGCTGGCAGTCACGACTTCCCATCTGCTGTGAGCTCCTAAGCTTTGAATTTCTTGAGTAAGAGCCATTTTCACGTGCAGAGTATTAAGACTGAGGTGATGTCTCTGCTTTTAATATGAAAGTCCTGTTACTCTCCAGAAATGCTATAATGAGTTAAAATATTCCCTATGGAGAAGTGCATTACTTACTTTTGTATTATGATATTGGACTGGAATAAAAAGCAGCCAGGCTGTCATTCATTTCCTGGTCTAGGGACACTATAAAAATACTGTAAAGCAAGAATAGCTTCGCACCACAGTTCTTGAATTCAATGATTGCCCTCTGAAGGTGCCACACATGATGGATTGTCACAGACTCCCTGTCCTGCCTTGACATTTCATTCCTATCCAATGTTGTCTTGTGTTCTGCTCTGAATCTGCCAGACAACTGACCCTAGAATTTAATGCCACACCTTCTTCTCTTTTCTTTTTCTGAGCAGCATCTTCTGCAGCTGAGGCTCTGAAATACTGGAGGACACTGCATCTTCCTCAGGGACACGGGCAAGGGAGAGCTGGAGCCTCTGGGGGGCTCGGAAAGGAATTGTGGTTGGTGGTCGCCTGAGGAACTTAGCTTCACCCCAATGCTGCTCTGAAACGAGTCCTGTCCAACAGTCAGGTTTGGTAAGGTATGTATTTTTTCCCCTGCTCTTGTACTTTTGCTGTTCTCTGAATGTCAATGTAGGGGGAAAACAGAGCATTAGCAGCCTTTGAGTTCATTGCTGTATTCATGCCATGCTCATACTGTGTCTGTAAATAAGCTTTGCTCTCCCTGAATTTAGAAAGCATTCATCAGGAGTGAAGTGTTTTTATTGTCTTGGGCTTGAGGGGGTGTCTGTTTATGTGAAGTTCTTTATTGAACGAAATGCTCGCTGATGGTTGTGTGTTGCTGCTGCTGATGGATACTTGGTGATAAGAATCCATGTTTTGAAAATCCCACTTGTTGTGTTCCACTAATGTCTGCACTTCCGAGGGTCAGAGATGGGAAAAAAAAAGGAAATAAAGTAGCCCATTTGTAATTCAGCCCTGTGCTTTCCTTTGTGCTTTGTATATTCTCACTGTTTGCAAAGCATGGAAATCCCACTACCAATTTCCTGTATAATCGTATTCCCCCTTCATTTTGTAGCACTTAAAATGTTTGCCTGTGTGGAGATTCTCATACCCACACAAACGTCTGTGCTGGAACTGCAGTAAGGCAATATGCAACCATTTTCTACTGAGAAACTGAAGGCCAGGACGTATTGTTGATGAAGATGGTGCTATATGAGATTTTAGAGTAATATGGTCTCTGATTCTATGGCTTCTTTTACCTACGTCAAGTTATTTTATGAAGGCAAAGTTTTCTGACTAAAAAAAAAAAAAAAAGGCAACAAATCTAAAGCAATGGCTCCCAGGTCCCAGTAGAATGGTATGAGATGATACTATCCTTTTTCATTTAACACATGGGTATTGACTTCCTTTATATGACTGAACCAGCACTGTAATCTTGTTGAGAAAAGTACAGCAGCAATATAACACCTGCACTTGGTGTTAGTGGAGGAGCAGGGAAAAGAAGTCAAGACTTCCCTAAAAGCCTCTAAAATAAACCACGATGCATCCAGGTGAGTGTGCATTAGTTCTCCTGCTTCTGATCTCATTGCACTTGTCATGTTACCTCTGGAAATCACAGGCTCAAACTCTCGTGCTCCAGCAGAGCTCTACCAGTGTCTGGCAACTGCAGGGAAAAGTTGGTTGGAGTAGCTTAAATTGGGTGCTTTACTTTTGAATGTTGAGGGTCAAGAAAGGTCTATTCCAACCACAGCATGTGCTGTTAATTTGTGCAGGAATTGCAACAAAACAACTCGGTTGCCAGGGCGAGGTTCCCGTCATTACAGCACAGCACAGGTCTGCTTGTCTGCCTGCTCTGGTGGCGCCTGGTTTCTGGAAGAAGAGCTTGTTAAACATTTCTCCTGCCTTTATTATCCTCTTCACTTCTGTTTATTTCCAAGCTACTGCTCTTGTGATTATAACACTTTCAAGGGAAGGTTGTAGGAGAGGTATTTCATAATCAAGAGAGCTTCTTGACTCTCACAGAGAAAAATTTGGCGCTGTTAAAATGTAGAAATCACAGCAGTTTTGTTTATTTCTTGTTTGGGTTTGAGATTTCTGAGTTGGGTTTGAGATTTCTGAGTTGAAACATGTAAATCTTCCTTGCAATGAGGGTGTGAGTTTTGCTGGGTACCCAGGGGGTACCAGGGTGTGTGAGGTTCTGCTCCAGAGATGTTGGTTGCTGGTGTGACCGTGGTGCTGCTCCTGCCTGGGGCAGGGGGGTGGTAAATGAGCTCCCCTGTCATTCCTGAGGCAGTCCAACTCTCACTCTAAGGTCTGTATCATTGATTAGTGTGAAACTATTATTTAGGCATTAAACTCTTGGTTGGACTTTGATTATACTTTTGCATTTTATTTTGTGACCATCAGATCAAAAACTTGGTTCTTATTTAAATCTCACGCTTATGGAAACTTCGTCTTTAAGAAGAACATTGCAGGTTGAGAAGGCTGGGCTAAAATACAAAGATTTGGCCAAACTGGTGTTGCTCACTTAAGTAGCTGAGGCCTCTCTTTGTCGATTCTCTTCCTCTCAGGGACTCGTTGTTTCCAGAGTGCTTGACTGCCATCAACTTCATCTGTTCCCACGACACCCTTGTAGGACAGAAGTGCTACTTATCCCCATTTTGTAAATGGTGAATAAGAAACAGAGTCACTTCTAGGTCACTTTTAAGTGGCAAACATCTGTCCCTGATTTTCAGGCAGTCTAAGTGCACAAGCTGCATCCAATGCCCACAGCTGGAGGCAAACAGCCCTGGCTGAGCACAAGGTTTGGATGTGGATCCTTCTGAGGTCATTGCTCCCACCTAATCCAGTTTCTTCCGCATGTCCTGCTCTCCCAGGTAGAGAGGATTTTAATTAAGTGGCTCCAGTAACACTAAATGAGGTCAGGACTCAACGTTCCCTCCCTATCTCTACTGAAAACTGAAACATCTGTTCAGATAATGTGAGCTGAATTCCTTCATCTTTGCAGCAGAGTGTTTGCTCACGTGAGACAAGCAGATTCCCTTTTAGCAACATTTATGGAACTGTGCTGATGGTAATCTTGTTGGATGAGGAATTAGTTTAAATGGATCTGCAGATAACATGCAGAGTAATATTTTTTTTTCTGAAATTGCTCATTTTTAGATTAGTAGAATCCAGTTAGTGAAATGTTCTGCTCGGCTGAAAAGGCACATTTAATAAATATGTAAGAGAAATTTTTAAGTAGCCATTAAACATAGTTAATAAATTTTATCTTGCAAGTAGAATTGGAAAAAAACCTGTTCATTTAATGTGTTTTATGGCTCTCGTAGCAATTAATTGTCTTCATTACATGAACATAAATCCTCAGTGTAATTCACCTTTTTCAGCTTAATTGCTGTGGAAATTTTCCCTTTGCTTTGTTTAGACTAGTAGTATTATTTCTCTTTTCTAAAAGTTGAATCTCAACATCATGCTTTTTCCTTTTCCAGGTGTTCTGTAAATCAGTTCCAGTTTAAAAAAATCTCTTTGTGCTCCAGGCCAGTGCAGGGGTGGTGTTGCAGCTGTGATGCTCTGATCAGGTGAAGCAGAGACGTCGAGCCCTGCTTGACCTACAGCGGAGCAGTGGGCAGATCTCCTTTTCTCATTCATTGTATTATGTGGCCTGATAAAAACTTACTATTTCTTTCTTCAAATTTTTCTTGTTTCTTATATGATTTCATTTCTTAAATCAGGAAAAAAACCTGATTTTTTGAAAATTTGAGAAAAACCCTGTGGGCTTGGCTGTCACAGTAGGACCCTTGTGCAACTTTTCAGTGTCTTTGCTGAGGGGTGCAGGTGGCTGTGTCTGAAAATTTGTCAGTAAAATTGTCCTCCAACATTACTGAGGGAAAATTTTGGTTGGAGTAGCAACCAAATTGCTGCTTGAATTCCCAAAATGAAATTAAAAGCTTTATTTTGATTAAATCCTTTGTTCCCCCCGGATTGAACTTTGCACAGCAAACGGGACGAGAGGACAGCGTGCAGGACCGTGTTTTACAGATGTGTTTTTGTCAGGGAGCAGGCTGAGCTTGTTTGCCTGAGTAACACTTATGCAAATGTTTTCTAGTGTTTCTCTGGACTGTTTTGCCAGGGTGAGAAAATAAAACAAGCTATTATATTTGCATGTTTTTGTTGCAGGATCAGCAGACTGGCTGTTAAGGTATCAATTCCCTTGATGACACCACTTCTGCAGCCCCATTCACTCAGCTTCTCCTGACAGGGCTTTTATTGAATCCATCAGCCTGACACATATCAAAGCACAATTTCTGATAACAAATATCTTGTTGTAAAATGAATTAAAAAGCTGATAGCAGCGGCAGAACTGAGTTGAATTTCTGAAAGAAAATAAGAAACTCCAAAACTAACATGAGATTCTGAAGATACCAATCACAGAACAGTAATATAATAGTCCTTTACCTGTGCTCCTGAAGTACTGAGAAGTCAGTGGGTTTGTCTGAAGTCATACAAATGGCCTTGCTCCTGGGCTGGCAGCCTGTGGCTCTGTCTTCTGCCCTCTGATGTTTGTAGTGGTTCTTCAGAGGGCGTGATGAAGTTGGGGTTTGTTTTCTTCTGGAGACCTTTCCCCTGCGAGGACCAGCAGCCTCCTTGTGGTAACTTTGCAGTCCAGTCGTGCAGAGATTTGGAGACTGAGGAGTGGCAAGTGCTGGCTCTGTGTGGAGCACACATTCTTTCTGTCAGAAGACAAAGCAGTTTGGAGCCCCTTGTCCTCTGCAGAGCGGCTGCTTGGCAGCCCATGGGCCATGTCTTAGGCAGAGTCCAGCCAGGGTGGAAAAGGGCCCATGTTTCTTTGGGCTGCAGATGTTTTGAAATTAGCTGGCTCAAAACCTTTGTCTGAGAACACGTTTTCTCTGTCTCTCTGCAACCCTCTCCTATCTCTCTTGCTCTCTTCATCCTGCTTTTACTATCCCCTTTGGTTTTGCATCTCTCAGAGGACAAGCAGCTTCTGGCAGGGCTGCCTTTGCGCTGGTACTGCTCTCACTCTGCCCAGGCTCACTTACCTCTGATTTTTGGCTAGCATGCACTGTAAAATACTAGCTAATAATAATCATGCCTTTTGCTCTGTGGCAGGCCTGCTTTTGGATAAGTATCCACTGACAGTTTGCAGCCTAGCAGAGAGGAAGAGGAGGGCAGCCAACAGTTGATGTGGAAAATTAATTATGAGCTGCCATCCTCCTGCCATGTAGTTAAGACAGTTCTGCATTCCAAGCTTTACATCCAGCTGCGCATTTCCTTCCTCAGATAGTGGGAATGCTGCCAGAACAAAGCTTAGTGGAGAATGTCTCATATGGGACTGATCACTCAGGATGCTCTGGAGCCTTTACTGCTCTGCTTTCAGCTGTGACACCACCCAAGGAATAGTTTTTTACCTTTTGTTGGATGAACGTTTAGCTTAATAGTGCATCCGAATTGATGAAGATTTATGTGTGTGATGGGGAAGTCACCCATGTCCCCTGTGCAGTCAGGGAGCAATGTTTTTGTGTTTCAGTGTAGTGGTGACTTGGTAATGTTCAGGTTCAGATGAGCTGCAGCTTGTTATATTTTCATCCTTCAGGATGACATATTTACTTCATAATGATCCTCAAAAACTGGCCGCTTACGTGTAGGGGGGAGAGTTTGACAGGCACCAGGCAGCCCTGGGAATGTAATTACCTGTGGGAGCAGTTCTGTCCCTGGACAGCCTGTGTCTGAAGGGTCACAGAGGCAATTGCTGGAAGCCCCAGCACCGTGTGTAGTTCAGGAGCTGTTCTGGTCTCATAAATGAAGACTGGGTCCTACTCCCTTGAGCTGAGCACTGCCCAATCTAAGTGCCAAAGATGCCCTTCCCTAGGGAGCCCTTTAGGATATATGAAAGAGTCTGAAAGAGGTGGGGTCTTGGAAAGCCCTGACAAATTTGTAAGTGGCTATTTGGGGCTGAGCTAAAGAAATGAGCATTTAGTGTAACTTTCCTCGATGAAGCCTTTGTTTAGTCCAAAGGGTATTGGAGGGTCTGATGGAAGCAGCCTTGCAAAGCCACAACAGTAACAAGTGTGAGGTGTTATGGAGGGACTTTCATCTCTAACAGTGTCTCTTCAGACCAGAGAAGCCCTTCTGGCTGTTCAAGTTTTCAGTTAAGGTACCAGAAGTCTCCACTTTGTGTGTTTTTATTATGAAATTCATTGTCACAGTTGCTGACTCATTTAATGGTTAACGGAGGGGTGATCTCTTAAGAAATACCTAGGATTTTGTAAAGGGTCAAATTGCTGCCTGGTGGAAGTCACTGACTCAAATCATGATGGTGTGGCTTCTATTTTTCTCCTCCTGAGCTGTACCTCCTGACTGACACAAATTCTACTTTCTTTCTAGTGCTGTCATGCTGATTTTTTGCAGCCAGGGAACTGTATTTGGAAGCACAAACCCATTGCACAGGTTTAGATGTGCTGCAAATAATTATGAATATCTAATGAAGGGAAGCTAAAACATACTGAAAATGTTTGGAAATAAGAGGGAATGTGTGCAGCCAAGCGTTAGCTGTGAATGGAGAGTTCTTGTTGGCATTGTTTAATGGGAAGTTTCCAGCTTGTAGTTTCTGTGGTGAATACATAGATAGCAGGAAAACCAAAAAGGCAGAGTTGCTGGAGGTGAGAGGAAGGAGCCTTTTACCTCTGGGGGAAAAGGGACAGTGAAATGAGCAGCATTTCTGCTGGTGGGTTGGCACCCCCTCAGTCTTTGCTTCCCTATTACTGCGAAGGGGCCAGCAGAGACCCTGCTGCACTGGCCTCCTCAAAACAAAGTTGTGTCTTACTCCTTCACAACACCAAATACCATCTGTTTCTTACTCCTGACTCTCCAGGAAAAAACAGAGAAATTTTTTTACCTTTTTTTTCTCTCTCTCTCTACTAGGTGGGGTAAGCTCCATTTATGTCCCTTCAGAGAAGCTTCATGGTTTTAACATTAGTGGCCAGATGCCTTTTTGCCCACCTCAGGAAGTGGTTCCTGATCTTTGTGGAGATTCCCCTCTTCCTTTCTGCCCAGTGCTGTTGTGCTTTGCAGCCTCCATGGTGTGTGAGAAGGAACACTTCAGTTTTATGTTAGATGTTGTATAAAGACTTGGGCTTGGGGAACCATCAAATTGATGTGCACTCAAGCTGTGTTGCCATCATCCACATGGATGGAGAAGCTGAAAATCAAAGCATTCTGAATGAAAAGGCACCATGAGGGTTAGGATTGCACCATTTCCCTGGCAGACCTCGGGCCTCTGTCAGGTACTGGATGTTCTCAGCATCTCTGCCTCTGCCCAGTTGTATTCTGGTGGGTTAGCACCAGCATGCTGGGATAGAAGAAACATAAATAAAGAGAATTCAGGACATTTTCCACAAACCCCTCTGCATTTTATGTGTTAAATTGGGTGGGAGAGGTGGTGCTTGACTGGCCCTGCAGGGTAACACCTCCCAAAGTGTCCCTGAGTTTATGACTAAAGTAGGGAGGTTGTAAGTCTTCTCTGCACTGTTGTGCTGCCCTCGGGGGGTGACACCAAAACCCAGAGGATCACTGAAGTTTCCCCTTGGAATGCTCTTAAATGGGGGCAAAACAACAACAAAAAAAGTCTTTCTCCTTAGGAAGGCTTGTTGGCACCTCTCCTTGGCTCGAGAAGGTGGGAGCAAGGGGGTGGGCAGCCCTGCACTCTGCTTGCTTTCTGTCTGGGAGGAATTTCTAGTTGTTAATGATTAATTCAAACGTTTCTTGTCATGAGTACAGTCTGCACAGACTGATAAATCTGTGGTGGGTTAGAGGTGGAGGTTGCTCAGTGCTGACAATTAGTTTGAGCCACAGGCTTTGCTTTCATTGGCATTTTCACAGCATTAACCTGGACCTTGTCAATTAAAATCCAGACACATTTTGATGAGGGACATCTTCTTCTAATGATAATTGTAATAATATCACTTTTCTTCATTTAAAACCTGTCAGTCAGGCCATGTTTCCTGGAAAATAACTGCCCAGTTTTCACATTGCCTAAATACCTAGGAAGTATCTTTCAGGTTTTTGAGCTGACATTTCATCACCAATAACTAAAAGCATATGAGGCCAGAGCTGTTAATCTTCGAACACTTACCAACTTCAGTCAATGTAATTTGACTTTATCTGCTAAAATAAGCAGGTTTATTAGCCTTCACTTTGGAGGCTAATAAACATTTGATAATTGCCTCAAGTCGTTGATGGGGATTTATCCTATTTAGGTCTTCTATTTGACAGTGTAGCTCCAGAGCATGTCCTAGGCAGTGATCCATTTCTGCAGCTCACCTGTTCATTAGGTGGAGGAGGAAGCCTGGTGTAAAGGTTGATTAGGGAACTTGTCTGAGTTGCATGAGAAGTCTGCAGTAGAATAAACCCTGGAAATCATCTGTCTGTTCTTGTATATTAACTGCAGTGGGTTTTTTATGTGTCTGTAAATACTACATTTAGAATCTCTTCCAGGCCACAAAAATGAGTATTTACTAGTTGCAATGAGCATGGTGTATCAGGTTTCAATTGGAAACTCATTGTGGTTTTATTTTAGCATGGCATGAAAAATAAAAAAAGTGAAAATCATGCTTAGTTTTGCGTGAAAAAATGCTTCTCACTTTTCTGAGTGGTGGTTCATAAGTGGAATCCTTTACAAATAGCCAGAGTAAGGAAGCAAAAAGCTGTATCGAGTAGAACTATCTAGACCTTCCAATGTATTTGATCTGAGCTTGTCTGTGTGGGTGGAAAATGCTGTACTTTATTAAAAATGTGCTTCTCCTCTGGTCTTTCTCTGAGAGATGTAGAAGGAACTCTTAATTATGAGCACCTCTAGGTGATGCCATAATAGAAATAACAATAACCCACTTTATTTCTATAGCAGCTGCAAAAATGTCAATTGCTTGTAGTCCAAAACTCAGGGCATAGTATGTTCTCAGAGTAGGAAACCCAGGCACAAAATACTGCACTGGAAAAAGATTGAAGAATGATAACTAAGAACTGAATGGGCTTGGGCTGCTGTGCCTGTGTTCTGGAAGTTCATAGCTGTGCTTTCAGTCAGTGCAAAGAGTCATCCCCTTCCTCTGTGACAGGGCTTTTCTTTTCCATTTCCAGTATGAACTGGCAAGCCTGTAGCCTGCATTCTGGTGCATATAGAAATCAAATTTACAACAGCATGGCTTGAAGGCTGTAAGTGTTATCAGGTATTTTTCCAGTGAGCCTTTATCAACCGAGCTGTGTATCTCATTGCTCTCGTTTTTTTAAGAGTGCATTAGGGGTGATCAATAAAGCCTGACCTACCTTTGCAAGTTAAATAGGCCTGATTTTAAATGACCAGACTTAAAGAGATTAAGATTTGCTATCAGTGATTTAAAGTGCAGGCAAGGCCCACTCATATGCCTTTTCTTTCCCACTTTTGAGGTTTGAATTGCTTTGGAAAATGTGTCACACTGGACGTTAACGTGGAAATGGAAGCTGACACTTTGTTGAGCAGGTCTTTATGTAGGAGCTGCCTCCCTACCATGCACTTCATTGTATCTTACTGAAAACATAATGTAATTAACAGATGAGGAACACACCTAACTGTGCGGAGGGAAGGCTCTGTGAACTCGGACTCCAGACAGGATTTTCTGTTTGTTGCTTTTGATCTTTGGGAGGTGCCCAAGGAGGAAAAAAGAATGTGCAATAAACAAACAAACACACAAAATAATAAAAAATGTATATGTCTGTTGTTTAACCCTTGGAGGTCAGTGTGGAAGTGGAGGCTGGACGAGCAGCACTTCCCTGCAATGCAGGTCTGGCTGGGCATGAGGAAGGGATGGACTGGTGCTCTAGAGCAGGCTTTTATTTCCCCACCTCACGACTTTTAAGCATTTAATTTAAGAACCTGAAAGCCATGTGGAATGGTCTTGTGTCATGAAAGACAGGTTTGGTTACACAAATGAAATACTTCATTGCCTTAAAGTTAGTCTGAAAGGTGTTGTAATAAGCAGGTCATTGAGTCAAACGTGCTGAACTAAAACCTCCTGGCAGGAATGCTGTTTCCTGCAGACGTTATCTCTGTTAAAAAGAACTGCTTTAGAACATTTTAAATATTTTTGTGGCACTCGTTTGTCATAACCACCCAGCTATCTGTCTGTCGGGCCAGTTCTGATTACTGTGGTGTGCAGTGTGGTGCCTCTGGAGATCCCAGCTGTGATTGGGTGTAGTCCATGCATTACTGATGGTGTGTCTCAGCTTCACAAGAACAGTATGTGCCAGCTGCTGTTCCTCTCCTCTGCATGGTTCATACTGAGAGCAAGAGGTGTGAGGACTCAGTAAGAGCCATCAGAAGGCACTGTTGCTCAGATGCCTCCACTGTTTTACATGGAGCTTGTGTGTGTTCATTTTGACTTTAGGCTTGTGTGCATGTATGCTCATACTCTGTTGGACTACTTATTAATAAAAATTATTACTAATTTTGTTCCCACATTGTTTTATCTGTTTCTGTGGCCCTAGTTTGAGCCCTACTATGCTCAGTGCTGGGAAGCGAGGTCGTACATGGCAGTCCTTGGCCCAGGGAGCTTTTGTGTGAAAAATCTAAGTATAGTGGGAGATGGAGACACGGATTGCCAGCAAGTGTGGAGGCAACAGATGGAGCACAGCAGTGGAGATGAAGGATGTGCAGAGCTTCGTGTGTTGCAGGGCACTGATGATCAAAACTCCTCTTTGTTGTGGTGCCTGTACAAGGCTCACAGCAATCAGGGATTTGGTTTGCTGAGACTAACTCCTGCCTTGTTAACTACTACCTCTTGATTATTTCTGTCTATACCCATCTGCTGCCTCTTTGCTGCTAGACCTGCAAATTCCTTAGGGTTCAGGCAGCTTTTTCTTTTCGTGTTTGTGCACTACCAAATTCCGTGGGGTTCTGGCCCAGGGTTAATGCTGGGAGCTGTTAGCAGTGGCATTTGCACATGAAAAATAAGGCATTAGGAAAACAATTATTTTCACGTCCTGATTATCGTTATTTGCATTCCAACATCCTCTGAATCTCCAAAACTGAAAACATTATTTAAATGAAAGATACATGATTATAATTATTATCATAATGTTCTGTAACCACAAATAGGTCAGCACAGGAAATGCAATTTTTTTGGTGTGTAGTTGTTTATTTATATATATATATATATACACACACACACACACACACATCTGTATTTGTCTGGCAGGTAGATTTTATTTGCAGCCTCTGGCTGTTGCTTTCCTAGGTGCTTATTCATATTTAATCCAGCTCCCCCATGTATTTGCATACATAAATACACAGTTGTTTTTAGCACCTGTTTGCATCTTTTAATTCTAGATTGACCCTGAGGCTACTGGCTTTGGGGTTTGTGCAGCCCCAGGTAGCTGGGTGTTGGATATTGCTCCTCTTTCCCGAGCCCAGGGCCCGTGTCACGCTGACCTGCCAGCTGAAGTTTCCCCTCCTGGCACCACGCCACAGCCAAGTGCTTTCAGCGAGTTCTCGGCCATAATCCTGAGCTGATTTCTGGGATGCAATTCACTGCCACGGTTATCATATCAAAAGGGGAGTGATTTACATTTCCTGCACGTCTCTTGTGTTGCCAGCCCTGGAGGATGCTGCAGAGAGAAAGTTAACGCAATTTGATAAAATAACGAAAATGAGCCTATTTACAGCGTTGCGTCTCACGCTGTGGAGGAATTTGATACAGACGCAAAGTTGGCACTAAGTACGAATTTAGGCTGTGCACAGAGATTAATTTGGGGACTTTTTTTGGCTCCCAGGGAAAAAATAGGAAGATTGTTCCTGGAGACTGAATGTGTGGAGAGCTGTGTACTCGGCTTTGTGCGCCGCAAAATAAATCTTCATCTTGATTTCTTATTGTGTTGCCCCTTAAACTCTCTCTCTTCTCCTGATATTCATCCAGAGTAGTGTCTGCATAACACATCTTTGGGTTTCATCTGACCCCCTCAGCCCTCTGCAGTTTCCTCACTGAAAAGGCATTGAGCAATCACACTAGCATCATTTGTACAAAGTGAAACACTTTATGCTGAGGTATTTTAAGCACGTTCCTACTGGAAATGCCATAGGAATGGCAGGGCTGCAGCGTTCGCTGCTGCTGCGCATTCAGCTGCCGGTATTTGTATGCAGAAGCAGACACAGTGGTGGCTTCACATTCATTTCCTGGGTATCAATTACTTATTAGTAATCCACAAGCCCAATTAAGGAACTGGAGGTAGGACATAATGGTGAGAGTGTGGCCATGCCTCTCCTGCTGGAGTCTGGACAGGGAAGGGATGCATCTCATGCAGGCGACTGAACTGGTGCTGTTATCTCTGAGACAGATTCCTGCAGTCTTGTCTAACTTTGGCTTAATTTCCTACTTTTTTATGAGCATCTTTCTTGGAGGTATTGACTGTGCTGCAATGAGGGGTTGTGTAAAAGGGTCACTCAAGGAGAATGGAATGGGCAAAGCACTCTTGGATTTACTGCACCTTATCTTTGTCATTCAAGGTGTTGATACTGTGTACTTGCAGCTGCAAATGCAAAAATATGTACCAGAAGTTTCATAAGCCTTCCAGGCATGGCAGCAAACCCTCTGCAGGGTTTGTCATCCCAGGTCAGGGTTTTTTTAGGAACTGGTGAGTAGAGGTCAAAAAATTCAGCTTCAGGCTGTTCAGGACAGGGTATGCTTTCCCTCCCATTTCACTTCCCTTTTCTTCCTCACATTTCAGCAGAGAAATACCTTTGTTCATGGCTCTGTTTTACCTGCTTTTAAAAGCCTTGAAGCTTTGCGTAGTTCTCACTTAACTGTAGCAAATACTTTAAAAGCAGATCACAGAGACTGACCACACCAGGAAAATATCACCGTGTCACCTTGATTAGTTTGGGTGCCTGACCTCCTCTTCCTCCTAACTTTGACTACTGCTTCTTGTCATCTTTGATTTCATCTTTCTCTTTTCAGTTTTCCCCCCTTTCCCTTTACTGTCTATGAAGATTTGCACTGCCTGATACTATCACTGCTCCACGCTGCTCCAATCTTAACACAAGTGCCTTGGGACGAGATTACTCTCACCCTTCAAACTGGTACGTCTCTTCTAATGTGTGATGTCCGAAGAGAAGACCGTTCCTGGATCCTGGAAATTGGAACCAACATGCGCACATATTGCTTTATCCAGACAAAATGTAAACTTCAGTGGAAGTCAGACCACAGTGTGGGTGCTTGGCTGGCATACAGCAGGTCAGGGAACCTTCCCTGTAAGTCATCACTGATGAAAAGGGAAGCTCTGCACTTTTCTTCTGTCCCTCTCCTTCTTTTTTTCTCTCTATTCCGCTTTTTTTTTTTTAAGAACTGATTTCCTTAGGGAGTTGTTAATGCTCGGAGCTTTTTACCCTGACATTTCGGACAATGATGTGACAACACAAGTGCATCTATTACTCTTCCTCTGGAAGCTGACTGAAGGTAAGGACTTGATGGATAATGGCCACATTTTCCAGCAGCACCTGATGTACATGTGAGAAGAATGACTGAGTGACCTGCATATAAAACCAGACTATGTCAGGCACAAAGTCTGAGCACAGAACCAGGAGAGAAGACTGAGAACATGAGGTCCTTATTTTGCTTCCCTTCCCTCTGTGGCAGGCAATCTGGTGCTGTCTGTGTTGAGGCAGTGCAGGCTGGGGTGTGGGAATGGGTATTTTGCTTCATGGGAAGGGAGGGCAGAGGGGAGCAGGCTTGTGTGCCATGGGCAGCTTTAAGAGAAAGAGGCTGCACACCTGGAAATGGAGCATCACTTCACCTTTGGTTGCTGAAGAAAGCTGATTCTCCTCTGCCTTGAGTAGTCAATTTACAAATGGAATGTAAAACAGCACTGGCTGGAGCTTGCGTTCTGTGCTGCTGTGAGGGCCCTTCAGGGAGAAAGGAAGAGATCTGGAAGCCCTTGGGGCTGGTTGGGGCTCTGGATCTGGAAGTCCCAGGCCACTGGAATAGGTGAGGTATGCTGGTAGGATTCTGTGCCCTCGGTGCTTTGCTGGGTGCTGTAGAGCTTTTGCTGAAGCTGATACTCCTCTGCTGTATATTCCACAGTGTAGATCTGCTAAAGCTGATTTTGAGCTCCCACAGCTGGGAAGGGATGGGGAGGAAGGGGGTTGCAGTGGGCAGGGCTGGGGTGCTCCCCCCTCCCAGTTCCCCAGCACATCGCTCAGGCACAATCCCCCGACCAGTAACTCGTGTTCTTCCAGTTTGTGCCTCTGCAAGACCACTATGAGATAGGATCAAGGATTCAAGTAACTGGAGAACAAGGATTCTCGTGGAACTGGAGAAGGAAAAGTGTAAGAAGGAGGGCAAGAGCACGTGCATTTTGCACCAGGAGCACAAGTGTGCAGGGAGTGGATGGATGGCAGTTCTGCCCTCAGCTGTACCATTCTCATGAGCAGCACATCAGGAGCTGTCAGAATGCCCAAACCTTTCCTTTGCTGAACTGCTCTGAGGTATCATGAAAGTACATTTCATTATGTACTTCCTTTTTTTAATGACTTTAATAATTATTAGGTGAGCTTTCAGGCTCAGGGAGTAGCTCGCAGGTGAGATGTGAGGTACTGAAGTCCATTGCATTCTTGTTGTTGTAGCAGCCCAAGCTACAGTCTTGCCTCAGGACAGGAATGTGCTCCAAGCAGACCTTGAATGTTCAATTTTCACAGAGGACACACTCATAAATATTTGTGGACAAACAGGAAGTTGCAGTGTGCCAACAGAAGAAAATAACAGAGTGGAAAAACCAATCCCAGGTTGAGTATCTGTTTCTGGAACGTGTTTTCTGTGAATAATTTCCTGGCTTCTCTGTGCTTCAGACTTTCCATCTTTCCGGGGGCACTCCCTCACCCTTACTTGGGATTTGGGGAGGACTAGTAATTTGCCAGATGTAAGGTGGTCAGGGGCCACTCTGGAGACACCAAAGAACGTCAGGCAGAGAAATCAGAGTGCCCTCTGTAGCAGTGCTGCTGTCATGCTTGTTCCTTAGTTTGTGTAAGGCAGAAGTGTCTGCAAAACTGCCTTTTATCTTCCTAATGGAGCTTATAATTGCAATAAAAGTGGAACAGGGTGCTGTTGTTTCAAGCAACAGAAAAAAACCCATAAAAATATTCTCAAAAAAAATGGTTATATCCCATGTTCCTCACTATCTAAACATCCCCAGTGTCACAGCATTAAAACATAATTGCCCCTGGGTTTCTTGATTATATCCAGCACAGCTGTCACCTTGCCCCTTTGAAAAAAAAACCAACCTGACATCACATGCACGAACTTCTAAAGGGTTTGGTTGGTTTTGTTTTTTTTCTGGAGATGGGAAAAATTATTTTCAAGCAATCTCTGGTGTTTTTACCAAACTTGCTGAAATACTGCACTGAACTGGGGACCTGTTGCTTCTGCATCCCAAGCTAAGTGAGTGTTCGGGTTTCCTGTCACACTTGGGCATTACCACAGCGGGACTCATGCCAGGATTTTGTACTTGCTGCCTACAAATGTAAGGGTGTTATTTATTAGCTGCGGCTGGAACAGGGGCTCTGTGTTCCCAGGATGTAATCCTCTCTCCCACTGCAGGAAAGGTGCCCTCGGAGCCCTCGCTGCCTCCTGTTGTGGCCCCTGTGAAATGGGAGCAGTGATGTTGTTCTTTCATGTTGCTCCATCCTGGAACAATGCGTTGCTGCTGTTCAAAATGGGCCCATTTTCCAAGAAAAATAAGGAAAGTAATACAGGAACAGTAAAAATTTCTGAGCTTTCAACAAGTACCAACCTGCTTCCCGAATAAGTGAATATAAATTTCCCTCTTATTGCAGGTGTTTTGAACCTATCTTGGTCCTTAGAATAGCCCTTGATTGGTGAGGAGGATTTTCAAAGCATTAATCACCCAGTTCCCTGAGGCTTTTGGCAGGAGTTTGGTGGCTGATTTCCCTTTGTGGCTTTACTGTTAATCTCTCCTTGACCTCATCTCTCAAGCAGACACAAAGGTTAAACATTCAGCCTCTCCCAGTCCAGGGTGACAGCCATGGACAGCCCCAGCCATGGCACCAACATGGTTTTAAGGCTCCATGAACCATTCTGGGCTGAGCAGGAGTATTACACTTGAGCTTGTTTTACTGCATGAGGAGGGAAAATGGCTTAATTTTAGGTTCAGTTGCCATTCTGCGCTCCTACGAGAATTAAAATGAGATTTTGACAGTGGCCAAAATGGGTATGAAAGAGAACGCCTCATAACTTCGGAAATGCTTCAAAAAGCTGAGTACTTGGTCAAATAGAGGGGGTATTGCTGGCAGGGGTGAGCTCAGGGCAGGTGAGGGTTGGTCTTCTTGCAGGAGTTTGGTTTCACAGTCTGGCCCAGGGCTGGTGGAGATGAGGGGATGGGCAGAGAGCCCGAGGTCTCACCTGGTTCTGTACCCACCCAGCTTTTGGAGCCTGCTGGGCGCAGCCTGAGCATTGCTCTCTTTCCCTGGTGCAGTGGGAGATTGCAGATGGCAGAGATTTGGAGAAATTGGTTTAGTTTGAAAACAAATCTCCCTCTCTCCTCCAGATAATTCATGTTTATTTTTGAAGGGGGAAAAGCAATCAGGCAGCTAAAAACAGCATAGCCATGACAAGTTGGTGATGCCTGGCCTATTCCAGAAGGCTTCCTTGTGTGTAGTACAAAGTGTTTCTGTTTGTGCAAATGAACTACTAAAAAAGAAAAAAGCTCAAAGCCTTTTGGAAGCCATGCTGAGACTGAAACAGCCAAAGAGGGAAGAAGGAAAATATCCCAAAACAATTGAGATGGGGCATGGTATCACCTGGGAAGAAGAAGTGGCTTGCAGGGGGATGCCTTAGGATTTTAGCTCTTATATTTTTCTCCTATTTGTAGTTCTACAATTCTTTGGTGTGTAACTCTAAACACCACCTAGACTGTCAGCTGCTGTTCTCCCCTTTTAGTCAGACAAAACAATTCCTCTCTAGGCCTCAAACTCAAGGACACCTTACTGTCTCAGGCCCCGAGAAATGCAAATAACAGTGAGTTGGGGGGAGCAAACTTGGAGTAAACGACTTCATTACCTGAAGCTGTAATTGGAGGCTTAACCCCTGATATGCAAATGGACCAAACTTACAGAAGTATGAAAACCTGTGACCTCTCGTGCATTTTTGGTGTAGCCCCTGGGGGCTTTGGCTGCCCTAAGGTACCTGAAGGCCCTTCAGTAAATATAACTGCTTTTATTCTCTTAATTTTGTCTGGCCTCTGTTCTTAGGTAGCCCCAACAGGGCATCAAGGGGATCATGAGAAGTGTTTGCTTGGGCATCAGAGTTGGGCTTCAACCAACCAGCCCACCTTCACTGGAGGTGGAAGGAGGTTTTTTCCTATTTTTTCTGAAGGTGGAGAGGGAACTGACACTGCTGGGATGAGCAAGCCCCTTGCATGGGCTGTGCAGGGCGAGAGGGAGCATGAAATGCAGCAGGGCACCAGCTGGCAGACGTGGTGATAGCCCTGTAAAGGGAAATGTTTGCAAGTGAGAAGAGGTGAATGTGTGTCTGTGCTTGTAGGATCCTTGTTACCGTGTTACCGTGGATCTTCAGGGACAAAATAGCCGCTCATGCGTGGAGCGTAAACAGACACACACTGTGTATAAATAATGTGTGGAAGAGCAGCTTCTGAATGCAATTTCCATCATTATTTAAAAACCTGCTACTTAGGCAAATTACTGTAATTCCAGTGACGCTAACTAATCCATCAGTAATTAGGATGGGAAATGGGAATAACTTCCACGGAAATGATCTTGATATTTCACCCGTCCAAATGTACGTAGTAGTCTTCTGGAGGAATAAGCTGTCATTTGCCCAGAGCTTTTTGGAAGGCTATAATTTAGCTGATTAAAAAAAAAAAACAAAAAACCAGAAAAATTTCCCTGGAGATCTCCATGTTGGGTTGAGAACACTTAAGTTTAAAATAATACACTTACTGGTGCTTCTGCTGATTTTGCAGTATCTTCTCTTAGCATAGCTGATTATGTAAATACTGATAATAATTCCATCTTTTCTTGGCATCAGTGGCATCCTGTGAGCTCAGTCCTTTCCAGGCTCAGTGCTGCCACATGGCTGCTGTTTCACCAGAGATGCTTTTGCTGCTCCCTGTGGAGAGCTCCTCTAGAGCATTTTAATCTTTCAAAACTTTCTCCATGAGTAACAGGAACTACAGATATATTTAGTAGAGCTGGGGGTGTTTATCCTGGAGAAAAGGAGACTGAGGGAGGACCTTTTTGGTGCCTACAGCTGCCTGGAAGGACGTTGAGGGAGATTGGGGGGATCAGTCAACAAATGATGTGATGAAAGGGCCTCCATTTGTACCAAGGGAGATTCAGGTTGGGATTTAGGAAAAAATTCTTCACCATAAGAATTGTCCAGCACTGGAACAGGCTGCCCAGGAAAGTGGTGGAGTCAGCATCCCTGGAGGTATCTAAAAGCTGTGTAGGTGTGGCACTTGGGGACATGGTTTAGTTGTGTATTTGGCGTCCAGCACTGGGTTTGTTCAGCATAACCCAGAATACTTGCCTTGAAATAAACACAATTTGCCAAAGTAACAGTGAAGAAATGGGAGTAAAGTGGGAGAAACACCTTGTGAGACCCCTTGAGTGGAGTTCCAAGTGCTGGGAGCTTTAAAATTCGCCTCTCTTGATCTGCCAACCCTGTGGCTGTGAATCCTAATTTTTTTCTGTACTCGTAAATATGCCAGAGGAGTCAGCTCCTCTGTACAGGAAAATGTGCTTTGTAATACCAGTTTCAGTATCTTGCACAGAACCTGGTAATCAAGTGAGTTTGTTCCTGGGCTTTGCTCTCTCTGGGGAGTAGATTAAGATCATCAGACGTCTTTCAATTGCAGCCCAAAACAAGTTTAAATACCTGTGTTGGAGGAGTGAGGCAAATGAATTCCTGCCTTGCATTGCGTGCCCCTATTGAAGCAGGTCACTGTCAATGAAAAACTCTCTCACAACCTTTAAAAATGGGTTTTTCTGTAATTCTGGTTCTGCTGAAGGGTAAAGCTGTGTACCGTAATTGAATCGGTGGTGCATGCAGACTGAAATTTTGCAGGATGAAATTACGGGGCTGTAATGGATTGTCTCTGTTTTCCCCTCTCTTCCCTCTATTGTATCTTTTTTTCTCTTTGCTTTTCTTTCTCTTATTTCTTGGTGTTGGAATTGGTGTCTGAAAAGTCTTAAGTGATTTAGTGAGGAAAGGTGAAGTTGTGATTCAGGAAAAGTTGGATTTTTGATCTGTTTTGAACTCTTTACCTCTTGGTTCCCTGGTCATCTCTGCTGGCTGAATTATGCTGAAGCAAACCTCTTGTTTAAAAGCAAACCAAAATCCTCAGTAGAGTAGGGCACCTCTTACAGGCAGTGCCACAGACCCCCTGAAATGTAGGGGAGGAATGCAGCGATCCCTCTGTCACAGGAGGAGAGGCAGTTTTGGTTGCATTGGAATCCTTGGGACCCCCATGCTGGGTCTGCAGACAGGACAAATTGCCATTTGAAAATTGTGGGTGAGAATGTGCACAGCTGCTCCTTCCTCCTCAGATTTTAAAACCATATAGGACGTTTTTTTGCCTGCTGTACCATAGAGGTTATTCAGCTTCTTGTTTTGGGATGTGTTCCTTTCCTGATAAGATGCCTGATTGCAGCACCTCTCTCAGCAGCCAAAATTGCTTGAAGGTTTTAGCTTTAATTCAGGGAAGTTTTTTGGAGCATCCAAGTTGGGCCAGTGGCAGATACTGTCTCAGCCAGTTCTCCTTCTCCCCAAACTATGGGAATGCCTCCTATATTTTTTCAGCTATAACATACTTCAAATGAGCTATGACTCTCGCTAGAATATCTGGGAATATTGAACAAATATATACCATATTGTACCCTTGAACAAAACTGTGCCTTCCTTTTTGTTGTGCTTTTTTCTCCCTTACTTTTCAGCAGTTTTCTCGTATCATTCCAAAGTCACAAGCCGAAAGCTCACCTCAGCAGTGCCACACCAGACCTAGGCTGACCTAGTTTCCAGTAAGCCCAGAATTAAATCCCCATTTATTTAGCGAGTGCTAAACCAACAGAATCTGCTTTCCAAATACCAGATCAATTGTGGATGTTGGAACAAGAGATTGAGTTTCATCAGGGTTTGTCTGGGTGAAATGAGAACCAAGTCTCAGACAAAGTGGTGCTTTAAACAGAGGTGAGAAAAGCCCCCAGGAGACAATTCTTGGTGGAGCTGTGGCCAGAGCACATGGCTCAGGGTTGCAAGCAAAGCAACAGGTTTCTGACTTTTTTTTTTTTTTAAGAAAAAGAGTATGCTATGCTTTGTATTTGAAGGAGAAGTGGTTACCCAGAAAAGAAAAGAAAAAGGGAAATAATGCTGTGATCAAATTCTCTTACTACAGCAAATAATCTGTAAAAGTCCTGAGCACTGAATAGTCATGTGAAAGAGGGAGAACACAATCAGAGTTGTTCGTTCCCTGACAATACTTGCTGAACTACATCTCTCCTGCCCCTTGGGCTTGTCAAAGCCTTCACTTGCTCCTCTCTTCCATCTCCTGAGGGCTGTCCTGCCTCAGTCCCTTTGGCCACTGGGACACTGGCCACTGCACTCTGTTGATCTAATCTTTCCAGAGCTGTCCTTTGCTGCCACTAGGAATAAACCCGGTGCACAAACCAGAAAGGTTTACACAGGGCCTACTTTCCTTTATGGTCCTTTATGAAAAGCAAATTCAGCTGTGAGATCTCTTTTTTCCCCCAGTACTTGCTGGGAGTCTGCATTAGGATTTAGAAGTAGGGCTGAAAGTTTTAGATCCAGACAAGCAACTCTCCTTTCATTAGCTAATGCCTTTTATTTAGTAATAAATAAATAAATAAATTACAAATCCCTCCTCTTTGGTCTTTCTGCCTCATATGCCTGTCACAGCCTTTTTTCCCATATAATTAATCAGCCCATATCTCTCATGCAGCTCTGCTTGTCAGCAGGGATTAAAGCCTGACAGTATTTAATCGTCTTGTATTTCATAGAAGACTTACAGTCTCCCTCTGCTTCCTCTTCCCTCCTTTCCCTTTCATTTCCCTCTCTTTTCTGGGTATGTAGCACAGTGTCTGCTCTGTCTGAAGTTTTTATACAGGGAGTGACAGGTAGAAAATTCCTTTCTTGGGTTTTTTCTTCCGTGACCCATGTAATTCCCTCATGGGATCATTTGCTGTGACATTTTGGGTGTACTGTGACCTACCCTGTTAGCACAGAGGCTACCACACACCGAGGCTGTAGGAGTATGTATTGAATCATATTTTACTGTTACTTTTTTCCCCCAGGAAATAGAGTAAAGCTGTGAGCCAAGTGGGCTGAATAACTAAACCAATTATTATTTCATGTTTCTGGGGTGATTTAGCTGTTTGTTTTGAATATATGTGAGTAGCTTGGATACTGACTTTGATTCCTTTTATTAATTTAGGTATCTCATTAAATTATGGATCTCAAAGTTTGACCTATTCACAGAGATTCCCTTCGTAATCAAGGGGTGGAAATCGATCCTTCCTTTAGGCACAATACTTCTATTTCAAGGTATAAATCCCCATGGATAGATGGCTCATCTCCTACAAGGGCTTCTTTGTCTCTGTTGATGTTTAAATAACTTGTCCAAATAGAGATATTTTCATTATAAATGTGGAGGGAGATTAGGCTGTGTGATGAATCGTGAGTGTTGGCCACTGCCACAGGAATTTTGTGCATTTCTGTCCCACGGTGGGTGGGAGACTGAGGGAGCTGTCCATGGTCCTGTTCTCTGGATTTGGAGGAATTCCAAAGGGTCTCTGATCTGAGTGCTGTGACACACAGAGGGATGAACCTGAGGGGCTGGCTCTCTGCACAGGACATGCTCTGTCTCCTTTTTCCCAGAGTATGGATCGCTAATTCCTCAGACCTAAAACAATCACTCTCTTAATTTAATTAGACACCCCTTTTAGCATGGATGATGTCAGATATTATAAGGTCTGCAGATCGAACGGATTGAATGCATTCTGTTTAGTTTGAATTTGTAGGTTAAGTAGTGCTGACCCTGGATAGCTTTGATATGGGAGACTCCCAAGAAATCCCAAGTACCATCAATGCAAATGGCATTTTGCTTCCCCCACACCAAATACCATGGCACTGAAATGTGTTTGCTTTCTGCTGCTTTTCTGACATTGCTGTATTGATGGCTGAAAATTGGAGGATGGAAGGAAAGGGAGAGAGAGACTTGGAACAGTTAAAAAAGCCAATTACTTTCATGTCCTAGGTAAATTTTTTCTTGCTGCAGAAGAAAGTTCTATTTATAACAGGGTTCAGGTGCTGAGAGAGGTCACAGGAGTAGCAGGGTAAAACCTTTGGCAGATCCTGTTGAATCCTAGAATATTCTTTTTCCTAAGTCAGTTAAGAAGACTTCACCTTCACTAATTCTTGCTGTAGGAGGGAGCTTATTGTCTTCGGCCTCTTTTAAAATCAAATGGTGGATGAAATGTTTGGTTACAGTTTCGACAACAAAAGTAGAAGAATAAATCACAATCATTGCTGAGAATTAGGTGTTTTCCTTCATGGACCCAAGTGGCACAGTGGTGCAGTGAAAACAAAAAGAACAAACAGATCAAAAGACAGTGAAGAATGTAATATTTGCTGGTTTCTTTTAGTTCTAACATGGACAACTTCAGATCAGCAGACTGAAAATCCATACCTAAAAGCAGTCAAGTGGCTCTTAAATGGAATTTGCACGTGCCAGAAATCCCAGGGACAAATGTTGGTTTTCTGTTGAATGGGCTGTCAAGCTAATGATCAGAATAGATCTTTTTGGCCTTAAACCTTTTTATCAATAGAGATTCTTCATTTTTCTTCCAAGACTGGCTGAAGGGATGTTTGTATTTTATGGGAAATAGCAAAACCAGCAGGTTAAAGTAAAAGCCAACAACAGTACCAGAAGTTGGGGCTTTTAAAATGGGAGGATTTATGATGTTTAAGCCTTGATTTATTTTAAAAAGAAGAGCATGAGCAGTGGTTTTTAAGCACATTTGCCAAGGAAAAAGAGGTAGAAAACTGCAAAATAAAAGTTAGGATGTGATAAATGCGGACATCGCTTAATGAAGAAAATTAATTCTACAAGCAGAGTGATACAGAAAGGAAACATCCGTTACTGAGGAAGAGGCATTGAGGCACAGGACATTTGTCATCTCAAGTGACAATTAGATGAGCTCCAAACAGAGCAGGGTAAAGAAGGTAAAAATATGCAAGGGAAGAAAATGAGGCGAGGAGAATTGAAGGAATACAGAACAGACTTTTTCAGGTCTGTTGGCCTGATTTATGCTTTTACACCCTCCTTAGCATACAAACATCCCTGAAACGAAGAGCCTGTTTTGCTCTCATTACTGTACAGTCCTGTGAGCACCACACTGGGTAAATCTGCTTGGCAGCAGCACCTGAGAGCAGCTGTGGGACTGAGCAGAAGGTGGTTCAGCAGCTGGGAGGTGAACCAAGTGGCTTGCCTTGTTCCCTGCCCGCTTCCAGAGGGCTGTGGAGGAGGCAGCAGCAGCCAGGTGTGCGAGGTGCTCTGCCCTGAGCTCAGGATCACACGAAATCCGTGGTCAGCAGAGCAAAACCCTTTGCAAAAGCTCAAGAACACCACGGTCTGTCCCACTGTATTGAGCTCCACTCAGTACACCCACCATCACTTGCCCTCCTAGAAAATCAGGCTCTGTTTCCTAAATAGAGGTGAGAAAATATTGGTTCTGTTGGGGGAAATTCCTCCTCACAAGTTATTTCCTCTCCACATCTCTGCATTTGGGTAATACAGGACTTTCCCTGCACCCCACAGGTGTTGTTTCCACAGGGGTCTCAGGCCACTGGGTGTCACAACTTAGCTTCCACCCAAATATTCATGTTTAGAGAAGAGAGAGCTTTATATTTTTGCTCTAATATTTTGCATTGGCAGAAGAAATTGGCAGACTGGTTTGAAATAGAAGCTGTGTCAAAATGGGTGAGTTTCCTGTTGTTGATGCAATTCAGGTGGTCTTGATGGCTTCTGTCATCAACAGGCTCTTGCAATTCCCCACTTCCCATGGACTTCAGATGTCTCCTGTGGTCACTGCCAGCTCTCTTCCACTGCCAGAGCCCTTTTGGCCTATTTCTCTATGGCTAATGTCAAAGAGTAGCCCACAGCAGAAACTTCAAGCAGTCCCTTTGCACAGAGCTCCTGTTCTGGGGACCTCGTTTAGTCCAGGACGAATAATTCAAACCCAGGATGGGCAGGATGTGCCAGCCAGGCTCTTGTTTCTGCAGCTCCCATGGAAGAATATCTGCCTGATGACACAAGCCTGACACACTCAAGCATTGGGATGTCATGGTGAAGGGGGACACTCCCTAGGTGTGCACTCATGTCTCAGGTACCCAGTCCTGCACAGGTACCAGTACTTGAAAAGAAATCTTTAGCTACTCTGTAGAAAATCAGGCAGGGGCATTGCCCATCAGGCTGTTTCAGCTTCTGGAAATTTAGTCTGTTTTAAAGATTTTATTGAGACTTAGGAGTGGAAGCAGATTCCTTCAAGATGAACATCAGGTGTTCGTGCATATTTTTTAGAGCTTGCTTCTTGTTCTTGGTGGGTTTGGGGTGTTGTATGAGTAAATTGTTAATGGTGCATCTGTGTGTAACACCCTTTCAAGTGGCCAAGCTTGGCAGAAATTGAATGTTCTGCAGAAAAAGGGGTTGTTCAGTCCCAGGCCAAGTAGGGTTTTAAGCTCCAAAAGCTGAGTGATCTTGTGTCAAATACTGTGCCTGTGGTTTTGATCCAGCTTCCGGCAGCTCTGTACCTGTGATTAGTGCTGTAAAAGAGACAGGAAAGTTGAAACTTCTGTGGTTTTTCAAAAAGTGAAACTTAGCCCAACTCCTCACTATTCACTTACCACCCTTGGGGCTGGACTCTTACAAACATAAACTTCTCAGGACTCCAAGCCATGGACTTTCCTCTTCTTTTGGGATTAATATACTCAAAACTTTGGCACGTGAAATGGTATAAAAGTGAAGTTATTCATTATTTAGTTCTTTGTCATTATCTTCTGTTCTACCTATCTTACTAAAAAAATAACAAAGCAAACAAATAAAAAAACCTCCACCAAAAGTAGTTGCTTTAGGCATAATTTACAGTAGGATATATTCAGTCTTGAAGTCAGCAGCTGCAAACTGTGATTGCCCTGCATGGAGTGGTTACAGGGAAGACCTGTGTGGTGGTGTTAGGCAGGACAGCTTCCATTTTTCTGGCAAGTGACAATTTCATTGTCTCTTCTCTGTCTGACCTCTCTAAATAAAAGAAAATAATCTTTTTGAGCCACTAGACTGGAGTTGGTCTCCTCTCTGTGATACACACCAGAGGTGAAGATTCTGTGGTCTGTGGCTCTGCTGTTTCAATCCTGTTTATACATAATTTATTTCAAATTAGTGAGACTTAGCAGGAATCCAGAAATTTGCATCTGCTCCAGCTTTAGGGCCAAATAGGCAAAAATTGAGCAAAGCCACAAGGACTATGAAGAATCTGGGTGATACTGGTTAAATGCCATTGCTGCCTTCAGGGAATACCTTTATTCCACTTGTGTGTACCAACCCTGTGGCCAGGCACACAGGAAGAGTGTGCTCAGATGGGAGCTGCCTTTGGGCAGTGGGGAGAGTTCTTTTCAGCCGTGGGGGTTGTTCCAGAGCTGTGCTGGGTTACAGACACCTCCTGAGGATCTGCTCACGGGCTCTGTGTCATGCCAGGAGCTGCCTGAACAAGGCATTAATTATCCATTCCTGTGCATTCCTGGTTCCGATTAATTTACAAGCTTAATCTTTCAGTTTGGTTATGCAATTTGCTCCATGAAATATCGCTCGCATTCTTTCCAGTAATGAAAACCCACAAATAATCCCCGTGCCCTAAGTACCTGTCCCAATTATCTAGCGCGTTCATAAGCGCTGCTTGCAGAATTATTTTGCCTGGTTAATGTTTGATTTTGTATTTATTCTAATTGCCAGTGTTGCTATTTTAGAAGTTGCCAACCCATTGGTGGATATTCTGGTTTAATCCTTCTTGCCACCCCCTAGCAAGCTCCACTTTGCTTGTTTTACAGAGCCATTCTGAGTTCCTGTGCAGACACAACTGTTCACTGGGGCTGGCCCCTGCTTCCATATGGTGCACATTAATCACAATTCAGCTATGCAAACACAAACTTGCATTTCATGCTGCATACGGTTGCCCAGCTGAGGTTGAATGAAAGATTTCATTTTTGTAAGTCATACAAACACACCTGAGACTCTGAACACAGTGTAACGTGACTCTCTGTTCTATAGAACACATCAGTTTGCTAATTAAAAATCTGCTCTGATGGTTGATGCTCGTTTCTTTTTATGAAGCCCTGGAATGCTATTAAGCAGGTCTGGAATGGTGATGTGGGGTTTATTGTTTCTTCTTAAAATTGTTTCCTGCCTATTTTGTCTGTGATTTTGTTGTGCTGAAGAGTCACTCTTTGCTTTTCATTTATGGTTTTCATAGAGTAAATCTGCAAGTATTGTTTATAGTTGAAATGTTCTCAATTGTATATTTTCTGAACAGCTTGGGTTTAATAGCTGGTGTATGTTTGGAATAAACAAGTTTTAAAAAAAAAAGTAAAGGGACGTGAATCAGCCAAAGGAGAATAAAAACAAAGTCTTTAGAGGAGTAAGTAACAAGGCTGTATACCTTTTAACCCAGAAAATTCACCAAACCTTTTGTCCATGTGTACACTCATGTTATCATTTTGCTTTGATTCATGTGTACTTCAGGGACTTTGATGCTTACTCTGGGTGGGAACTATCAATAGAGCTGTTACAACAAGACAGAAGAAACACAGCCTGTCTCAAGTTTTCAGCTGTTTGGGTTTTTTTCTAAAATAGAGCCAGTAGATAAGCTGCAGCGTGTTACTCAGGGATAAAGTTATCCAGATTTTATAAGAGCAGGGTTTAGAATAAAAGAACATCTTAGGCTGCAAAAGCAGCATTTAATACTCATTTAGCAGGGAATGTGTGGTTACAGGGAAGGGAGAGACCCATGGGTCATTATGTCTCTTATAGATAATTATTAATGAAGAACAGCTTGAGAATTTGGCATGTACAAATACACAGCTTCTGACGTGTCTTTCTATACTGTTACCATTCATAAGATTTGCTGTGACCAGGAGAGACTCCCACTTTTAGCAATTCTTAAGTGTAGCACACAAGAACCTAGTTTTGATCAATAGTTTTTGTGGTAAAATCCATAAAACAAAACATACCCTTTAAACAACTTAGAGCAAGTAATTTAGACTACAAGCCCTGAGACAATTTCTGTTTAAGCTTGGCTGGAGGGTGATGCTCTAACATGCAAAGTGGAGGTGTATTGCACTGACATTTAAATATAATCACAGGAATAGATGGTTGAGAGTCCAACAAGAGCTACAAGCAACTGAGTCAGTTGCTGGCAGAGGAGCTGATGGGAAGGACTGCAGTGATTGCAAATGAGGCCTGACCAGGAGGTAATGTGATTAGTGTTCTCTAAGAGCAAAGTACGTTGCAGAAATTAAATGAAGCCTAGAGTGAGGTGTAGGTGGGGGAGAAATCCCATAATTCCTCCAGTTTCATCTCATAAGAGCTTTATCATTTTCAGTTGTGGGTTGTTGGTTTTTTTTTTCCCAAGCCTTGTGCTGCAGGAGTTTGAGAGTTATTGTGAGATTTGAAAGAATGCTGAGGTTTTGATCTTGTTGCGACTGAAAGTCCTTTATAAATGTCAGAGTTGGTGCCTGAAAATCTGGGACGCTGCTTGGCTGCTTCTCTTGCGAGAGCTCAGCTAATGAGGCCACCGGAGAGCCACTGCTGAGCAGGCTGGGGTGGTGGCCCTGCTGCATCGAGCCTCTGGAGAGGGAGGAGGCACCTGAGATGTGATGGCCAACAAACTGCCAACCCTAATTAATGATACTGTCTGGCATTCCCATCACGGGAATGTTTTTGTGGTGCACAGCAGAGCTGTGCTCACCGCTTTCTGTCCTGGCTCTCAGGACGTGGGGATGATGCCTTGAGGTTTCGGTGGTCGTCCTGTCTGCTGCATTCACACTTTGTCAGAGCAGGGTGAGATGACCAGAGCAAGGCACCCGGAGGGGCCATGTGGGCGCTGCACCTGGGGCAGAAGCTTTGTTGGCCTTGTGGAGGTTTTAATCCAAGTTAAGCCACGAAAGCAATGTGACACCAGCACACATCTGACATCAGCAGTCACCAAAACCATGAAGTGCCTCAATTCGCGTGAAATGTGGTGAGTTATCCTGGACAACTTTTTTTGAAGTTTCATAAGCATGCAGCTCTTTCAAGGCTCACTGAGGAGTTTATTTTTTTAAGAGCAGTGATTAAAAATTTCCACAGTGTATTTAAGAGGAACAGGAGGGTTGTTACAGGAGATCCCACCAGCTGCCATTCACATGCCTGAATGGCTGATTTGCATTAGAGTCTGGCAAAACTGTTTTGTTGACAACACTGAATAAGAATAGTAACTTTTGCCTGGTGTGCCATAGGCATATATTGATGGCAAGGTTTCTTCCCTCCAAACTACAGCTCTGAAAGGGCCAAGCAGTTTCCTGGTTCAAGTCTTAACTTGGCACACAGATAAATTCCTTGAGTTCACAAACGCTTCACCTGTGCTTTCATTTATGTGCTTGGAAGGTTTTGGGCTGAGTTGTGGTCAGTGCTGACACCAATGTCCAGCTCCCCAAACCTCTGCCAACGTCTGTCTCTACCAATCCCAGGAAACTCAGAAGGAACAGCCTGTGTTTGAAGGGAATGTAAAGGGTCCTCTACAGCAATTTGGATGTACAGATTAGGAAACCACTTTTCCTAAGCCCTAGAATGCCACTTTTCACTGCCTCGAAATTGGGTGCTTATGTTCTTCACGGATTTTGGAAATGGCAGGTGTCAAACAGAAACTGTGCTGGTGCTTATAGTAGAAAACTCTGTTACTAAAATGTATTTTCCCCAAGAGAAAACAGGACTTTGCTGAGTGCTTGCTGTGCAAGGCATAGGTGTGGTTTGGACAGGAGGCTCACTCCAGGAAACAGCAGCACAAACGGGTTTGTGTCTCACAGGTGTCACCTTGTGAATGTGACAGTGGCCATGTAACTCTTGATAAATCTATTTAAATGTCTGGAGACCTCACTGTAAGACAAGAATGTGCAGATACCAGTGAGCTGTGTATAAAGCAGCAAGAATATTTTTACTAACTGAATAATAAGACATCCCTTTGCCCTGGCTTGCTTGATCTGTACTCTCTTACTTCAGGTAAATCAGCTTGATCTAAAGTGCACAAGCAGGGCTTCCTAGATTCTGCCCTGCTTTGTAAAATTAAGTCTCTGGCTGGTTGATTAATGAAATGGTGGTGCATGGCTTTGTTTTGGAATTTCATGACAGCTGATTTGGAGCACTTTAGCACCACATCCCTTTCGAGGGGTAATTTAATGTAGTATCTGCTGAGAGAGCCTCACCCGGGATCTGTCTGCTGGCCTTTGCTGGGCAAATTTGTCCAGTTTGGGTTTTGGGGACTGGAAAATAAAGCCCTGATAGTTAGACAACAGCAGCCCTATTAAACAATAGAGATCTGACATTGTGGCTCTGGAATCCCCAGAGGATCAGGAATTTGGGGAGAAGAAATGGATTCAACCACTCTGGCACTGGCTCTTGTGTCTCTCATGGTAAAGAAGCACACAAACAATTAGTTGGAATTTGTTTCCACTACAAAATGGATCCTCAATCCCAAGGCAAGAAACAGTAAAAGAGCAAGCAGAAAAGAGTCAAATATTACAGAAGCCCATGCTAAAATAAAACCTGAGATTTCTATTGGGAATTTTTGTATGGCTTTTCATTAGCAGAATCTGGGATGCATCAAACACTTGTAGTATGATATTTTTAACAATTAGAAGTCCAAATAGATGCAATTACCAACAGTAGGACTTCTGTCAGGAATGACTGCACCAAGTTTAATTTAATGTACTCAGCCTTGTAATTGTTTTTTTAATCTTGCTGTGCCAATGACAGCATTTTTTTGCTTTGTTGTTTTTATGTTTTATATCCTCTACAAATCACACATTTAAGACAGTTTTGTTTTGCCACATCTCTGAAATGCTGGCTTATTAGCAAGCCAGTCCACGCCAGATTATTTTAATATTGATAGACCATATCAGCAGTTGAGTTTAAGATTCGTTCCTCGTGCTGTTTTGTTAAGGTTTAGTGGGACTAAATCACAAAACATTGCTTTGCTTGGAAATTGAATTGAAAAGATCCATCTACAGTAGGATTACTTGTTTAGAGAAAGCTGCTCTTGCATTCTGAAAATTTTGGTGGCTTTCACTTGAAGTTTGGGTGCCTGAACAATACCAGGCAAATTTGAAGTGCCTCAGTGCTCCAGCACTCTGCTGAATTGGGATCTTGCTTACAAAGGATATTTTCATCTCCGCTTCCCAAAGCTCTGTCTTTGTCATAAATAAATAGGAGATAGGAAAGCAAACTTGAATTTAGAGTTATGTGTAACATTAATTTTCTATGCAATATAACCATGAGCTGCTAGACCTGCTGGTGACAAATGATGCTGGCGCCTGTGTGTTCTTACTCAATCTTTTGAGGCTGCACATGATTATAAGAATTAGTCCTGCAAACAGGGGTATTTCCTTTTTCATTTTTTTTACTCTACACTTGCACATGCGTTCAGGATATTGCTTCTTTCATTCTGGCACTTCTAATATGAAACTCGCCAGATTTTTATCCTGGGCTTGATGGATTATTACCTGTGGGATGTGGACAGCCAGTGTGCCAGGGTTTTGTGCTGGGGGGTGGAAGTGCCTTTCAGCCTCATGCACCTGGGCCTCCAGCAGCTTCTGCTCCCTTGTAGGGGATTACAGACAGTAAGTAGGGAAAGCAAGGCTTCTGTCAGGATTTCTGAGTACAGCCCTTTGGTCTGCACTTTCTTAGGAAATTTTGTAGGGTTTTGTCTGGCAGATCAGGTTGATCACTGCTGACTGTGACTTCTTTTGTAGAGCAGATTACAGGGTATTTCAGCGTGTAGCATGTTACAGTGCTTGAAGTTAGCTGGCTAATGATCTGCATAATCTCATATATACGCTTTTAGCAGAGACACAGCTGTACACCTTCAGCTTGAGTTGCTCCGTACATAACTCTCTGTATCCTCTGTCATTAAAGAATAAAAATTCACTCTGATAAAAAATTGAGTAACTCCTGGAATGTGGAATAAGAAGAAGAAGAATTGTTGGACATACCTTGCAGGCTGTGTTTCAGAATTTAGGAAAAGTCTGGCTCATTGTCTTTCATGCTGTATGTCAGGCCTCTGACATTAATCCTTTATGTCTCCTGGCAAGTATTTCACATTCAAAAAGGCTTATATGCCTAGGGAACAAAAAAGAAAAAAAGAAGGAATGAGGATAAAAGACAATTGCAGTGACACAGGTTAAACTAACAGAGAGTAGGGCTTAGAGAAGGTGTGGAAGTGTTTACACTTCTGTGTGGCAGTGGTCCCTGCCTGGACTGTGGCCCACTGGATCAGTATTGCTGTTCTTCAGCAGATTTCCTCTCCCAGCCCTGTGCACACCCAAGTGCGGAATTCCTCTGCACATCCCTTGTTGTGACTGGGACAGCTCAGAATTCCATCCTTCTGGATGGAAATGGAAACCCCAACATGCCCACTCCTGCTGTGTTTCATCCCCACTGGCTGTTCATGCCCTCAGAAATTGTGGAAAATCCCTGGTTGCAATCTGGTCATCCAGGGGCAACAAATCGGGCTGAGGGACTGCTCCTTCCTGCAGCTTTGGGTAGAGATGCAGCTGAGATGGCCAAAAACCTGCCTGACCTTGCCTGCAAAGAACTTGAGCCTTGCTCCCCGGGGCTTAAGGGTTTCCTGTTAAACTCTTGGGGTTTATCTACTGTTGTCTCCTGGACTGATTTTCCGCGCGCCTTAATTTTCCTTTAAAGCAGCCAGGGAAATGTTCTTCTTTGGAGCAGTGAATTTATCCACTTCCCCTGATCTGGTAACTGCCCACTGAGGGTCTTCTTTGTGGATGGAGGAATTCACATCTGCACTGAGAAATCCAAGTGACTGTATTTGGCCCATGGCTGGAGATGTATTTGGAAGGCTCATCTTGAACAGCAGAACCAGTTGTGTTCAGGTGTGCTGTGTGCCAGTGGGGAAAGTTTTGTTAAATCTTTAGGAGATGACTTGTCTGGCTGGGCTTTTAAAAACAGGCTTTCTTGCATTTTTTGGCAAAAGAAAAATGGTTTTTGTCAAATCAAAATGAGGCTTGTGGCCTCATTTTGAGTCCTAAAACACAGGTGTGCTCATGAACATTCCATGACAGAGGCAGTGGCCAATTTCTTCAACGTGTTTTTTACTTCATTCCTCAGCTGTTAATGGAGAGAATTTCTTGAGGCCAAGTGGAAGTGTGTGTTTTGACTGATTGTATCCAGCAGTGGTATTGGCTCTCAGGAGGCAGGAAGAAATTCCCAACCCATTTGATATTCTGGTACCTGCTCGTATTTAGCTGTTACCTGGTAGTTACTGAGTGTCGTTGCAGCAGGGTGCAAGACCCTCGGTCTTTAACGCCTGGACATAAAAGTCTCCAAGAAACACAGACTGCACTTTTTCTAAGCTGTAGGCCCATGCCCCCAGTGTGTATTTCTGTGTGAATTACAATCAAAGTCTAAGAACTGGCCAGTGTTTTGCTACCTTCTGCTGACAGCTTTGGGCTTTTTTGGAAATATTTTAGCTTCACGCGTACTGTAGCTGTCGCTGTGATTCAGAGCCTTTGGAAGCAGAGCTTCCTCTTGTATTTGTTATTTGCTTAGCAGAGCTTTGACTTTATGGCTATGTATTTCAGAATCTTTTATGCCAGGGAATCGTTTATATTTCAGAGATATGGGAAGGCACCTTGGAGCTTGCTGCATGTCTTGTTTTTTAACCTCAGCCCAGTGTGATATTCTTTCTAAAGAATATTCTCACGTAATCCTGCAGGGAAGGATAAAGGTAACACAGTTGCCTGGCATTAAAACTGTAAATCAGAGGTACATAATGACAAGTCTGAGAAATGTACTAAAAATAATAGTAAGACAGGCTTGTTTCTGAACTCTAAATGCCATTAAACTTTGCTTTGAATTCTGACTTCCATCCAAAATCTGCTCCCACAGCCCTCAGCTGTGTGTCAAGGGGCTGTTTGCTTGTTTTGTACTTCAGAGGAGCTGACTTAACTTTATGTGCTGGTCCAGATGTGACTCTCCCTGGGGGCATTCCTTGGCCAGGCTGTAGAAAGATGCTTCTGAGAACCCAAAGAAAAATACAAAGCTCAAACCTGGCTAACACTGCCTCAGGGGTGTTCCTGTCCCTGGGAGAAGAGCTGGGGCTGGGGAGGGACGATTGCCCGTTTTGTATGACTGAGAGCAGGAGGGTGGCATTTTTACAAGCAGGAAAGTTTGATGGAGCCTGAGCTGCTTCTTAAGCCCAGTTTACATGGACAAGTATGGTTGTGAAGTGATTACAGTGAGGATTTCTGGGGAAAAGCTCGGGAATGAGGCTTTCTCAAGGATGTTGGAAGCCCTGTGTATAGCTGATTTCCTTCTGGAGGTCTTTGCAGGACTCTGCATCACCTTGGCAGACATTTTGGAGATACAGGAGGCCCATCCCCATCCAGGACAGGCTCACCTGGGCCTAAGCAGGGAAATTATGCTGGGAACTGGGTGTAGACTTCTTCCCTGGATGCTGGAGACGGGGGCAGGGGGACTTCCCTGGGGAAGAGGTGTGGACTGCACATTCCATTATACTTCAAGGTCATGCCATTTGTCTAGTGGGAAGGGACATAAATGCCTAATTTATGACCTCATTAGTGGTGCTCTAATCACATTTGCATTCACAGCCTCTGGGAAGAAAATGTTTGCTTTTAAATCTTTTGCGAGATCTAAAACGAAAGATACCTGAAATTGCCCGAGAATCCCTTAAAGATATAAGGGTGAAGCATACATTAAAATAAAGATTTTATTAAAAATAAAATAATCGCTGACATGGGGAGTAGATGTTCTATTCAGGGCACTGGGGCTTCTCTTGGCCCTGCTGTGCAATGCAAAACCAGCCCAAAGCAATCCATTCCCTGGCAGCTCTGATAAAGACAACACACGGTCCTGCTGTGTGGCAGGGGCCCCGCGAAAGCACAAAGCACAGACACATTCAGGACTTGGCATGGGCTGTGGAGGGGGGTTTTTTCGGGGATCCTGGCAATCAGCAAGGTAGAAAGGTGGGGACAACACCTGCTTCAAACCCCTGTAATCTGGTGAGGGCGTTCAGTCTGAACAGATGTAGTTGGTACCTACAAAGCTGCCTGGGAGTGATCACATAAAGCCTCTCAGTGTCAGGTGGGAAGTTACACACACACAGCCCCATCTTGCTTTTTTCCTCTTTGACACGAGTGTTGAAGTGTTCCAAGTCCATGGCGATTCTGAGGATGAGAAAGCAAGAAAATTATCAAAGCAGATGCTGGAAATGATGACAACATAGTATGGTCCTAAAAAATCAGTGCTAAATGAAGTGATAACTTTGACTGCTCTAGGAGGAGAGCTGCACCAGTAAGCCTCAAAGGTAGGCTGGCTCATTTAACCATGAGCCTAATCAACTAGCTCCTTCTAATTACCATGAAGGAGTGACTGTCTAAAAGCTGCTTCTTTCATACATACCCCTCTCTTTTGCAACTGCTCTCTAGTGCCTGGTGAGCTAAAACCAGGATACCAGGTTGGCTTGTTGGGACAGTCCATGCCAGCCTCTCTAGCCTCTGTATGCTTTATTTCCATGTGAGCATAATTAGGAGGTGGCCACAAATAACAGGTTGAATGTATTCCTCTGGGAAACTGGGTAGAAGATGCCAAGATTTGAGAAACTTCCACCCATGCTTCAGGAGGGGCTTGCTGACAGAGCAGCTCATGGCGTGGAGGTTTTAATTGCCATCCAGAGCTGATGATTCATAGGTTTCTCTCTTCCCATTCCCTTTCCCTTGGCAGATCCTGGATGTCCTGTTGACAATGAAGCCAACAGCTCAAACCTCGAGCTCTCATCTATCCTTCAAAACCCTCCCAGCCGCCTCCTTTTCCCGTTGATGTTGACAGCTCCACCACCACGCCGTGTCCCACAGGCTCACAGCAGTGGTGTCACTTCTCACTCTCCTCCCTCTCTGAGGTTTTGTGAACTGCTTGTGCTTGTTTGTGCAGCATCTCTCAATGTACCTTCTCTCCTTGGTTTTAAGTTTGGAGCCTGCTTTGCATTCCTCCTAATTCTTATTTCACAAAAGGTAAAAAATGTGAACCAACCCACTACACACTGACACAAACTTTGTCATCTGCCTCTGTGGCTTTCCTGACTCTGCATGGTCTCTGAACGTGTGACATTCGGGGGATCTACCCCAACCTGCATTTCCCTCCCCTTTCCACATTTCTGCAGACCATGGTGCTGGGTAAGGGGAGGAACAGGCAGTAAGGAAAAAGGGAACTGATTTTAACTCCTGAAGACCACAATACTCTTTTGTTGTTACACCCAGAAGAGCACAGGCTTTTGTATTAATCCAAACATGAGATTTCCTGGGTTCTTCATGCTTTTGTTTCACTTCAGCGACAGCCACTGCTAAATTGGTGCAGGTTTTTAGCAGAATATGGGAGATAGGGAAATGTGAGTTGTCCAAGTTTGTCCTGAAGTTCAGGAACGGATATTGCTGCCTGCTGGAGGGGCTTGAAGGGTTTGTGTGAAGGAATCAATTAATCTTTGAGATATTTAAGTTAAAAAAAAAAAAAAATCAACTGCGAGTATTTCTGCCCTCAAATACACACACATAAAACATATTCAAATAGCCGTAGCATATTTAATTTAAATCCTACCTTATTCCTACAGCCTTAGGCCACCATATTTATGTCAAGGATTCCCCACAGAGACATGTGCAGTGCTCAGTGTAATGTCTGCGGAGAAAGTGCAGAGTTTCTGGGGTGCATTTATTTGCTACTCTTGGTCAGCCATAATTTGTGCAACGACATCCGTATTACACTCTTGCATGAGTTTGCATTAGATAGCAGGTGTTGTTTATTTAGAAGTATCTAAATAAAATTTTTTATATAAATGAGAGACAGAGAAATCAGCTTTTTATGTTTCATAGGGTTGCCAGGGTAGCAGGAGTAAAATACAGCAAATCAACAGTGAGATCTGCAAGAATGAATACAGACTGTGCCCAGAGGCTATGGAAGGCACCAAGACATATTTCAGGCTTTATCAGGACTGAGGCAAACATTTGCACGGCCCTGAAAGAGCTGCTGGCTTCGCAGTGAACTTGCACAGAATGGTGTAATTAAAAGTTACATTCTGTTTGAGCCTCGTCTCACACTCAGTAATCAAAAACCGTAATCAGAACAAATTATTGCATTTGTATTCTGCCACCCACTGAAAAAGATGCACTGCTTGGCTTATAGCCTGGTCTTGATTTATTAGGTCTAATTTCAGAGACTGGCACAAAAAGTGAGTCAGATTCCTGCAGGACCTGTTGCACAGAGGCTCTGGTACCTTTAAGCTGCGTGTGGGGGGTGTTTTGTGAGCTTCTCATTGCTTAGAACACAACTCCAGGTTGTTTTTTAAAGCTGCTTGGAGTGTGCGGACAAGATGAAGGTTAAGCTGAGGAAAGGCTGATCAGGCCACGGACATGCACAGGTCACTGAGGTTGGCAGCTCCGACTCTGATGTGACCTCCAGGTGCCGTGGATGAAACCACAGGATTAGTAATAAGGCACACGCCGAGTCTCTAACAAGACAGAGAAGTGGGAACAGAATTTCTATTCAGGGCATCAGAATCAACCCTTGAAGCATAGCATGGCTTGTTGATTGCAAATAATGGAGCTGCAAAAATGATTTCTGCACAGGAATGTACTGTTTGGCTGTGTTGCAGGCTATTTTCTGTAGCCATTTCAATACAAATCTGGGATGTGACGACCATGAAATATTTTGTTTGGTACAGGTGGGAGTTCTCTGAAAAAATAGGAAAAATGACATAGAAATCCAGAGCTAATGTTTTTGTGTAAAAATTATGTCTATAAGAAAAAGTAAATTGTGCATAATCCAGCAAGCTTTTAGGATATCTGGTAAAGCAGCAGTCCAACTGTCCTTTCTGAAGGACATACTGTGGCATGCACTGGCATTCATCAGAATCCAGAAATGACCAGGAAGATGTAGGCAGTCATGTGTTTCCAAGTGTTTTTCAATAGATGTGAGACATTCAAATTAAAATAAACCATTCAAAAAAAGTGGCAAGTGTGCTGCAACTGTTGGAAATGTGTGAGAGTAATAGTCTGCAGCAGGCACTACAAAAAGTTGGCAGAATAAACAGTGTCAGGCTGTGGCTGATGATTTTGTGATTAACAGCTGCCAGTTGTTTGAACAAAGGTCACTTTTCCACCAAGGTCTTGCCAGACCTTTGGGGAGGGCTTTCTTACTTGGTTCTGAGTTTGCTTTTCAACCTGATTGCTGTTCAAAACAGTCTGGAGAGCTGCATTAATAGATCAAAGCCTAAAACTGTAGGTCAGATCCAAAGAGCTGTGACTCCAGTGGAGAAGAGGGAGTTTCTGGAGAGGATTGAGAGCCTTCTTGGGTTGTCTTTCTCCATGATCCTCCCTCCCAGCTAACCACAACCTCTGTTTGCAGCTCCAGGAGCAGAGGTGTGCCTCTGTAGCCCCCTCTCTGAACAGACTAGCACAGGTTAATGATCTCCAGCCTCTCAAAACAGCAGCCTCCTGACTTTTGGTGACTCCAGCTGCTTTGCTGGTGCCTCTTTGCCTTTGTTCTTTGTCACTTCACCCTGCCTGGCTTGTCAAGTCGAAGCAATGTGAGCCCCTCTGAGGAGGTACAGAGTAAACTTAGTGGATGCTCTGCCCAAGGGCTGTGATTTATTTGTCCCCGTGTGTTTATTAAATGGAAAATTGCCTCGCTTTTCTCACCATGTTCAATGCCCACGTACTTCGTTTCCTGCCAACATTTCGAATGCTGGGACTTGGCAAGCACACCCAGCTTCTTAAAATGTAGGCCTTGGAGGCAAAAGTTTTTTGAAACTAACAGGTGCCTCTGAACTTTGATTTAAACTTGTAACTGTCACCAGGGTTTTGACAGATGGGTAATGAAAGATCAAGACAAATGCTGGTAGGAGTCTTTTGAGATGTGCTGCTATTAGCATTTGCTCTGAGCACATTTTAGAGGGAACATAAGACTAACAATTTAATGTCTGTTAGTCATCTCACACTGGAGAACTCCTGCCAAAAGAGGTGAAATGTCTAACTTAGAATTGATGACAGGGGATTGGTAATAAAGAAGAGGCAAAGGGAGGCACTGAAAAAACAGCTGTAGCCCTGGACCAGGAAAGGAATGGAAACAAAGAGACAGATCAAGTCTGAGTTCTCAGATTTGGGGCTATGTCAGTCAAATCTGAGCTTCCCAGGGTATGGGCTGGGAAAAAAACACCTGTAATGAAGTCTCTGCTGGATGTGGTATTAGCTAGAGATGCTTGGGACACAGTGGAGGAAATAAGATGTTTCTTAGAGTGACTGTTAAAGTTGTCAGTGGAGAGTGGCACAGAATAATGCAGATAAGCTTCTTAAGCCACCCCTGGATGGCAGCTTAGTGGTACCTCTGCTTACCCTGGATCTGGCTTTTTACATATTCTTTAATATAATACTTCTACAAGGGCTCAGAGTGTGATATTTTATCATGCTCTGGTAGCCCCGTATTCCATAAGTAATGAAGTGCCAGTGGAGCCGGCGGGATTGTCTTTTGAGGAGGGAGACACTCCACACAACCCGCTCTTCTCTGCAGTTGGATTTCATTGCCTTTCCCTTCCACAGCACTGAGAAGTCTCATAAGCTGCTAAACTCCAGCCCTAAACAAGCCAAGTAATTCCTTTTTGTGCCAATCTGTGTGTGTCACCGATAACGTAAATCCCTGTGTGCCACGGTGATCTGTGCCCAGATGTGGGAGTGAGTGAGCCAAGGGATTGATGCTGTGCAGTGCTCTGCTTTTTCCCCTTCAGAAACCTGCACTGCCCTTTTTTACCTAGAGACTGGAAAGAAAGGGACGGGGAGACTGTGCTGAATTGTGTGCCCCTCCTCTCCAAAGCCTGCCAGAGACCCGTTGGAAAACCCTGAGGAAGAGAAGGCTCAAAGCAACACCAGCTCCTGCTGTGAGGGGCTGTGTGGGGGTCCTCAGGAGAGCACACAAGCCCCTCCACTGAATCCCCTTTTTCCCTTCTATGTGTCTCTAGAAGGATCCGAAACAAGAACAAATTTAACCACAATGATTTTGCAAAGGACACAGGTTTTAATTTCCCTGCTCCTTCAGTATTTCCTGACATTTGTCAGTGCATTTTCTAGCACTGCGTCTGTCATAAAATAACAGATCAGGATGTGAAAACCTTCAGACCCTGGGAGAAGTGTTGGAGGTCACAGGGTCCCCTCTTTGGGGCTATCAGCATAATTCAGAGCCAGAGACACCCACAGATTAATTGCCCTTTTATTGATTCTGAATTGACTTCCTTAATTAAGGAGAGTGCCACTTGCTTGCGTGATTGCTTTTTTTTCATTTTCAAATTACCAAACCAAAAGCTTGGAAGTGAAATCCTTTGCTTTGTATAAGCTCTTCCCTGGAAAATACTCTGCCGTGTTTAACAGACTTCCCTGTCTAAAGTTTATATTTCCTTACACAGTTTAGATTAATTGGTGTGATTACTTTGACATAAAGGGCACTGAGAGGACTTGCAGCATTTGGGGCTATTGAAGCAGCAAGGGGCCCTGTCTGTGTGGGATATTGTGATAGAGATGCTTTCCTCGGAGGAACCAAAATAACTGGAAACTTGGAGAAAAACGTTCCCTTTTCACACAGCTTGTCAATATGGTAAGTGCTCTGGAGACAGTGCTTTTGTGCTTCTGCAGACATTAAATCCTGTACGTTTCCCAGGCTGTGACAGTCCTGTTTTCAACTGTTTTAAGCATTCATTGTGCTCAGGATGATGGGCCCAGTGGTGGAAGCTCTGCTGAAGGGATAATGGTGGTGCTAGAAGGAAGAGGGTGAAGTATTTTCCTGGAATACTTTGGTCCTTCCCTCGGGCTGTTCTTTGCACAGAGGCTTAAACCATAAAGCAAACACAAGAGATTTGGAAAGGGGAGGTAAAATCCATAGATAAAAATTTGAAAATTCCCACCCAATTTTTCCTGGTTCTTCCCACCAAATGAGAGGTGGTGGCAGTTTGGGTTGATTTCTCATATGGGATTTTCCTCCCATTTTCCATTTGACCAAGCACAGAAGGAAGGAGGTTACTTTGAAGTGAATGCTGTCAGTTCTGAGGCTGCAAGGCTGATGGGGATTTTGTTCTTTTGAAAGGTTTTGAGCAATTTGGAGGGGGGAAAAAACCACAGGAAAATTCTCCAGACTGTTCTCAAGGACATCCCCGTGCAACAACAGAGTCAAAAAACTGCAGTTCTGGCAGGATGAAGGGGCAATTCCTGGGGCAAAGTTGAGGTCTGGGGTAAACATGGAGCTCTGTGAAGCTGCTCTCAAGGGAAGCAAAAAAACCATGGGAAAACCAAGGAAAAGAATCTGTCATTGCATATCTGCTCCTGGCGCTTCTGAGCACGCAGTACCCCCAGGACCTCCAACTCAGGTGGAGTAAGACTTTGCTTACCTTCTCTCTTCACCCTGCTGCTGCTGCTGGCATGCACCCACCTCTTGTTGCTGCATCTTCCATGTGCTCCGGCTCCTCAGTACAAATAATTGGTATGGGAAGAGCATGGTGCAGGATAAAGCTGTCCGGGGTCACCTTCCAATACAGTGTAGCTGCCTTGGAGACTGTAACTAAGGAGAGTAACTCGTGGTTCTGCAAGGTAACGTGGAGCAGGTTGGACATACAGGTAAACGGGGAAGTTTTAGGAAAGCCATCGCTGCAGGTGATGTGGAATTGGGTGGTTTTTTGCGCTCCCCATCTGCAGGATTTAACATCAGAACAGCGATTTACTCTCTGGGGACAGATCAGGTGCAATCCCTGCTGCTAACTCTTTGTCAGAAGCAAAGCATAATATTCCTGCTTTGAAAATAAAAAGTATCTTGGAAATGTATTATTCATTTTTAAGAGATAAATGTTGAAGCTAAAGAAATAAGTGTAGTGCAAATATTTTCAAATGTATTTCCATATACATAATAGCTTTCTGAGTGTGTATATACACGTTCTCCACAGTAAATATATATTGCAGTTAAAATTAATTTGTATAGTCATAATGGGGCTATTGTGGTAATAGGTGATTTGCTCCTTTAATGGTTTGAGCTCTAGTAGGGTAAGAAAACCGTGGGTTTGATCTTCAGTGAGTTGGTGTAGTCGCACACTGTTGTCATTCTAGACTTGGTATTCCAGAGTGAATCTGATGGCAAAACAGCACCAAGAGCATGTACTGAGCCAGAGGGGACAGGTCAGGTCACCATGCCTGGCTTTTGTCATGGGCTGTTTTCAGGAAAGCTGGGGCTGGATGCCCAGGGTTAACTGGAATTTAACCCAGTCTGAGGAGGAAGAGAGCTGCAAAAAAAATGCCCAGTGGCTGCCATCACCTTTAATAGCATCTCAGAATTGCAGCCATGACTCAAGAATGCCCAGTTCTAATTTTGGGGTTTTTTTGAGGCTCCTCTCTCCCCAGCTCAGAATTCTGTCATAAACTTGCCAAAAATCCTTGCTGAACTTTTTCTTTTCCTCTGAAGATACCTGCAGAGAACACAGAGTACCATCCCCATGTGCTGCAAAAATTCCTTAAGGTTATACTGCATTGATGGCATGATCCATCTCACTGCAGGTTCTTCCAGAGGAAATCCAGCAAGACCAGCCTGTGTCTGAGAGATTTATGCAGACAAAACTGTGAGGGAATGCGACTGGACCAAGAATCCTCAAGAGGGAAACAAATCCCAGCTAAACACAGCATAGCTGGCTCTTAAAAAAAGACAATCTTCTCCATACTTACCAGTATCAAACACAGGTGAAGGTCATTACTTGGTTGAAGCAGTGAGGAAAGAAATTGTATGCACCTATTGGGTATAGTGCAATGAGAATGTGCCTTTTTCCTTCCCTGGTGGCTGAGCTGTAAAAGAGGATCAGCCTTCCATAGCTGCTAGCCAAAAATTGCACCTTTGGGTTAAACAAGAAAAACTCTCGCTTTTAGGCTTTAGTTCCATAAATTATTGAGTTGCTTCGATAAATCCATGTGAATTCAGTAAGGTGCTTAAGTACAGCTTTGCCATTAGGCACATTAATGAGCCTTAAGCAAACATCTCAAAGCAGATGTGGCTTTATGGATCCAGGTTAAAGAGCTTTCTCCCTCTTCTCCCCCTTCTCCCATTAGGATGGTGCAAAACATCTCACAGGCAGCTCTCTCTTCTCAAACACTTGGTGTGGATGTGCTGGGTTGGCCTCGTGGCACTCTCCCTCATCCTGGCTGCTCTTTGGCTCTCTGGAACGCCCACTAACCTGCTCTGTTCATGGAGGGATTATTCCTAGAGGCATAAGAACCATGGTGCCAGTCTGGATAAAGTGCAGAACGTTTCTACTTCATCTGTCACTGGTAGAGGAAGCTGATGTACGAGCGCAAGCAGGATGGATGGAGCGATCCAGCCCAGGCCATATGCTCCTCATTTCTGACAGTTTGTACTTTGCAAAGACTTTCTGAGCCAGCAATCCTATCTAGACCACCACGGACCTGCCCTCTAAGATTGTGTTTAACTCCCTTTGAAAACCATTTAAACTTTCAATAGTTCATGAGCTTGAAAACCATCCGCTGGGATGATGGCTTTGCTAATTACAATGGTCGCTGCGTTTTAAACCAGCACGGTTGCTTTTGTAGCCAGCCAGAGATTGGAGGCTGAAAGCAGGCAGGAGAAATGCAGGGCTTTGCCATCTGCTCCTGCTGAAGACTGTTGTTGTGGGTAAGTGTCTGTCCAGTGCATTAATGGCCCCTCGTAGCAGCACAATACCTGGCGGTCCTGGCGTCCATTTCTGGCTAATAGAAAATGTCACAGTGTAAGCACCGTGTTCTAATTGCGTTGGCCCATTTCCATCACAAGCATTAATTTAGTGTAATGCTGTTTGGGAATCTCAGTGAATAGCTGATGTGGGGCTTGCCAGCTGCTGGAGGTACTGCAGTTCTCGCCGTGCTGGTGTGGCTGCGCTGCTCGAGCAGGAGCAGTGCAAGGGCTGAACTGAGGCAACTGAAAGCATTTAAAAATAGCAGACAGAATATTTTTGCAAGTGGAGACAGGGCAGGAAGAAGCAGTGCCAGTTTGCATTGGGAAAGAGAGCAAAAACCAGAAGGTTTTGAACATTTGCCAAAGCTGCAATGGTTTTAGTGCAAGCTGACAGTAATTCTGGTGTAAGCCGTGCAAACGCCAGCAGATCCCGTGTGTTTCACCAACATCAAACGTGGAGGGATGATTTACAATCAAACAACAGCAATTATACCAGGGATACAGATTACTTTATAATGAGACTGAGCCAAGGCCACATGTCAGTGCATTAGGCTTCTAGTTCACGTCTAATCATAAATCTTCAGTATGAAGGTTATAAAGCTCTTTTCACCAATATTTGTCTGCCTGAAAAATCTATGAAGCATTAGCAGCAGCTTGAAGCTATGAAGAGGAACCACTTAGCTTAATTTACATGTAAAATATATACAGTACAAGCTGCAAAAAAAGATCTCTTGATGTTTTCCCATGATATAAATATTTGATGTTGTTTAGATTCCTTTCCTGTTCTTTTATGGAGGGTTTTCTACTCAATTAGAGTTGGGTGGAAACACATTTTCTGCCCAGTTTTGTACCAGAATCACGGAGAATGATCAAAATGAACAGATTTAAAAATTAAATTTGTTATTGCAAATGAGATTTATAGATATTTTCTCTTTGGGGAGTATGTTGCTATATTGATTTCTTCAAAATAACAAATAATGATATGGACTATTAGAAGCTGTAAGGTAGTGAATCCAGTTCCTGACGATTTTATTATTCCATCACTCTGAAAAGAATTTGTTCAGCTAATTCTTGTTCTTGCTGATACAAAGTAAAGATGAAAGCCTCTGTAACTTGATGGTTGAATTGACATCTTCATTCCTTAAGCCATAACAGAATGGACAGTACGAAATTCTCTCTAAAGAGATATTTTCTTTTTTTAATGGAAAAGCAATCTTGGGTTTGACTGATGTTTAGTTACTGAAGAGCAGCCGTGCTGGGTCCAGCAGTTGGGCTGTCCTGAAACCTTTGAAGAAACAAATCTTGTGCAATATTTCAGGGCCCAGCCCTGAGCTGTGCAGACATATCTGCAATAAGACTATATCTGATTTTGTTTTGTATGAGAATCAGTCAAGAGAAATTTGCTGAGGGTAGATGTATGACACTCATGTGAACCTGATCACAGTATAGTTTACCATGACATTTGGTTGAAAAAGAAGCAAAGAAATAGGGTTGTAGGGTGAAATCCTCCTCACATGGCTCTGAAGGGAAATTTTATGGACTACAGAAGTATTTCTATGACATAAGAGAGTAAATTTGGCCTGCTTATTCTCATCCCTACTGCTACAATTGAAGTGGAGTACTTGTAATTTGTATATTTTAATGAAGGTGGAACAGCATAGTTATTGCCTGGTGGAAATCCCTGCTTTCATGGTCATAATTCAATGACTTTTAATATATATGCCATATTTATGTAATGCACAGAAGAGAGAAATTCCTGACTGTGTGGTACAGTCAAAATCAGCTGTGCAACAGCACAAGTCTGGTTCCTGTTTTTGCACATTCTTGTAATGATCCAGCAGACTCCAGAAAAAAAATCCCATTGCAAAGAAACACAGATAAAATCAAAAAGGGGTTGAAATCACTGATACCTAGCAATTATATCCGAATAATGATGATTCAAGTAACAAGCACATAACTACATTTCCTGGCACCAGCATTTCCACTACGGCAAAACAACGCTTTAACAGCGTTCCTAATCAGCATGTGCAACAAAACAGAACCTCAGCTCGGTGCTACTTAACTGGATGCTTGTTTTTTTCATAATGTTTCATAAATATCTTTAGGAAGTGAATCTGATGATAATAATTATACTACTGCTGTATGCAGCTAAAGTCTTCTCCCAGAATAACAAATAACCTGTTAGAAAATCTCTTAAGAGCTCCCCATGCCTGCCTACACTAATAATATAGTAGTGCTTTGTGTGTACATAGGCTTTTGAAAGGCACTTTCATGTTAATTATCTAATTAAGCCTTACAATTCTCTTTGAAAGTAAGTAAGTATGATTATACCTATTTTATGAAGGTGGAAACTGAAAAATAAAGGCTCAGTGTCATTTCAGCTAACGTTTTTTGACCTTCCCTGGCTTTCTTTGACATTGATTAGATTGACTGGAGGGTTTAGGTGGGAGCACAGGCACCCAAAATTCCCCCTTTAGGTATCAGAGGGAGCAGAGGAAGTGATTCAGCCCACATGAACTCTGTGGAGAGCTGCCGTGGGATCACTCACAGGAGCACTGGGATGCTAGGTCTGAGCTCAGTATCACCACTGCCTAAAATGTGAGGGGGGTAAAAACCCCAGAGTCAAATCAGCAACGTTCCCAGGCTTGTTTCTAGTAGCGGTCCAGTGTCCAGGTTGTCTTTGGCATCCCTCTGAGCTGGAAAAGGTCCCAACACTTGCACTGCAGGTGATCTGCCTGGTTAGGAATTAAGCCATCGTACCCAAGAGTCTGTCAGAGGCCTGTGACATTGTGGGGTTGCATCTTGAGTCTTTCAGTGTAGTGAGAATGAGGAGATGGGAAGAGAGAATTCTCTCACTCCTTGCTCTTTGCAGTGCCAGCATTTCCATGCCTGTCAGCTGGGATCTGGCTGCGAGCAGCAAAGGATCCCTGTGGGTGCCACTGGCCCTGTTCATGCTGCAGTTCCTGCTGCAGTCCCTGGGCTGGCTTGAGGACACGTGGAGAAGCTGTTTTTCAGCCAGGAATCTCAGGCAGTGCTGTGGTGGGTATTTGGTGGCACAGAGTTTGGCAGAGAGAAGCACCTCCAGCCCTCCTCTCCTGCCTGGCAAGCAGCACCCGCCCTACCCAGCTTGCTGCACTGTTTGCAGTGTTTTGAAACAACTCGTGTAGGCATCTGTGGAAGTGTTAAGTGTATAGCTGCTGATGTAGTTTCCAAATGAGTATAAAAAGCCCTAAGAGGAAAAATGCTTATCCTAAGAGTAGAAATAGGTTTGGTAGATGATCGTTTATAGTGGTGTCTCCTTAGTGGAGTGGTCTGCAACCTTTCCTGGGCCAGGGGCGTGTGATACCGAAGGAGCAAACACCAAAGGCAGGATCAGGCTTTGCCTTTCTTTACTGTTTTGGTTGAAACTTCTTGATTTCCCCCGGCTGCTGGTAGCACTGAAAGATTTTACAGGCAAAGAACAGGTTGTGGGCTACTGCCCTAATAGCTGTATTTCCTCTGACTTTCCTGTACAAATTCAATAAATAATTAATGAAGTGACTGAGGCTGATAGAACTTTCTTCTGTGCTTGCAGTGGTTCAGACATCACTTTTATCTTTTCTGGGTCCTAATGCACAGTTGGCGAGTGACTTCACTACTTCACAGGAAGCCAAACTGCTGGAAATTTAAGGCTTGGATGCTTAAGCAAAAACTATAATCAACTCAATCAGGCTGTGATTGACGCAGGGAAGTGCAGTGATGGAGGAGATCCAGAGTCACTTTCATGTGTGACCAGGGAGAACCACTGTAACTGGGAGTCAGGCTCTGAGCAGTGGTGACCCCGTCCACTGAGATGTCCCCAGTGGGGTTTAAGGCAGTGGTGATTTTCAGCTCCTAAATCTACCTGTGGAGATGAATCAGTGCCCTTCACTACCCTCCAGTGTTGCAGCAGTGCTGCCAGGAGAAGTGTGCCACGACTGGATGGGAGGAAAGTTGTCCATTAAAATTCTGCATTCCGTAAGGAAATGGGGCATTTAACAGCACTGCTTGAACGTGCCAAGTATATTTATTTACTTCTATCCACACTGAACTGTTTGCAGTAATGAAAAAGAGAATATTGTAATGAAGTTACGTTTCAGAAAAGGAGGTAAGTCTTACAGGAGGGGCCTCTCACAGGGGCTGTTAGTATTTGCTGTTCCCCTGCAAACCTCAAAGAGGGCATATGCCAAGCTGAAAAGAGAGCAGAGCTTTTCAGTTTCCTTTCAAGTGCTGGCTGGAGGGGAAACCACAAGGACTTTCCTGTTATGTTGACTGCTGTAATGATGTGCTGTACTATTGAATTTCCAGGTCTAACTGATGTGGATCAATTATTTGAGTTTGATGGGCCACCTGCTTGGGAAACTTCAGTAGTATTTATAAAAGACCTGGCAGTGCTCTCCTGGCAGGAGATACTTTTATATTCGCTCCTGTGCAAGTGCTGTCCAGGTTGAATTATAAAATGAATCAGTGCCATGCTGGCAATGGGATGTTATTTGGGTTTTCAAGTTCCACAGTAGGACTTCCTCAGTGTGTAGTGCAGGATAGATAATTAGCTCAAAGTATGTGCCAAAACTTGAGACCAATTATATGTTGCACATCAAGGCTCCTTTGTGTGAGAAACACTCGAGTCTGTGTCAGTACAGGGTAAGTGCATTGCAGGGTGTCTCCCAGAGATTGTGGGTGGTGGTGTCAGCTGTGAGAGTTGTGGTTTTGCAATAACCCAGCCAGCTTCTATCAACACACATCCCATGGGAAAGACCATCCCTGCTGCTCAGCAGCAAACCTCTCCTGCTCCTGCAGAGCCCTGGCTGCACCTGCTGCTCCTTTCCAGGTGTCTCCCTGCCAGTCCTTGGGTGCAGAAAGGGAAGGTGCAGCACACTCCTTTCTCAACAAAGGAGGTGATTTTTGGTCTGTTTAGTTATGCTTCCTTTGTGGGCAATGTGATGAGCAGGAGTAAAAAGCGTGGAATTGTTCTTACACAGGTTTTTTATTCTGTGTTTAATAGCTGGGGCAGAATTTCTTACAGTTGCCCACCATGTGAGGCATCTGCAGTTTCTCCCAGCACTGAAATTCTTCAGCACTTTTCTTATTATGACAAAGATTTGATGGCCATTCTTTCCCCACAGAGTATTTCCAACAACAGCATATGAATATTTTAAATATTTTATTTAGAAACATCTGGTTGCTTTAACCAAAAGAGACATTTCTTTGGGATTAGGTTCATGAATTTAAATCAAAGCTATTAGTTGTTGTGGTTTGGTTTTGGTTTTTTTGTTGGCTAAGAAAATAGTCTGAAAGTATACAATCATCTTTTCTGAGTGTGCCTGCTTTGCTCTTGCTGTCCTTTGAACATTCTATTATGTCAAATACTGTATTTTGATTCCCATGAGCAGCTTTATGACTGGAGGACTCCCTTTGCAGAGTATCTTCCTGCACAAGGTGCAGATACAGGTGTGGGAAAATCCTTGAATTTTTAAGTTCTCTCATTAAATGGGATCTTTGCAATCCTGAAGTTCCAGCATGTGGAGATCAGACTCCTTTAAAACACAGAACTGAAAATATTTGCAGGTTTAGATGGATTTTCTTAGTTTGTTCAACTTCAAAGAAATTGAAGAAGGATGTCTAATGTATATATTGCTGGTTATTTGTTGTTTTCCAGGAGGAATAAAAGAATGTGACCAGATTCCATTTTGGCTGTTAAATCAGTGCAGCCCTGAAACCACGTTAGTATTCCTGACATTTCATCAGAGCACTGATTTGGCAGCTCCCGACATTTGGATCAGTGACTGAACTTGTTTCCTTGTTGATAGCAAGTCATCTGCAGTTAGAGCAAAACGTGGCTCCTAGACCTGACAGATCTTCCTTTGCCTTGAAAATAAATCCTAACATTGCAAGGTCATTCAAGAGCTCTCACTGGAAAAAAGATTCTGCTCTTAACCCTTTTGTGGGTCAGTACTTCTCTCCTTTTCCATGGTCTTTACTGGAGGATCAGAAAGTGCTTTATAAATGTTAGATAGTATTAGATAATCTTTCTGCTGAGTTTGATAAAGCAGTATTTCCTTCATTCCAGACTTCAGGCTGGGAGTAGTTAAGTGACTTGCCCAAAGGAGTCTGTGGTAGAGCTCTGGGTAAAATTTATGCTAATACCAAGTTGGCCTTTCTGTACTGTGGTATTTTATTCAAAGGGTACCTTAACTGGCTCTACTGATTCAAGTGAAAATGGGATATAATATGCTTTATAAACAAGTTCATGAACTGACAGGAGGGAGAGAGAATTCTTATTTAAACGAAAGGGTAGTACATTATTTTTTTGCAGAATAAAGCGGAAAGAGTAAGAACATCTGGCTGCTCCCCTCGCCTCCCTAACACTGGGACTGAGTGCAGGCTTGAGCAGGGTCCTGGTTAGTTACGGACATTAAGTGATGTTATAACCCCTTTTTACAGCTCTAAATTGCGCAGTCCTAATCCAGGCACGTATCTTGGACGTTTCTGGAGAGCCTGAGGAGTGACATTTCATTGTTACATGACTAAACTCTTTCTTGGGTTGGGTTTTTTTTTTTGTAAAGAGGCAGAAAATGATCCTGTAAAAGCTGACTTTTTTAATCATGTGATTCTGATCTCACATACAACACTCTGCATAACAGTTATATTCCATGTGCCCTGTTCTTCTGGCTTCACCTTAATCAGCCTCCTTTATTGATGCTTGATTGGCAATTTAGTGATGTGGGATGGAATTCAGCTCAGCACGGGATCACCCACCTGGAGTGAATGGCTCCTCTCAGCATGGATGTATTTTTTCAGTAATTTATCACTTTCGCATCAGCAATTCTCTACATGACCTCCCTGCTTTTGATTTCCTATTTGCAATATCAGCTTTTTCAGACAAAATCAATGATGAGCAGTATAATTAATTTTTACGTGTTTTAATTAAGTTTTCAGCTGCTCCAGTGCTTTTCATTATCTTAGCATGATCTGTTGCTGCTACCGAACATTACAATGAAAAAAACCTGTTGATTAAATAAAATACTGTTTTAAAAGTCCCCTGCAAGTTGTCAAAGTAATTAAAGTTCAGCGACACAAAGTGAATATAATACCTACTGCACAAAGAAATGTCAGGTAGAGCAAGGTATTTAAAAGGTCTCAGGAACCTACAACAGCTTGGGGCAGGTTCTGTCAACTCTGCAATGGTTTGTGTGGCACCTCATCATCCTTCTGACATCTGATGCCATTTATGTTACCCAGTCATGAGGCTGAAGGACCCACTGATGCCTCCAGGAGCTGAATTTGCAATTTGCAAGTTGAACAGAGATCACCAGTATTAATGTGGGAAGGTACAGAAAGGTTTGAGTTCTTGACAACTTTTGAAACTCTGCTTTGCAGGAAAAATACAATATTTAACCTGCTGCTAGATAGGAAAGAAATTGATGGTGCCTTGTCTCTCAGGGGTTTATTTTTAGAGGAATTCATCTTACTCTGTTTCACTGGTAAATTAATCTGTTCATTGGGTTCTTGGGTAGAAGACAGACATTGCTTGGCTGTTGCCTGTTTAATTATACCCTGTAATTTTGATTGACAGTGGAATATGCATTGAAAAGCAGCTGGAAGTGTCTGTCAGCTAGTTTAGAAACTGGTGAGGAATCTCTGCCTCCTGCAGTAGCTGCTTGCTGTGCTAACCTAGGCCAGGTGAGAGGTTGGTGGATGGTTGGGGGGCAGAAGCAGGCAGCCATCACTCTGTTCTGAACAGTCAAAAATTAGATGTTTAAAGTGTGCCACAGCTACTTCGAGCAAACACTCAAAATCTGAGGGTTAAGCATGAAGAGCTTGTGTTTCTGTGTAAGGCATTAATTGGGATTTCTCTCTGCTGGAGTGCCTGTGAGGATGCTTTTTCTGTGTTAACTTGAGAGTCTTATAGTGTGTTTGGCTTTTATGTGTGGCTTTTTTAACTGGTGCTCAGTATTCCAATAAATTGCGTGAGACTCCAAATCACGAAGGTTAAAGGTACTTCCAGTGACCTTGGGGGGGTGCAGTGTGGGAACGGGGGGAAATAGGATGAACACATTTAGTTGAAAGCTAAGTGAGCTGTAAAAGGAGAGATACTGAACATTAATGATACTGTGTGAAGTTTGAAGCCATTAAAATGGCCGGGAGACAGTTTGTGCAGGGACAAGCTGGTGCTTTCAAGGCCTTTTGCAGCTCTGTGGTGTTTGCCTTGTCTGCATCCCCCACTTCCCTGTCCACGAGGTTCTGCTGCTGCAGCTGCATCACTGCTCTGCCTCCTCTTGATCACACCAGTGTTGTGGGGGAGAAAGAGAATGAAGAGACTGTCAAAACTGTAATATTTTTGCCAGCAGCCTCCATGTCCTTATTCTGGGAGTTCCATCCCAGGACAGCCTTCCCAGTGGTGAAGGCAGGGCATTTTTGCATTTCTCCGTGTTTTCCAAGGAGCTGCGAGCCAGTGAGTGGTGAGAGAACACCAGATGGAAATGAAAAGCTGGGGAGAGCCCTAGAGAATGGCACCAGCTGAGCAGACTTGCCCAGGCCAAGGTACTGCAAGCAGTGATTCCCTCCTTTGGTCAGCATTATTCCGAGGTTTGTTGCCAAAAGGGAACTGGAGAGGGCATCTGTGTCCATATTGTCGGATGCTGTTGGCAGGTCTGGTGCAGCAGGGAAAGGAGAATGTGGGCTATGGGGACAGCCCTGGTGCATGAGGGGCTCTCTGCAGCCAAATCACAGCTCTAGCTCTGACTGCAGCTCTCCTTTTCACAACTTTTAAATGGGCATAAAGTGCCATACAAAATAAGCAGGATTCTCCATTCAAAATGAGGAGTGTGGCTTACCAAGTGATACAAAAACTTCTTTCAGAAATGTCTGTGCAACATGACTTGACTGATTTACCTTTTAATGGCTCAAAGCCAAGAGCATAATGAAATTGTGAGCAGAAGAAATTACTCTAGTGCTTTTTCCCTTTTGCTATCTGCTGATTTATTGGAAATGCCTTTCATTCAAATAACTGTCCCATTAACCCACGTGCTGCCAGAACCCTGGGAAAGAAAAGAAAGGTAAAGCATAGGAAGTGACTGCTCTGTAAGAGAGGAGAGCCAACAAGCATTGTTGCACTGTGTGTTTGCAATTTTGGAGGCAGAGGAAAAAAAAAGTTTATGATTTCAAGCATAACTTACTCTGGAAAGCTGGAAGCTTAAAAGCCCCATGGATAGCTGATAAAAATTTTGTGATGGCATGTCTCAGCTCTTCTGACATGGGTTATTTAAATCCTAGACTTGCATTGCAATAATAATCAGATATTCCTCCCCAGTACTGATTCTCTGCCCCATTTGGGACTGCCTGTGCATCCTCTCTCTGCGGCTCAGGAACCTGGGTCTGGATCTTCATGGCTGAATTTCCTGAGTGTCAGGCAGGCTCTTAGAGCTGTAGAGATGGGGCTGAGGACCAGCACCACGTTGATGTGGCCTTGTGGCTGTGATCTCACAGAAAGCAAAAGGCAGAAGGAGGAGAGGAGCTCAGAGCTGGCAGGGAGGCTTCCAGCTCCTGATACAAAAGCCTGGCTGCCTCCAGTCCTTGCTGTGAGAGACAGAAAATAAATTGCTGCTGTTGAACATTTATTTGCACTCACAGAATATTCATCCAAGGAGCAAGGAAAGCACCAGAGGGGTGTGATGGGGGCTTGTTTTTTCTTAGCAAGCCAGTAGGAAATAATGCCAGAATCACACGGTGGAAGATTTTTGACAACATGGAAATTCCTCTTTATGCACTGCCAGCTAACTCCAGCTCGGTGCAATTCCTCTCACCTGGAGTCAACAGCAGCTCGAGAACTGCTGCAGTTTTTTAATCAGTGACTATTCAGTATGGCTTCATCACTGGACCTTTCCTACTGTAGACCCAGACCACGTGTGGCAGCTAAACAGCTTTTGTTTTGCCCTTCTGGAAGAACAGAAAGAGAAAAATACTGGCAGAATTTCTGGATAGTGCCTCTGTTAGTTAGTATCTGTAAATACTTCTGAAAACTATGGAGGTTTTTGGACAGGGGCAGGGGGGGGAAGCTAAAGTTGATGCAGAGGTCTTGTTGATCTGAATACATTTAAACAGAAAATGAGATTCTTTCCAATTGTCAGAATTTCTGGAATATTTTCCTGAGGAGATGTTAGGGACTGAAAGGCGAACAAGTTTTGTTACTTTGGGGTGAGTTAGGTAGAGGTTTGGGGTAGGTTGTAGATCAGTTTAGGAAGAAATGAGGTTTTGTCTGGAAGAACAAACACGTGTATAGATGATGTTCCTTGTGGAATGGAAGTGTTCTCGAGTCCCTCAGAATGGTCCAGGTCCACATCATGCTCTGCTGCTTCAGCTATTGCTTTATCTGTCTCCCACTTCCTGCATCAGCACATGGACACTGTGTCCATGGCATGGCAGTGGCAGATTTTGCAACGGCATCTGTTTTTCAGCTTTGAGACTGAACAGGCATCTGCTGTTTATTTCTGGTGGATGTCCAAAAGGAACATTGATGGATGGTGGTAAAACCCGAGCTTTGGGCTGGAAAAGTGGCAGTGGAAAACTTTCCCCTAGAAAAGCAACCATGTTGTTAAAAGCTCCTTGGGCTGTGTTTTGGAGCTGGCTATAAATCAGGGACAAGAAGAGAAGTAGAAACCCCTTTACAGTTATCGGGCAATCCTTGGAAACTGGTCTCCACATATAGGTAAAGACTGGGATTGAATTGTCAGTGTAACCACCTGTAAAGCTCTTTGAGTTTGGACTCACTGATCAAGACAGAGCAGACTGAAGAGGCCCTGAGACAATGTGGAATTTGACACAAAATAAGGGATTTTTTCATTGCATGTTAGAACATCAGCTTGCAAGAGAAGAATAACGATAGTTCAAAGTTTTGTAGATAAATATTATGCCTCGAAGTTGTGTTGGAAGGGGAAATCAAAGATTTTTCTGCAGCCTTGCCAGTTAAACGAAATGATAAATATTTGCATTCATGGATGCCCTGGAGTCCTTTCTGTAAGAAAGAAAAGAAAAAAAAGGTAGAAAAAGGTTTGAAATTCAGTACTTGCTAAGAAAATAAAGACCTGGGGCTGAGCACAAGTACTTACTTAATCCTTGTTGTATTTGTGCTTTCTTTGACACTTCTTTCTGCTACTTCCACTGATGTCTGGTAGATGGCATTAGCGTATAACAAATTTCTGAAGTTCTTTTCTTGTTGGAGGGGGGTTTATTTTTCATCCATTCTACAGATAATACTGTCTTTTCCTGGCTAAGCAGTTTTAAAGCCTTTTTTCCCCTCAGTGTTTCAGTTATTATTTGACTAAATGCTTATATTATTCAACATGCCTTTTTTCCTCCTCCTTGTGCCATATAATTATTATTTCTTCTAGAGGGCATCAATCACTGAGAAAAAAAACTTGATATCTTCAGCTGACTCTGAATTTAGAAGCTCTGTTATATTGTGCACTGTTTATATGCAGTACCATATTTATTTCATATTCTCCTGGCCTAGAAATGGGGATGGTGCTCTGAAGGAAGAAGAAAAATTTCTCTCACAGAGAGAAAAAATGCAGAAACTCAGAGCAGTGAATAGAGGTGCTTATATATAGGGTTGAAGACATATTTGACTGCTCTGCAGAGAAAGAAGCTCCATAAATATCTTTTGTCCTTTTTTAGTCCACATAAGCATTTTTAGCTAATTTTGTGCGCTCCGAGAAAATTAATAGGACTTCCATGACACAGGGGCCATTTTGCATAGGAAAACAGTAAATCCTAGGGATTTTCTTTATCCAGACCAGGAGAAGGAAGTTTCACCCACATGTGAACTTTGGCAATAGGGTTTATGGGTCTGCCAGTAGCTTTATCTTCATCAGTGCTTGCTGGGTAAGACATCTTTTGTGCTGAGATGTACAGATTCACCCTTGCTTTTAGATTCAAGAAGCAGGTAACATTTTGAGCAAATGTTTTGGCTAAATGCTGGTCAAGAGACATTTGGAGCAGTGGGACACTGCATTTTCCCCCCCACACACACATTCTCCCCACCATAGAAACAAGACTTATTTCCTTCATAAATAACCAGTTTTCCAACAAATATCGCCAGTTGCATAATTAGTTTCTTTTCAGAACAAGCAAAAGCCCGTATTTCTCCAAGCTTTTCATGTCGATAGCAGAAGGGAGAAGTGAAGTGCTGGGGGAACAGTTTTGTGGGCAAAGTAATGATTTTAAGTAATCCTCAAGAGGTATCTGTTTATGAAGATAATCCTTTCTAGATCAGATGTGCTTGATAGCAAAGCACTAAAAAAATGATAGAGATATCTTTGAGGTTAATTTTGTATATAGAGTATATAAATGCAAAACATGCTAAGCACCAGGTTTTATTGAATCTATCTAATTATGAGCAACTAATCAGCATAATTTTCCTGCATTTTCAACCACATTTCCTTGAGACTGAAGTATTTAAGGCAATTACGAAGAAATGCCAACACCTAATTGTGACAAATTCTATCTGTAAGGAATCCTTGTGTTTTTATATAGAAATGCAGATAATTTAGGACATGTAGGGCTAAGCTCTCTCTGCGTCCTGGTGTAAGAGGCATTATTGTGGTGCAGACTCACTGCAGTGAGTGAACAGCTGAACATGTGTCCTGGTAGCCAGCTTTCTTTTCTTTTTAATAGCTTCTAAAATGTGTTGGTAGAGATGTTTTCAGTGCCTGAAAGCATTGCTGGCTTCAATACAGAGGGCCAGGTTCAGCATCCAGTGGATGAGGAAAGCATGTGGGTGCATTTCTCTCCTTCTGCTTGCAACAACCTGTAACTTCCAGCATTAAGGTGTCATTTCTCCTAGGTGAACACCAGCAGGGCTTCTCAAAGAAAGATGGACTGATTTCACAGGGGGATCACCATCTGTCTGAAACGTGCTGGCCTGCTGTAGCACAGCAACATTCCTCTGGTTTCCCAGGCTTTAGCAGGTGGAGGTGTCCTTGCTGGGGTTTCTCTGAATCTCCCTGGTGTGTTATTTCCCCTCTCTGCCATGCCATCTTCATGGTGCTCTGCTGCTACTATTTGCAGGCAGGTTTTCTTACACCTGTTACTGCACCTTTCCTTGGCCTCTGTCATCTCTCACGGTTACCGAAATAGTGCTGGTTGTGGACTGCTCTCCAGTACAGAAATAGCATGTTGTTGTAATGTAGAGCATTAAAATTCATAGACTGTAGCCCATCTGTTTCTTGCACTTTCTGGACAGGCCTGTTAACCTTTGAGAGATTTGCCGTTCAGATCTTGCTGTACAATAATAAAAACAGGGAAGTGAAAAGGAGCCCTACTGGGAGAAAGTTTATGTGCTGGGATGATGAACCCATAAAACTCTGTGACTGTTCCAGACTGTGCTCCCAACACGTGGTCCCCCACCTGCTCCCATTCAAGCCTGGTAACTACCTGGGTAATTCAGGTTAAGAGAAAGGCTCTGGCTGTGCTGTTGTGCTGCAGGGGGATTGGTTTAACCTCCGTGTGGCAGTCAGGATGGAGACTTGTGTGCCACCCTGCTAAGCTGCTCCCAGATTTGTGTGATGATGATGATGATAAATAGCTACAGGGGTGAGAGGAGGAGGCTCTGCTCAGCAGCACTGATGTGAACACAGCCCAGTGCTGCTCCAGACAGATGCTCTGGACCTGAGAAACATTTGCTACAGAATTCACATCTAACCCCACTGCTACAGTGCATTTCTTGTGACTTAAATATCACACTTCCTAAATACGTGTGTATGTTTTCACAGTTCAGAGCAAATGCTCTGCGTTGATTTCTCTTGTGCTGGTCTTCTGTAAGGTGAGGGGTTACAAAAACACCCAGCCATTGATTAGAACCATAGAATTACAGAATATCCTGAGTGGTATGGGACCCACAAGGATCATCGAGGTCCAACTCCTGGCCCAGCACAGGACCATCCCAAAAAATCCCACCCCATGCTGGAGAGAGTTGTCCAAACTCTCCTGGAGCTCTGGCAGCCTTGGGGCCGTGACCATTCCCTGAGGAGCCTGTTCAGTGCCCCAGCTCCCTCTGGGGGAAGAACCTTTCCCTGAAATCCAGCCTAAATCTCCCCTGACACAGCTCCAGCCGTTCCCTGGGTCCTGTCCCTGTCACACAGAGCAGAGCTCGGAGCTGTCCCTCAGGAGGAGCTGCTGCACCTGGTGAGGTCTGACCTCAGTCTCCTCCAAGCTGACCAAGCCCAGTGACCTCAGCTGCTTCTCATATGGCTTCCCCTCTAGACCTTTGTCTTTGCATTTGGGAACAGGTTTTGTAGGAAAGGGATTTTTCACTTTGCATGTTTCCTGCTATTGTGGAGGGAGAGTTTACTCCAGCTTGAGTATGTCCCTAACCCACAGAAATACAGAAGTCAGAACAGATCTGGAAAATGAGAATAAGACACAAGGGCACTTCAAAAAAAAAGCAGAAGAAAATAAACTTTTTTCAGTTCCCAGTTAGTGACTTCATAGAGTTAGACTACCATTGTAAATATGTCTCTGAGTGAGGCATAACTTGGAAACTCCTCTACTCCTTGAGAAGCATCCACATAAATTTTTGTCATAACCTGGGGAGAAATGTGGGCAGGTAAAATCCCTCACATTTTTGGAACATCTCTCTTACCTCCCTAACAGCTACTTTGTCCAAAAAGAAAGTCTGGATGAAAGACAAAAAGCACCTCTCTCTCCTCTCCTCTCCTTGCCCTCTCTCCCTTTGTGATTCTCACTGGGTAATATCAGGAAATCCAGGAAGGTATTTTTAGCCTGAGCGAATAGAGAATTTAGGGCAGAAATGATGTTGACATTAATCACAGCAGTGATGAAATTCCACTTCAAAATATACGAATGTGGCAAGGTTTTCCCTGTGTCCTACTAATGAAAAGAAGATCCTGCTGCTGCCAAACCACAGGATGTTTTGCTCACGCAGAGGAATCACAAAATGAGCCTCTTATTTTTCTGCCATGTGGAAATGAGCATTGCAAGAGGAACTTCATTGCATTCCTCTGCTTCTGCAGTGAAGATTTCTGCAGTGCAGTGCTGGTGGAGGCTGCTGGGGTCGGTGTACTCACAAGTAATCTGAGACCATAACTGTAAGGTTGAAGGATAAAGAGACAGTGCCAGGGACCAAACTGTGTGCTGGCTCTGTGGAGGAAGGGACAGGACGTTTGATTCTCTCTTCTGTGCTCTAATGGGACCAAGCATCGTTACAGCCATCCTCAGCATGACTCCTGGGATCACAGAGAGATTTGGGAGCAGCAGCAGCAGCCCTCTCTGTCACTGCAGTGAGGGTTAAACCTCACCAGCTGCTGAATCAGATAATATTTGCAAGAGGAGAGCAGACCACGTGCAAATGGTCTCAGCAACTTCCCTGGACATTGCAGGCTTTATGGATGCTGTTGAACACACAGGAAATCCCCCTAGCCCAGGCTCTGAAGCCTGGTTAGGTATAGGAAAGCACAAGCAATCTTCTCAGAACCTGAGAGGTAATAGCTGCAGAAATAAAGGGATTTCCCAATTAAATGGCTTTTTACCCTTTGCAACATCCTGCCAATAACTGAAGCAGAGATGCTGAGATTGGGAGGCCCTTGAGTGTGTCTCTGTAGATAAATCCAGGTCTGGAATTTTTGTACAATGGTCTTTTCATGGTTCTTGGAGTACATACTCTCACCAATATGCCTCTCCCATACTGAGTTCTCTGGAAAAGGTCAGGTGTGATTACTGACCTACAAACATGCATTTATTTCTCAAGCCGTTGCATCTTTTTTCCTTGGCTCTGACACAATCTCAGTGTAGCCTAATTTTCCTCTCAATTTGCTTTTTAAACCTTCCCTAGTATTCTCTTTTGAAACTCAAAATATGTGAGTATGCGTGTGTGTGTTTATACATCAGCATAATCATTCTTTAATGTGCAACAGCTCCAAGTATCTGCATTCTGTCAGGAGCTGCTTTATGAATAGAACGTGCCTTAGCACCTCCTGCAGAATATAAGCAGAGAGAAAGAGTTTGCAAAATTTGGCCCAAGATTTCTGACCGTTTTGGGCACCAGATCTGTTGTCTCCTTGCTGCTTATTCCACAGCAGATGTTGTCCGTCAGGCTTTAGAATCAGAGAATAGTTTGGGTTGGGAGGGACCTTTAAAGGTCATCTGGGCCATCCCCCCTGCAATGATCAGGGACATCCTCAACTAGATCAGGTTGGTCAAAACCCTGTCCAACATGACCTTGAATGTTTGCAAGGACCTCTCTGGGCAACATGTTCTGGTGCCTCACCACCCTCATTGCAGAAAATGTCTTCAGCTCTGTCCAGTGTGACCAGGATAGTTTTAGCCTGATGGTGAGAGGCTGATGCTGCCATGGGGGAGGAGGGCAGGAGTTCTCCTTTGGATCAGACATTATGGATGAAGGTCACTGCTGCTCATCTCAGGAGTCTCACAGGATCATGCAGAAGTGTTGCTGTCCAGAGTGACACCCCAGAGCTCCTTAAAACAGATGGCCACGTCCAGGGCTGCTGACGGACTGACAGGCCGCCTCATTAGTGTTCTGCAAGAGTCCTGCTAATTGCTTTGAGAAAATACAGATCTGCTGCCTACGGAAATTGTTCTGTGGAGCCAAATTTGGGTGCACTGGGTGGTGTTAAACTTTGTGATATAATAGGATACCTAAGTGTAAGAACAAGCAGAGCTTCTTTCTTGGCAGAATAAAAATAGATGGGCATGGAAAGGGAAAGGCTGTGATGAGCACAGGCTGCTGAACAGCTCTGCCTGACCAGAAACTGCTCTGCATCAAATGTAAGTGTGGCATGTCCATACAAAAAACTCTCCACCACAACAGACCTAGCACAGAAACTGAAATGTTTCTGAACAGAAACTGAAATGTTCCCCCAGGAGATGATTATTGCAGGCTGAGGTGATGATGTGTCGTGGTCAGGGCACGTATCTAACCAAAGCTCAGAGAGCAGCTCTGTGCCTTGAACCTGATTTCTGAAAGAACCAAGGCTGAGGCTGCTCAGATAAGAATAATGAATTTGGATACTGTTAAGACTTTAATAGAAGAACAATTATTGGCCTTGCCAACTGAATATTTGCTCTCATATCTGTATGGAATTAATCTTTGCAGAGGTTTTTTTTTTTCTTCCCTTGCATTTCTTATGCCAGAGGAGTAGAAGCCAGGGACATGGCATTTCTTTTTGCCTGGTGACACCCATCCTGCTCTCTTGTCGTGCTGCAAATGAAGAGACCCTATTGTTTGTAAATGAAGACCTTTCTGATTATTGATAAATAACCTCTGGATGGAAAGTATGACACATGCTGGCTGGAAGAACAGGGCTCTGCAATTGTAATATTGCCTTGAAATTACAGCACGCGTAGTTTAAGGATTATTCAGGATAATTACATTAATGTTTCCAGAGAAATGAAAAGGAACACTTTCCATTCTACCTATTAACAAGCTCTGCTGGCCTTAAATTATTCCTGAGAAGAGCCTGAAAATGGCTGAAATCATCAAAATAATTAGAAAGCAGCAGTTGGGGTAGAGGGATGGGGTGGGAGAGGCCCTGGCTGTGGCTTTTTGTCTGACAGGTAAACACTGCTGCAGGTTTTTGTGGGGAAAGGAGCACAGCACAGAGCTTTCGGGTTGGGACCACTGCAGTCTGCAAATGGCTCAGGGAGTCTGCAGGTTTGGACCCTAAGGAGAAAAGAGCCTTAGGAGCAGGGTGCTCCCAGTGTAGGTGTTGCACACCCACCTGTGCACAGGTAAGCGTGAGCCTGCTGTCGTTCTGGCGTGCTGGGTGCTTCCATCCTCCGCCCTCCCTTGCCTACAGCTCTCCTGAGCCTGTGCAGTGGGAGGTGCCTTTGGTGATGACTTTTTGCCACTTTGATCCTTGTCTCATAGCAGCAGCAGAGATGTGAATGTTTCTGAACTCCAGACCCTGAGCAGCAGCTCTCTGAGCCTGGCCTCTCATGAAAGCTCAATCCTTCACTTGAACTCACGTTGTGTTTTTGGCCCTGTGCAAGCAACGCTGACTCCTGCCCTGACCTGCTGTTGCCCAGCTCACCTGTAACATTACCATGAAACCAGGACTTTTTGTTGTGTTTCCTTTGATTTGTTTATGTTATTGTACTGTTTGCTAAGTCAGGGATGAATAGATGGGGAAAATTCTAAATAACTCACTGTCATGTGAATCAAGTTCTCCAGGGTCACCTCTGCTGTTCCTGGAGTTTCTCATCTGCCTGAAATTCAGAGCATCTTTGGAACGCCTGTCTACAAGAGCAGTTCTGCCCCTCTTTCTCTTTAGTCTCCAAGAATTAGCAGATCTTGCATCTCACGGCCAGCCCCATATTTGTACTTCTTCCTAGAATGCAGCCACATTTATCTCCTGTGGAGAAACTGGAGCGGTGGGTGAGGATGCAGGGGGAGGTAGGCACTGCAGGTCTGGCTGCTTCCAGCACGCGGCCGTGTACACACACATTTCCTTTTCTCCCATTTCCCTTTCACTTGTCCGACAAGTCCATCTCAGCCCTGTGTGATTACTTGATGACCTGTGTGCCTTCAGCACTCCCAGCACTTAAACAGGATTTTGCTCCCTGCCAGCAGGTCAGACTTGCCCTCCCTGCACGCACACACACAGGGAAGGGTTCTCTCCCTTTGCTGAAGCATTCCGCCCCTGCAACTGCTGCCACTACCTGCAGAAGTTTGGGGAACCCCCTCCTTGTCTCACTACACTGCCCTTCATCCTCTCGGGGTGCTCAGGGCTGGGTGAATCCATCAGGAATGCCAATAGCTGCCTTCCCTCAGCTTGCTGTTCCTGGCCCAAAATAGTTAACTTTCTAATCCATCAGCTCCCTTAATTCTGCCTTTAAGGAGATGGAGCTGAAATGAGTCTTGGCTTCTCCCTTTGCACACGGGTACTCGAGAGAGCTCTTAAAAGACTCTAAGGCTGAGGATGATTTAAAATAATAATAATTTGGCAGATGATTTCTTTCAGTTGAGACATTAAAAATATTTAAACATTTGTATTTATTCTATTGTGATACTTCAAGAGATTTAGTGGATTTTAAAAGAAGTCATTTGGAGGGAAAGCTCAAACCAAGCAATTGCTTAATTATTTCAGGTAACAAAATTTTCATTTTGACTTCTTTCTCCACTCCAGGTGCACCCACACCTGCGTTTACATGCTGATTTTTCTGCATATTTGGTTTGCCCTGAATTTTTTAGGAAGCTTTGGGAAATGCTTGAGTGAGTTCCTGGAAATCTGCACAGCATGAAAATCCCAAGTTTCATTTTGTATGGAAATACATATTATTTGTTAAATGAAATTAATAATTAATATTGATAATTCAGCAGTAAACACTAAATAAGTTTCAGCTGCTTCTAGAAAATGCTGTCAAAAGTCAGGGCAGGTATAAATGATAGAGAAGGAACTTTCCTTCCTGTCTTTTGTAGGTCTCTTCTTAATGTAGAAATTCATGGATCGAGGTGGATTGGATCTCCTGCACAAAATAGAAGTCCCTACATGTTGCAGTCTCCAGCTGCAAAGATACTGAAGCTTTGAGGGGGGTTAATTTGTTTTCATCTTCACAAGGAGCTCTAGTAGGTTTTTTTAATCCTCATAACCCTGCCAGTTCTGAGGAATAATAGCAGTTAGGCAGATAGTTATGTCGACATCAACTTAAGGTTTATGCTTGCAAGGTTCATATATTTTTGGTAGCGCTGGCACTAATACAAATGATAGCTCAATAACAGAAAAATAGAACAGTCCCTGAGCCACAGTTCTGATGCTTGAAGCGTCTTTAAACCCTGCACCCAAATGAGAAAGAGATAAAAACAACCTACTCAAAGTGGCTTAGCTTGAAGGAGCATTTTATGTGTTACTTGATGACAAAATAGTGAGGCATTAATGCAGTTTACAGTAAGACACCCCTGAAGTTATCAGTGAGGTTGGTGTGATGCCTGACAGATTTAATGTAAATATTTATAGACTTGGCCTACTAATTATGCCAGTGGAAAAAATGCAGTATTAATGCTGTCACCTCCCCATGTCTCTACCTGCCAGCGTGCTGCTAGCTCGCATAAATATTCTGAAGATAGAAAGTACATCACATAAACAGAAGAGATCATTTAGATTTTTAATAAGGGATTAAGTTATCTCCAGCAGCGGTTTCCAGCCTGTGGTCCACAGATGTATGGTAAGCCTGGGGACTATTCCCAAGGAAAAAATGACAAGTAAAGAGAGGTTTTTGTAAAGTATGTAGGAATCTCTCTCTGTGAAATGGTAACAGTGGTATGCACCACTTTTGTCAAATATTTAGGGGTCCACACAGTGAGAAAAATTTGAAACCCACTGATCTACCATAATTGTGTAAAGAACTGAGTGATCTCTAAGTGCTGTAGTGCCATGTTTTAAATGATTTGACTAATGATCCTGCCAGAGCCAGGCTGCCATAAAAAGTCCTGGACCACAAAGTGCTAAAACATGTGCTTAACTCAAAACACACGGTGATCCACTGAAGTTATTACTGCCTGTCCCATCCATAACTGGTTTGCTGAATAAAGACCACAGGGAAATTTAAGACAGAAGGCACGGACTGCTATCATCTTGCAAACAGCTCTGCAGATGCCTGATTGTCTTGTACAACTGAAAATCTAATAATGTGAGTCTGCAGTTCATATTTTTCTGTTTCAGTCTTTTTATCCCAAGAGACTCCGAAGGTTTTAGGCGCCTTTGGTTTCAGCTGTCAGTGGTTGCCAACCCAAAGAGTATTACCATGGCTGTGGCAGCTCGTTGAGGAGGCTGAGCTGCACGGGCAGTTCTTCTGGTACGTGATCCACGGGCCTGTGGTTTCTGCTCTGGCACAAACTGACTCGTCACAAGCTGTGCAAATAGATGTGAAATGCTGTCACCAGTGGCTGTGTGTGTGTGTGTGTGTCTGTGTGCCTCATGTTTGCAACTCTTGCAAGCCGAGGCAGGAGGAACGCGTGGTTTCATCCTGTGCTGTCTTCTGCAACATACCATCACAGTGTGGGGGGCTGGTCCAGGCTGCCCACATCTGGCCTGTGCTTGTGGGCAGGACTGCTGACCAGCATGTGGCTCTGTGCAGGAGGAAGGAAAGGGCATTTTGGTAGCAGGGCAAAGTGAGGTGAGAGCCACGCATGGTGTGGCCACAGCAGCTCTCACAAGAGGTTGGATGGATGAACTGCAGGCTTTCCATATGGGCATCCCACGTGGCTTTTGTAGGATCTCCCTGCTGATGGGTGAAAGGCAGACCTTGCATTCCTGTGGGTGACTGAGTCCTTGCCATGGACTGAAGCCACAGCCCAGGGAAGGCAGCAGGCTTCCTCTGCCTTCAAAGAGTGCTGGGTCAGAGCTCTCATTGCTTCTGGTCACCGCTGCATTTATCCCTTGTAAACACTTCACCTGCCCACCACACCTCTGCAAACCACAGAACAGAATAACCCCAGAGAAGTGAAGTGCTCGGTTTGAAAAGGAGCATTAGGAGGGAAAAATCTCTCTCTCTCTTTAAACTGTCTCTTTTTTATATTGTTACCTTGACAACTCTGCTGCTGTGTTTCATCTTTGGTGGGACTTAGCTGTGGTGGAATAAGGGGGACATCCATGTGCGTTTCCACATCTACTCCAGCTCTGCTCCACAGGCACATGCCAGGCACAGGGCATCCCCAGCTGCAGAGCCCACGGTCGCTGCCTTGACCCATGGTGCTGCCTGGAAATGATTACAGATATTAAGAACTGGGACCCGTTCTGATTAAAGGTATAACATTATATCTTCTGTTTCTTTTCCTTAAGCCAAAGCCGGAGCAGTGTTAATGCTCCTTAAAAAGAGATGCAAGGTGCTTAAAATATTTTGGGTTATGAGGGTTAGGACAGCTGGAAAGAAGAGGGATGAAAGTACTCAAAAATAGTTGTATTATTTTTAGTATAAGGAGATACAGGAATATGTGTCAAGATTAGGATACAGTTCTGATGTGCTGAACTGAGTCTGGAGATGCTAAAAATATGCTTTCTTTTCTCATAGTTTTAGAAGAGACAGAGGCAAAGGTAAGAGGAGAGTAGTGGTGAACAGAAATTTTAATTCCTGCGCTTCCTTGCTGGTTGGGGTTTGGCAGAGCTGGCTGTTAACCTGGGCGCCCATGACCCGCCGACACTGGCAAAGCACAGGAGGCAGGGCGAGGTGGATCCCTCCCACCCCATTTTTCCTTTTCCCAAAGAAAATCTCCACCGCTGTAATCCTTTTATTCTTTCTAACCGAAATGGCTGGCTCCAGAGCAGCCAAGGCAAGGCAGGCAGGCTCCGGGGCTGGGTGCGGACGGGGGTGTCTGTGTCTGAGTGTGTGCAGGGAGAAGGGGGCTTTTAATGCAAAACACATGTGTTTTCAATTGCTCGCTGGAGCCAGCCCAGTAGCTGTAACTTGGCCTGACAAAGCCTTATTGAAGTACAGACAGTGTGGTTTCAAAGCAGTTAGAAAAAGAACGGGAATGCTGTTCAGGAAATTCTTCAGGCATGGGCAGGGACTTGGCTGCAGTTCTGCTGTTGGAAAATCTGACAGGGGCAGCTCATGAGCACAGGCCAGGCCTCGTGCTGCTCCGAACACTGAGCTGCATCTTCCCCAGCCTCCTGCACCCTCCGGGCGTTCACCCCTCGCCAAGGGAAAGGTAAGAGCTGCTCTGCGCCGTGCCGTGGATTTGCCTTCCTTTTGCGCCTCTGCAAAGGGGCTCCTTGCTTTCAGGCTGCTGCTTAGAGCAGAAAAAGAAAGTCAAGAATGGGAAGTTGTGGCACATTTGTGAAGGTTTGGGAGCAGTCTGAGGCTGGGTGGTGGTTTCTGGCTAAATTTGTGTCGGTAGTAAAGCTGCAGGCAAAGCAACGCCTGCGCCGCGTCTCTGGCTGAGGGAACGCTGCACCCAAATAATCCCCAACTTTTTCATTTTGGGGAGTAAGTACATCTATAACCTGAAGCCACTGAAAGGTTGGCTCTGGATCATCACTCAGAGATTTGGATGAAAAATGCGACTCAGTCACAGTAAATACATTTATAAGTGCATTGTATTGTAGTTGTTTAATGAGTTGAAAGCGTGTTTGTCTGGGGGTTGTTTGCCAGTTCCTGGTACAGCAAGCCTGTGAAGAGAGGCAGTAACTCAGTAATAATCATTGCCTTGTGATTTCTCTGCGTATTTTTCTCCTGTGTTTTATAAAGCATGAGCAAACTGCAACAGACAGCACAGTCAGAAGCCACGTAGAGCAGATTAGAAGGAAAAACATTATTTAGGGGCTCTTATATCTGCAACTTCTCTTCCGATTTGCGTTTCTTTCCCCAAATAACTGAAGAAACGTTTATGATGAAAAGCTCGCTCTGTCTTTAGGGACCTGCCAGATTTAGGCAATGTTCTCTCATCCTTTTAGTGGCAGCATTAAAGCTTGTCCTGCCTTTGCAGAGATATCAGCACCTTATATGGCAGGCTTGGGCTCGGGATTCGGGAGCGCGCGTTCGTCAAGGGATGGAGGTGTCAGGAGGAGTCCGCCTCGCGTCGCTTCACAGACTTCCCTGCCTCTGCCACTGCCTCTGCCTTGGCTTTTCAGAGCGATGTTATTTGATGTGTTGAAAATGCTTTTTAGCCGTGTTTTGTGGTGGTGGTGTTGGTTTGGGTTTTTTTCTTTCAGCAAGGAATGAATTAAGGATATTAAATTATACAGTGGGACGGTGCTGAGAATCTCTGACTTCATGGGAGCAGGCTCACAGTTTGCTTTGCCTGCATCCAGCAGGGCTGCACACACAGGGCTCGAACAGCCACTCATCTTGGCAGCCCAAAAATTCAGGGGCAAGGGGAGGTTTCCCACCAAAGGGCAACAGATCCAGAATGTGGCAGGACCAGAGCTTTCTCCCAGTAATGCTGCTGAAGAGTGTTAGGTTGGTTTGAGCCAAGTGAAGACTTTGAAGGTTTGGAGCGCAGGAAGGGCATCCTACAGGAGACATGAATGTCCTGTGGCTTCTTGGAGGCTGATGGGGGCAAAGGGAATGAGAGGAAGGACAGAGGTGAGCTGTGAAAGGAGGAGGCATATGATGGAAATAAAGAGGTTTGATAAGATCAAAATTTGCTTTCCATAGAATACACCTGCAGTGAAAATGCTGTGTTCAATGAAGATCTTATATGATCTGGAACTTCTGAGCCTTCACAGGCTGCCATCTTACCCTGCAGACTTGGAGCTCTATTGCTTTTCTCAGCAGCAGTTAGTTTAGGCAACCAGTCAGCCTATTATCTTCTTCACTGCTAGTTCTAAGCTTATTTAGAAATAAAATAAAATAAAATAAAATAAAATAAAATTCAAGTTCCTGCCTCTGATCATGCAACATCCCACCTCCCAAATCTGATTATCAGTGTGGAAGAGGCAGAGATATGAAGAGGCTGGAATATGTCCATCTTAGCCAGCAGCAGCCAAGGCCATGGGAGTTGGTGTTTCCTCCCTACCTTTGGCAGCTGCTCCTGAACCTCCTCAGTGACCTCCGTGCAGCTCCACCTGGGTCAAGCACTCAAGCTTTGAATCCAAGAGGACTGAAGAATGTGTGCATGTGGGGTCAGAGTGGAGAGAGCCTCTTGATTTTGGAAGCAGATAGATAAGAGAGCCATTAGCACGCCCTGATACGGGTATCCCTTCTCCTGGTCCTTCCCAGCAGCAAAGCAGACAGCAAGTGAGTCTGTGCAAAAGAGCAAATGGATTAGCACAGAAGGCACATCATGTGGAGTGAAGATGGTAGAGGGAAGATGCAGCAGAACAAGTTTTAACTTGTGAGCAGGATCACTGCAGAGACTGCGCTCTGGATCCTGGCGCATGCTCAAGCCCACAGTTCTCCAATTGTGCCATGCTGGTTGGGTTCCAGCCGTATAAATCCATATTACGATCCTGCTTTGCACATTCCTACAAGCTGTGTCTCTTTTCTTGGTGCTGTGGGGTGAGAGTGTGTTGGGGCAGGAGTCTGCAAAGTGTCACCTCCTGTGGCTTGCTTTCTGATTTGAGCTCAGTTGATTATATCCCTCTTGCTGTTCCCACAGCCTCCTGCAGTCACACCTGCTGCTGGCTATTTTGGTGCAGTTCTCATATTTGTTCATCCTGCTTTGAGACACTGTGGTGGGAAAGAGCTTTTCTAAACTTGGCACCAATGGACAGAGCCTTGTGAGTGCTTCACATCATCTGAGTGGTGCAAAGGAAGCGGCGTGTGAACGCAGCAAAGCTGGTGTGGTGTTTGCATGCAGCGTGAATTTATTGCCACAAATCGTGGGGCATTTTGTGAAAGACATTCTCTGTTGACTAGCTTGATACATAAAGGGACTCACTGCAGAGACTCTTCCTTCCCTGCTAGCTTTCCATTTTCTTCTTAATTCTGAAAAAGTATTGAGACAAGGTCACTAAGGTCACTATCAGGTAAAAAGTCTAAAAAAGCTGCCTGTTACTTTGGTTTGTTCTGGCAAAGTCTGATAGGTATAGAGTTTTACTCTGAGTGCTCCTTGAATGCAGAGAAGGGACAGGACAGCCCCGTGTTCAGCTTTTGGTTGAGTCCATCTGCTCCGAGCTATTGGTTCATAAACTGAGGTTCTTGCAGTGCACTTATCCTCAAGCACATGTGTTGTCGAAATGCTGCCAGCCCAAACAGCTGGGGAAATTATGAGAGCTTTCAAATGCTAGAGGTGGGGAGTAGCCTGGAGCATGGAGGGATCTGAATGAGATGCTTTACCAGGAGATGAATCCCCAAGGTCTCTCCAGCTGCCTGTGCTGAGTCCAGCTTCCACAAGATACAGGAGGAAAGAAAGGTGTTTTCCAGTGGACTGGGCAGAGTATACCCTGATGGAGCACAGGTCAAAAAAAGCTTCTTGATGTGCTTATGTTTGCCAGAATTGGGCCAGATGTTTGAATAACACTACATGTGGAGTACCCCACTGATAGAGAGTACTCAGAAAAGAAAAGAACATTCCTTAGGATGTTTCCTTTTACTTTTTTCGCTCTGGCCATGTATCACACAGCAGTGATACCCGAGAAATGGGCTTTGAGAGGTGATGGTGTTCCCAACTCATGGAAGAACTGCTCCCCATATGGAGGAATGGGCACTGCTGGCAGAAAAGAGGGACAAGCAGGAGAGCAAAGATTTCAGCATTGGAGATACCAGTAACAGTCACGAAGGCCGAGTTCATGGCTTGGATGGTCCTGCAGCAAAGTGCTGTGAGATTTAACTATCCCAGCAAGTATTTCATCCCACGGGCTGTTCCCCCCAGTACTCAGCCCTTGCTGGGCCATGCTGCAAGTGAGAAGTCATTTTCCGGAGCCTGATCCTTTTTATGGAGACCCAGGCTGTGGTCTGACCCACGTGAAGGTCCATAAATCAATTTTGGGTCATGCAGCTGGTGGATTAGCGGACCTGGGGGTGTAAAACTTGAGAGAGTTTTATGGGGAGCGGAGACGCAAAATGTCTTGTTGATAGATGGCTCAAAACACTCTTCTTCACGCCAGGTTTTGTTCTCAGTCACGCTCCAGAAATGTCTGTTCTTTTGAACCTGGTGGATACTGTGCACTTAAAAGACAGAGAAATTAAAGAGGATGAATCTGCAGAGCATTTACAGCTAGTGAATACAAGTACAGTGCCTTCCAGTGATATGGCAGAGAGCACCTCTGAAGGTTTTTAGGGCTTTTTTTCCCCTCATTCCAGCCCAAAAGAAAAGGTTTTTATTTCAGAAAACAAAGAGAAGGAGAAGAGGATGTTGGTGATATGGACACAAAGAGAGGGCAGATGTGGGAGATGTAGGTCCAAGACCTGAGGGAATTTGAACCCCTCTCTCATCTCTGGAAACGTGTTCCCATCACTGTGCTTCAGGTCAGCCTGGGGTCAGATGCTCCTGGTTTTTCTGATGAGGCTGTTACACCTCAGTTATATGCAGGCAGGCAGGGAGGGGAGATGCTGTGTTGGCTGTGCAAGGCTCAGGGCTGTTGCTGCTGCAATGAGCTGATTCCATGAGCTCCAGGACATTTCCAGCAGCAAATTTCAAGGGGGCCCATTAGACAGAAGCTGCCTTCCCAGATTGCATCCTCTTTCACCTTGAAATTGTTCTGTTACTAAACATATATCATTCAGGTGCTGATCAAAGAACCCCCCAGGGCAGAAAAGCATTATTGATTCCTTATGTAATACCTCACCCTACTCATGGCCCTCACTGAGCCTACAAAAGGCAGTGTGGCCAGGGAATGTTACAGTGCCACTGTTTGTGTGGGAAAGGTGTTAATTCATCCCTGTGCATGTAAAACACCTTCCTGCCTGAGTCACTGTTAATGTGGGTTGCACACCCTGGGTGAGGAACTTGCTGCCAGGGCAGAAGGACTTGGTGGAAGGAGGGAGAGAGGCATGGAGCAAAGATTTGCCCTAACTGGAGAGGTCTGGCGTGAATTTTGGAAGCTCAGAGCCAGTTCTGCTTTCTGGTGCCTTTCAGCTGAGCCTGGTTTCAGCTCTGCTGAAGGAAAGTGCCGAAGCTTCTCTGCAGGAGCACTCTGCGAGCAGCCTGTGCGGGTCAGAGAACGGGGTGACAGGGCTCTTCAACTGGTCTTAAAAAAACAAATAAATCTCTCTTGTCTTGAGCCATATCTCTAAGGTATGCTAAAGCAAAAGGATGGATTTTGGATGGATCTAAGTGGGCTGGATTTTGTCTCAGGCCCTGTTTGCAGTGTTGGTGTATATAAGGACTCTGTGTGCAGCTCTTGTGCAACTTACTCCTATTTTTTTTTTTTTGTGCAGTACCAAGAATTCCTTGGAGAAATACCCAAGTTCCAGGCTATACTTTTGTAGTCATGGTCACGTTGTCTGTGGCTAAATTGAAAAGATTTGGCTGCTTCATTTTTTTCTATTGTAGGTGGGATTGTCCATGCACTGGTGGTGATCCAGTGCTGTGCACTTGTGTCTTTAAGCCCTCTCAGGTCGGGCAGACACTTTAAAGTTTGACCTTTGGAAGCCATGCTTCATTTCCAATTTCTGCATTTGTTTCAGCATTAGCTTTTCTCTGCTGTTATAGAATTAAATGGTGGTTCCTAATGTTTTCCTGAGGAAGAAGTGAAAAATCCTATTAAGCAGCAGCAACCTTTCCCCTTAGTTCAGTAGTTGAAAGGGGTGAGGTGTCACCAGCAAGTGCAGCCACTGGATGTTCTTTCACAGTGGTACCTTTTTTTTTTCTGGTGCCTTAATTCTTTTTAATGTTTGAGTCAGGAAAAGTTGCCAAAATGTAAATTATGACTAGCATACTTCTCCCTCCCACACAGTACAGATTACTGATAGCGGATATAGCTGGTTCCACGTGTAGTTGCCTTGCAGACCTTCTTACTCTGCTCATTTAACACACCTCAGCACTGTGTCCATCATTCTGTCTCCTCTTCCTGGAGAACTACAGACATGAGCAATTTTTTTGGTAGTATTTGCAGTTCAGAGGGAAACAATATCTAGAAACCATATATTGCTTAAGTGTGGCTGTGTGAGAGTTTGTATAGAAAGACCATGGTATCTACAACTGCCATGTTATTTTCTTGCTATGAATTTATACTGTATTACTGAGTCTTGCTTGCAACACATGCTGTAGTACTTCAGTTGCTCTATCTCTGTTAGGGCAGCTGTGAGTTAAATATTTTATCAGAACTAGAGAAATTCTCAAAACCAGGCTACTGTACGGATGCAAGTTGCTCTTTGTGGTTGTGTTTTGTTGCTATAAATTCTTTTGATGTTTGTAAAGTTTTGCCCCAGCTGGATATGCTATTTTCTCCATCCTAGAAATTGCAAGTAAAGAAAAAAAGCAGTGAGAGCAGCAAAGAGATATAGTGAATAAACAAGTTTTGCAATAAAGGGGTATTTTTAGCTGAGTATTTCATATTGTTTCTCCTTGGTCAAACCTCTTCCATAGTTTGAGAGGGTTAGCAATGCAATTTATTCATTTTCTCCAAGGGAGAGGCTGCATTTAATATGTACTCTCCAGGATACCCTGCTAAAATATTAGGCAATAAAATCCTTGACTGTACAGCAGTTGCGGTTATAATTTCCCCCAGGTAGTGGAAACTCTGTAATTTATTGTTGTTCAGGTTTTCCCTTTGCACAGATTGGCGTGGCTGTAGCAGTGTGAGAAGGTCTGCTTTGCTCCAAGCCCGTGTGTTGGTTGGTGACCCAGCTCCCCTCCCTGATGAGCATCTCATTCCTGCCACTGCCTCATTCCAGACTCGCAGATCACCCTCCCACGGGGGAGCTCACGCTGTTCCCTCCGGGGATGGAAATCTTGTAACTCGCTGCCTACAAACATCAGTGCCAGCAACCCTGAGGAAGACACTCACGGTGTTAAATCAGTAGTGCAAGAACATGTTTGGTGGCTTCTTATCTGTCTAGAGTCTAAAATGCAAAACATTCAGCAAACTCGGTGTTACTAGAGCTGATCTCCTCAGTCTGTGCGTCAAAATAGGCTGAAAATGTAATAAACTGATGCCTGGGGAAGCCTGTGAAAGTGGCTTTCCTCAGCCTGAATATGAAGGGTGAGAACATGAATACTTTCATTTCTGTGGCAGCAAATACCTCCAAGATACCCTCCTTCCCTTCCCTTCCCTTCCCTTCCTTTCCTTCCCTTTCCTTCCCTTTCCTTCCCTTTCCTTTCCCTCCCTTTCTTCTATAAGAACAGGAACATTCCATGATGGATAATAGGACTCAAACAAGCACATGGACCCTGTGGAAGGNAAGCATGCTCACCCACCCAGCATAGATAGTTAGGGATACATTTTTAGGGATGTGGCAGCTGGAGAACCTTGCTTCAGGTTTACGAAGCTTAGGCAAGATTGGGGTGTGGGACGGGGAAAGGCAAACATTTCCCCTTTGCATTTTTTTTCTGTGGTTGGAAGGAATGATTTTACTTGAGATGATTTTTTTTTCTTTTAATGAAACCTCTGAGAAGTCATATTACATCTTCCAAACAAACTGCTGAACTCAACTGCTTTTACCAAATGCATGCAAAATTTTCCCCTCAGGTTCCTTAGAGGCCCTGGAGTGCCTGCCTTGCAAAACCTTGTGCGGTGAACAGAGTCACCCCGGAGTGATTTCCGTAGGATACCTTTAGACAGCGTGCCTACGTGTATTTATAAGTGTATTCATACTCATTTAACACATCAGATTCTCCTTTGGTCTGTTACTGTGCACAGCAAGCAGAAGGAAAAACAACCAAGGTATCCAAAGAGCTGCTGCCTAGCTGGTAAACTCTGAAAAAGGAAAAACCAAAACCCTCCAAGAGGCAGAGACAGAAGCAGTTTTTGTCGTTGGCTTTCTCCTGCCCCTGAACCCACGTGGTTGTCTCTTTGTGGTCATTTCAGATGCCTCAGGAACAGTACGCGCACCGGAGCACCATGCAGACCTCGGAAGGACCCCAGGTATACAAAGTGGGGATTTATGGCTGGAGGAAGAGGTGCCTCTATTTCTTTGTGCTGCTCCTAATGATTTTAATCCTGGTGAACCTTGCTATGACCATCTGGATTCTGAAGGTTATGAACTTCACAATTGTAAGTAGGGGTTACCCTGGAAGGTCTGGGGAAGACGAGGGAGGGTGCTGGTCTTTCTTCAGAGTATGACTTCAGATGCAGCTTCAATAATGGGGTGCTCTGTTGCCATGGACAGTCCTTTTGTAGAGAGGAACACATTTACCCAGTGATGCTCTCTTTCTGCTGGATATTGCCAAGCTGAGGGATCAGCTCAGTGTTGTGAATCATGTTCCTCTTACCTGCTATAGGTGTATATATACATGTATTTATGTAAACAATATACACCACCCTTCCCCAATTTTCAGTTATAAAATGTTTTAAACTTGATGAACTCAGTTGCTTTGAACAGGGATGTGGAATGGGTTTGAGTCTTTCTCTTAGACTTTTTCTCCACGACTGGGAAGACAAGAAACTTGATTTGCTTTTTACTTTGGGAAAATTCATGTTGTTCCACAATGATGTAGTTCTGGAAGCTTTATGAAATAAAATAAAATTTACAGGATGTCTCCCTGGCTGTGGTACTTAGGTGGAGCACATCCTTATCCTTGTATTGCTGTGCTTGGTGCATGTCAGTCCTGGAGCAGCTCTCCCTTGCTGCACGGACTCCCTGGCCAGGGTTAGCTTTCCACTTCCAGGGCTTGTGAGCCTTTATATATGGCAGATCCTTGTTTTTCAGTAGATAATTTGGCCAGGCAGAATGAAAATGAAATTATCAGTCACCTCTTCTTCAAAGTAGTCATTGCCACCTTGTTCAGATGGGGTCATTTTTAAGAGTGTTTTGAGTCTTCAGGAGAAACCAAGTCTGAGGCTTTAATCCTGGTTTTACTTCCTGAGGGAGCTCTAAAGCTGCACTTCCCTCGACAACTTTCGAGGACCTTCCCAGCTCTGATATGAGCAGCGTGTTTGAAGTCTTTTTGGCATTTCTTTCTCTGCTTTGGTCTTGTGCAGTCCTGAACAGCTGTGGCCAGCATTATGTCATTAATGGGCCATGAGAAGTTGAATAAACAATCTCTGGCTTCCTGTACCCAGCAGATAAAATGCTGTGTCAGGGGAACGTGGAGCGTTCATTTTCTCTAACCAGGTTGCTGTCAAGGTGTGCAGAAGATTGCAGTGCATGTGTGCTTAGGGAGCAAGCAATTATACAGCAGTAATCCACAAAAAGCTCCTGTGAGGGGGCAAAGAGTAGCCAAAGTGGAGCAATTAATGCTTAACCAGACCAGTTATTTAATCTTGTAAAACTGATGCCATTTTGACACCCATTTCATGCTGAGCTGTGGTCTTTAGATTAATGGAGTTGAGAAACAGGTATTTCTGAGGGGATGGAAGAGTTGGTCGCATGCTCATCATACAGGCAGTGGTGTGGGTATCAACCCAAGAACAAAATAAAAGAATTTCAAATTATCTCTTTTCAGGAATGCAACTTCATTTCTTTCTAATAACATACTTGGGTCCATGTGTTTTTGCTATTTGGTGGTGGGCAGTCAGCTCTCTAGAGATGGCTTGGGAGGGCAGGTGAACGTCTCTGCTCGTTTCTCCATCCTGCCCTCTCATGATGAACTGCCTTTTGCAGGCCAGGTGCTGAAGTGCCATCTCCTAGGGATATGTGCAGAGAGCTCCCATTTCCATCTCTGTCCCCCCCACTAGGATACAGACTGGCTTTTGGGGGGATGCACTAATCTTCAATTTCTTGTCTGATTCTGCTTCCTTACTTGCCCTCAGATTACTGGGGATTATTCCAGGGTAAAGTATATTTGTGTATGGCTTAGTTAATGCATATCTACTAATGCTAGTGGATGATGAACAGCATTTGGTGATAAAAACACAGGTGGTGGTGCTGAGTCCTGCAGTGGGAGCAGCTTTATGGTTGTAGGCATGGCCACACTAGTCAGGGTGAGTGCTTCTGGCACAGTCACTTGGAAATAAATACAAGAACTGGGCATGTAAAATGTGAGTCTTGCCCCAGTATGCACCCATTCATCTCCTGATCTCCTGCTGCTCCTGCAGCATCGCCAGCTGCTTTGGATCCTGCTCTGCAATCCCTCCTGCACCATTCCCTGAGGCTGAGAAAACCACTTGGCTAAGTGAGTTTTAGAGGCACACTTTTATCTCTAAATAACAAATGTAGGGAAATTATCAAATGAGCAGATGCAAATTTGGAAAAATCTTTAATTTGTTCCTGTTCTGATAAGAGGAGTTGAGAGTCCTTCTGGGGCAGAGGAATGATCTGAGCAGTCAGTAAGCAATAGCTGCTGCTTAACAGGTCTGAGTTACCCCAGTGCTTGCAGAGCAGAAAGGAGAGGAAGGTTTGTGTTTCTATTCTTCTGGAAAATGTGGTATTTCCAGCATCTCCCCACCCCTGAGCTCTCCTTCCCGAACCTGAGTCTGTTCAACTCCTCAGAACAGTCGTGGCACTTACCAGAATTTAATGATGCTCATTATAGCCAATAAGTGCTCACAGTATTTTAATGAGCACAGCAAACCTGCTCAGGAAAACTCAGGGGTGTTTTAAATGCTGATAGTGGGGAGTGGAGAGTGGAGAAGGGGAAGGAGATGAAGCAAGGCAGTCTCAGGATAAAAAAACCACCTCCTCATGCTTGCTGTAGCAGTATCCATGCACTCCATGGCCCTGTCCAGCCCTGACCTCCCTTTCTCTGCCCTCTGCATGCCCTGCTGGCTTGTGCTCCAGCAGACAACTCCTGTGAAACCAAGCCATAAGCTTCCCATCGGTGGCTTTTAACAAGCATCACTTATTTATTGTAGGTTTTGCTTTTATTTGATTGCTAAAGGCTCAAACAAATGTATGTGTGGCTATTGCCTTTTACAAAGGGCTGTCAAAGCAGTGTCACACCTGCATGGGGACAGCTGGTCACTGTCTGCTCTGTCCTCTGGCACAGTCTTTCATTTCTCATGTACTGTTTGATACTGGATTTGTTTTAAATGCCTTTATCCAGCACAGGCTGTAAGAAAAACAGGCCTAGAGGGGACCTCAAATGTCATCTGCTTGTCCCACAGCTGGTTCCCATAGCCAGGTCCATTTGCTCTGTTCATGTGCATCAGGGCTGTGCTGCTCTGGGACTGCAGGAAGCTCTGGGCAGGCTGCTACCTCTAAACCTTGCTTGGATTTTTAAGCCAAACCACAGAATGAATCTGGACCAAAGCCACCAATTTGGTTGAAACCCAAATGTACCCTCAAGGTGGCCTAAGCTAATTGAGGCAGAAACCGCCACCCAGTGCTCAACTTTCCCATGATATATAGGTACAGGGTGCTCTGCTTCATTCCCATCTTGGATAAGCCTGGTAGCAGGTCTGTGGTTTGTGCACACTGGGCTTGAGGAAGTGATGTTAATGCCTGTGGGTTGTGTGTGTGACTGAGCCTGCAGGTGCCACGCAGGTGGTGGCTGCGTCCTGCTGTCACATCAGTGTGGTTGAGGGCTCAGCCTCCAGCTGTGGCAGTCTAAACCTCCAGCTGTGGTGGTCATAGTCTCCAGCTGTGGCAGGCTCAACCTCCAGCTGCACAGTTTGGCTGAGGTGGGCACAGCCCCTGTGTGGATTTGTAGGTCCCAACTTAATTATAAAGCTGGAATGAGAGCTCTTAACAACCTTCCTCTTTCTGGTCCACCTGCATTAGCAGCCAGTGATGCAGCCCTTTAGCAGCAGCATTGCCCATGACTGTGCATATTAGCACATGCATATTTTATGCTGCACACCCATGATGTGCTAGGGATCTCTATTTCAGCTATTATTAGTGAGCTTAAAACATTTTTTCAAAAGCTTCCTGTTGTATTAGTTTCTGGATATTGCAAGAAAAGATGTGCTTACACAAACACAGCAAACCAATATCCTGATTTTAAGCAGTCCAAAGCTAGAAAGCTCTGATAATGGACAATGACAGTGCATTGACCTCTTTCCACAAGGGTAGCACACAATGCCTGGTATTTTAGATGGGTGTTAGGAGTCTGAAGCACCATCCATTAGAACCTGTTTATAGCCTGTTAGGTAGCAGGCAGAGCTTTAAAGGAAGAGATGAGGACTGTGTCCTGTTGTGGCTGCATCTAAATGTCAGACACCCACTACTTGTCTGCCCATCAAACCATGTAGGACCTTCTACTTTTCCTTTGCTCTTCTCTGGTGATTCTATCCACAGCTCCTGTTTGGTTGATATGGATTGGATTGTTCTGAGACAGGAGCTGTTTGCATATGGCATCCTGTAGCCCTCTACAGTGGCAGGTTCTACTAGACTTTAAACTGTAATAAATGGAAAAATAATATTTTCCCCCTAATCAGCCTGCAAGGTTTGAAATTCCTGGAGAACTGTCTTCTAAGAGTCATCCAAAGTAAAGGCTTCATATTAGTTTTGTAAAGAGAATATTCTGCAACTTGGCATTCAGGAGTCCCTTCATGAGCCGAACTTTACGTGTTCCTCCAGCCTGGGAGAGCACCATCCCTGGAGGTGCTTGCAGATGTGTAGCTGTGGTACTTAGGGACAGGGTTTAGGGTGGACTTGGCAGTGCTGGGACAGTGGTTGGACTCAGTGATCTTCGAGGTCTTTTTTGACCTAAATAATGCTGTGACTCCATGTGCTGCTTCCAGGTCCTTGCAGGCTGCTTGTGCCGTCTGTGTGCACAACTCCAAGGGAACGCAGTGTGGGGATGGGCAGGCGCTCACCCCCTCCTTCCACCTTCCTTGGGGTGCAGAGAGGGGGGTCTTCCCCTCCTGGCCCAGTTGGGGAGCTGGGGGTCCCTGACCACAGCACGTGCCACCTCTGGGTTCTCCTTCCACAACCACATGAGGTTTGCACCCTTTAGCATGAAGTTCGGCCATATTTTATTATTTTAATTAAATGGGAACAAATTACTTCAGCTGTTCAGATTTTTCGCCTTTTTTTGCCTCAGGCTGTTCATAACTGAAGGGGTCTGGTTTAGCATTGTTGAATGAAATGTTGGCAATTTAGAGAGACAAAACGCTGCTGTAGATGGCACAAATGCTAAATATCATTATTATCTTGCTTTCTTTATTAAAAGTTGCTAGGAAAAACGAGCTTTTAAAATTTGGTTATGAACAGTTATTTCCAATACAATTACTCCCTCTTGTGTGTAAACTACCTGCCACATTTCAATTACAGGAAAACAGTGGGGTAATAACACAGCAGTAAAGATGGATTAGAGTTAGGAAAGCTCATTGCCCTAGCAGGCAGGATTCTTCTATTAATGATTTAAAGGAATAGACTTTGTTCTAATTTCTCTTTTTTTTAAATCAGAAATTGGCTCAGAAGAAAATGACTGTGCTGTTTACATTCCCTTTTCATGATTTCTCTGGGGTCTCTTTAGGTGCAGTGGTAAGGCCACCATGGGAAGGAACTCTGATCAGCTTTTCAGCTTCTGCTTTATGGTGCAGTTGTAATCAGTCAGCTAAAACTGGCTGGAGTAAGAATTAATATTACTATATCCTTATTAAGGAAAGAGTGAAGTTCTTTTTCTCTCCCCCTTGCACACACGCACATTACAAAATTGTGCACTTTCCCATCCTAATTCAGGTTTCTCTTTCTATAGAACAAGTAATTGTTCTGAGACTGCCTGCACAACCCGAGAGCTTTGTGTATTTCCCTTCTTTCCTCATTCACATGGACTGCATCTTCTGATATAAAGATGTTAATCTTGTAGTGGCCTGACAACACCAGCAGCGCTGTGAGTGATTGTACTATTAAGTGAAGAAGTTCCTACAGGTGAAATCCTTCCTGGCTGGAATTTAGCAGGAATCTTGGCACTGACATCAGTGGATCAAGCTCTTCACTGTAATGCTTTTTATTTGCAGTTTTCTTTACTGCGACTTCTAATTTCTTTCGTCTAGGTTGAGGATAGAATGTGCTATGCTTTTTTTGTACTCTTTTTTAGAGATCCAAATTTCATTCCTGGAGGGTTTCTCTTTCTGCATGAAAAGCAACTGGGATTACTTTTCTTTTTTAAAAATACATGTAGTACTTTTTTGCCTCCACTCATTTGGAGTTTAGAATAACATAGTCAGTTTTAACAGGATATTGTGTGAAGCTGTTGAAAGTGACCCCTTCATTTCTGCATCCTCCAGGGTGTCAAGGATTTGGTACTGGTGACTTGTTGAGTTAAAGTGCATCAGTTTCTTCTAGTGTTACACCTTTGAAACATCAGTCTCTCATAATATTTCATTTTTATTATCCTAATAACCCCATTTTCTCAGCCAGCACAAGCACATAAGACTTTCTTCATCCTTGTTACCGAAAAGTGATGAAAGGTCCCCAGATTTTTACCTCTCAGTAAATTTTTACCTCTCAGTCTCTACTCCATGCTGAACCATTGAGTTTTTCAGAGGCCTGCCATGGCACTGCATATGCTGACAGATTATGCTGTGGCAGCAAAAGGAACAGTGAAATAGTAAGTCTTCTACTCGTGCCACTCACCCAAGCTGCAAATGCTGCACTGCAATCACTCAGGTAATTCTTTGGGTTTTCTCTTTGCTCAGGGCAGTCTGTGGTGTACAGAGTGTTATGATGGCAGGTGGCCCTTTCCCCTCAAATATTTCGGGTTGGGTTTCCCGAGGAGCTGAGGTTTATGTGCCTGTGCTTCCATCTTGATGGACAGGCTTCCAGCTCTCAGTTCTCAGGCGTCTCCAAGCCACTGTTCATACTCAAGCCATCTGATCAGCACTATGCATCCAGGAGAAAAGAGTATCTCAAACATATTTAATCTCTACATTTTTCAGAGGCCGAACAGCGAAGTATTATTTATTGGTATCTCTACTGTGAAAGAAGCTGCTGCATAAATTCTGTACTTACTACTCACCAGGAGTGAAAGGTGTTATAAATGTCCCCACACCAGAGAAACTTTGTAATTGGTGCTATTTTCCTACTGGACACCAGAGAATTTAGCCCTGGCATCCAGATGCTCCAGGACACATCCCTTGGTCATTAGTACTTCTGATTTGGAGGAAACTCAGCAAAAGCCATCTCCTCACACCTGCAGTTCAGTGCACGTGTGCAGGCAAACCATCATCTGCCACACTTGCTGTATGGGCCAAACTTCTTAGCAAGCAAGCAAGCAAGCAAGCTGAGACTCAGTAACTGGTCTTCTGTATATCCACAGCAGGAAACAACCTGACTGCATTAAAAATACATTATGGCTTTGTTTGATGTGTCCAAGAACAGAGGGATACAAAAAGATGGGGAAGGGAGGAGAGTGGCAGGGATTTGGGCGGTTTGCAATGGGAGGTTGGTTGATCATTTGGTCTCTGGAATAACGCTTCATTTCCAGGCATTTCTGCCTGTGAGCAGAGAAGGCCCTGTCTGCTGGTGCCCCAGGTCCCTGCTGTGATGGGGGGAGCACGATGGGAAGTGTTAATAGCCCAGGAGGAGCTGCTCAATGTGAGATGGAGCAGCAAGGAGGGCATGGGTGGGTTGTGCAGGGGGTGAGTCATAAACTCTTGATCCCAGCTCCTCCCTCCTGCGACCTCCCTCCAGAGGAGATTGTTCTCAGCTTTTCTTTCATCTGAAGAAATAAGATATTTCATATTAGTATTCATCTCAGTGCCAACAAAAGATCTTCAGACTAGCAGTTCTGAAGCAGAGAGAGATTTGTCTCTTAGAGAACATGTAAAAGGTATTATTATAAATGTGCGAAAGAACAAAAACAAGCTCGCTGTTAAAATGTCGATAATCAGTTAGTCCTCTGAATAGCTTACAATCTGATCCTTCCCCATATTCTCACAGTGCAGGAGGAGAAATGATTTAATTTGGGAATCCACACAGAAATGACATGCCATGCTGAGCCATAGAGTCAGTTTTCTGCTGCTGCTTCTCTTGTTCCTTGAGCTCTTTTTTTTTCTTTCTAAGCTTCCCAACATCCCTCCTGAACTCTCTGCACAGCAGAGAGCAGTGACCTTCCAGGCTTTCAAAACCCAGCAGCCACTGCTGGAACAAAAATACAGTTCCTCTGAAGCACCTGTTGTGCGTGGTTGCCTTCAGGCTGAGGTGCTGCTTGAAGCGGCCTCCGTGCCTCCTTCCACTCGTCCTGGAACTGCGAAGCCATCAGCTTTTCAGAAAGTGTTTCTTGGCATTCCGAACCCCTGCTGTTGGAGCATAATCCATGGAAAGAGAAGGGAGGTGGCTTTCTCTCAGAACTGTAAATGGCTGAGGGAAGTGTGAAGTGCTGAGGAGCAGAAACCTTTGGGTGAAACTGCCTCCTGCCTGTTTGCTGGGATGAGCTCCTGTTTGGCTAAACAAAAAGTAAAAGAGATGTGCCCTGTTCTCCCCACAGTTGTGCATTTCCTTTATTTACCTTCTGCAAGTGTCTTCTGCTGTGATGGCTGAGGGGTTTGAGGCCAGAACTACAGCCCTGTGCTGGGCAGAGTCTGTTTTTCCCCTCCTGCAGGGGGGAAATATCATCCCTGTATAAGCTCTTCTCCAATCCCAAGCCTCATTTGACAGATGTATTTAAAATACATGCTGCCATTTCCTGTGCCTGTTCTTCCAGAGCTCTGCAGTGGAGATCAGCTTGATTATGTAATTTGAATTCATCATAGCTTGAGCTTTAGTTCTGGCCATTTCCACTTCAATCGCATCCTCCCCATTACCCGTCCTGCTTCCGCTGCCATGGCCAACAGCAAGATGGACTGAGGTAATTATTTGTATTTAGCTCTGTTTCTGAGGGACTGCACTCCAGTGGGCTTGCACGAAGGACAGCCTGTTAGCACTGAAATGATGTGGCTGCAGACAGACTTAGAGAAGAGGAACAGATTCACGCAGCTGGTTCAGCCTTAACCTCTTGAGTTCTCATTACTCTGCGTCCACCCAGCGCTACTGCCCACCTCTTTCCTTTTTAAATGAGATCCAGTAACTAACAGAGAAATTATGGCAATTTGCTATATGAAATTTGTGATTATTTGCATTTAATTAAAGGCTTCTCTTGGGAAAAGGAAGGGCAGCTTAACCTCAGAGAAGCCTCTACATCTCCAGTAATTGCTTCTAATTGAAGTGTTTTGAGTTTCCATCCCACCACAAGAAAAGGAAAAAAAAAACCCCAACCTGAAGAGTCTACTCCCACACACAGGGTCCCTGAAAATTATTTTATCCTTGTGCAGTTAAGGCGACTGAGGGTCCTCACAAATGATTCTTCAGTGTGGGTTAACCAGCTAAAATTAAAGTTTCATCACTGCAAAGGCGGGTTTGTGGTGTGCTGATGAGAAGTGCGAGGGCACAGCCCATATTCCTGAGCTGCTGCACTGACAGACACAGATGCAGGGGTGCAGGTGCACCTCTCTTGCCTAAATGCTCCTGGTGGTTTCTGGGTTTGTACAGGTTTTTTTGACTTCCAGTGCTGTTTTGCTTATTATTGGCTAAACCTTTTTGGCTCAGTGTGTCCCGTGAAACACAGGAGAGGGGTTTTCTCAGCTGGATGTGTGCAGGGCTGAGCAGCAGGAGAGCCTCTGGGGCTGGGAACATCTCGGACATTTCCCTGCATCTCCACCTGTGTGTGTGTGTGTCTTAGTTTCTGATGCTGCAGAAAGTGTATCCTTCTCATGCCAGCACTGTTCCCTGGTCATCCTGGCACATGGGGTGTGTCCCTAGAGCAGGGGTGGCATTTTATAAACCGCTCCCCCCTGGCACAGGCGTTTGGAACCAGCCCTGCTCTGCCCAGGGGCCGTGGTGCCCAGGTCAGTGGTGCTGGGGGGGCTGGGGTGCCCGAGGGTCCCATGTCTGGGGAGAGGAGCCTGTCACCTCAGGATAAAGCCACCACCTCCACTCAAGCAGCACTTCAGTTACACAAATTCTGCCTAATTACAACTTTGAGCATTTCCATGGAGCTTCTGGCAGTGACATCTCTGCTTGCACCCTTTGGCTCTGTTAAATCCCTCCTTGTATTGTCAATCTGAAAGCAGGCATGACATAAATAAAAGTGTGTATGTTGTAGCAGCAGACGTGGGCATTTTCTACTGTTTATTCCTTCCACTGAAGGTACCAAAGCTGAGAAACATGAGAGTGTTCTGCTGTCCTGTGTTCTCGCCTTGTTCATTAATGTCTGGTATCAGGCAAGTCGGCAGGAATGTGCATCTGATTTCTGCTCTTTATTATCCCTAAGGCTCTCTTTAATGTACACTGAAACACATAAAATCTCTAGATGGACTGAAATCTTTCAGAGTAACCTCTGAGATGGCTGCAGGTGAATTGTCAGAAATAGAAACGTTGTTTGTCGTATTTTTTGAAGTTGCAGCTGCAGGTAAACACATGAAAACATTTGTGGCCTGCCTGTTAACTACTTAGCAGGCAAACATGCTTGGAAAAGTGCATCTCTTCCTTTTAAGAATAAAAAAAAAATGTTTTAACTCTTGATGCAGAGTCCTGAAGTACTTGTATTTTGTGTAGGTGCAAGTCATACAGACGTGTGTAGGTGCTGATTTTGATTCAGGTTATTTAATAGGGTGGTATTGTTTCTGACAACAAATATTAATCTTTCAAAACAAGACATTAGAGAATTTTATTCTAGGAGACTAGGAAATCAAATGCCTTTTATAGTCTTCAGTTTCTCTGTATAGTAGAAAGGGAATTCCTGCTAATTACATATTTGTGCACACAAACCACTTCTGAATCAAGCACTTATTTACAGGGAGATATCATCAACAGAGACTGATGGAAGGCTTGCAGCAAAGCCTTGAGGCTGGTGAAGGGAGGAAATTCAGCCTGAGCTGAATGGCTGAGTTGTGAAAATACCGGGTGGATTTACAGAAAACTGCTTTGTCTAGAGGGGAGAACAATTCAGTTCACCAGCAGGTACAGATGGAAAGGCAAATTTCATCTTTATTTGAAGTTTCCTATAGACCAAAGATATTTGTCTTTGTTAGTACCATAAAGGATTCAGCCTTGTGCGTTGCCCAAGAAGCAGGCTGCATGTTAGAAAGCTGATGTGTGTAATTCCTTTCTTCTTCCCAGTGGAGCTACATTTACTGCCGTTACACCTTTCCTCTATTAGGAAGCTTTTGTGCAGAACAGTTTGCCTTGTCAATCCTTTTTATATTGAGCAGAGATTGAGGAGCTTTTACATATTCAGGGCTAAAATAACAGTTCTCTGTATAGGGAGGCTGAGGCCAGTAAAGACCCTGATGTTCTTGCCATTTCAGGAGCCCTGTGAGGCAACAGGAGCTGAGGCATCCTCGGCTCCCTTCCCACAGGAGCACCACTGTGGTCACTTCCCATCCTCCCAGCTTCCAGCCAGGGCAGCTCATAACAAATTTTCACTCACCAGGATGGCCCTGAGAGACCTCCCTACAGGAGCAATCTGCACAAGGGAATGGCTTCCCACTTGAGGGCAGAAATCTGTGCTGTGGGTGGGGTCAGAACTCAGGGTGGGAAGGTAGTTAATTCCAGTTTTGCCTGTAAATTATGCTAAACAGACATGGAGTGGCCAGTCAGTTGTTCCCTGACCTGGTTCTCCTCTTACAGGGATGTAAATGGGTGGCATCAAGTTGGGGTTGCAGAGTTATAAGTGAGAGAAGAACAGACGGGCAGCATAGAGCTCCAGAAGGCAACTGCAAAGGACAGGGATTTAAACTTTGAAATATGGACAGTATCTGAGCAATTGCAAAGAAGAGTCAGTCCTGATTTGGAGGTTTTTTGAATTTTTTTTCTCCCTCTCATAGTCAACAAAAGAGACTACTGCTTTGGGTTGGTAATAATCTGCAGGGTGACGTGTTGGATGGATTTCACTCACCTACTAAGTTTGTCAGTTTAAAACAAATGCATAGGTGCTGAGAGGATTTATGCAGTACAGAACACATACAAGGACCCAAGAGAGCTCTATAGACAGAAATAGCTGGGAGAAAATACAAATCCATGCTCTGAAGTCTTGCAGAAGCAGGCTTCCAGCTTTGGAAAAACAGCATAGGAACCTGGAAATGGAGGACAAGCTCACCCCTGTAAATGAGACTAAACTAATCAGTTGTGCTCATTTCTCTCTTTCCTTTTCCTCATGGAATGTTTCCTGTTCTTGAAATTCATCCATCCAGTAAGAAATGTGAAGGTAAATGGCTGAACTCTCTGCTCAGTCACAGTTCTCCCTGATGCTTGTGTTGGAGGCACTGGCTGAAAAGCTCACTGAGAGCAAGTGTGGAGAGATGATGAGATCCATGGTGGGGAAATGACTCCCATCCATCCAAAATGTTTTCAGCAGCAGCACTGGGAAGGGAATACACTGGTGCAATCTGTAGCTCTTGTTTCTGTTTTAAAGGTCTCTAATGAGCCATGTGTGCACTGCATTTCACCCTGGGAAATCCCACTGAAATCTGGCACTCGCGTTTCATTTCTTGTGCTGCTATATTTAGGGCAGAAAGCAGATCTCCCAGCGTGGCTCCTTCTGGCTTATAGAAACCCTGCGAAGTGTCTTAGTAATATACACTAATTGCTTACCAAAGCTGCCAGCTCCCTGTGAAAATCCTTTAAAAAGATGGGAAGTGGAAGGAGAGCAGTTGCCTGTGCTTTCTGCAGGCACGTGGCAGTAGCCAGTTGTTGTGTCTGTGCCATGGGGGTGAGGGACAGATGACCTCGAGGGATGTGATGTGGTCTTCATTACTATGGACTCTGACTCAATCACTGTTTTTCTGCCCCTCCATTTTTATTCTGTGGATGAGGAGTCCAATCAGAAGTGTCTCTGTTGAGTTTTAATGAGTGAATTTGATATTTTTTGAACCTTCAGTCAGTGGTAGTCCCAGAGCATGCATATTCCCTTCCTCTGATGTATTTACTTTTAATAAGCTCCCATCTTTCTTGACCTTAGTTCCACTAAAAGTCATTCACAGCCATGCCAAGTCAGGCATTCAACATCATCTTGTTATAATCAAAGGAATGAACCTCTCTGTTCAATAGAATCTTTTTCCTGTGCTGACGCCTGCCAGCCCAGCTGTACCCCGGTTTCTGCAGTTGAAGTGACAGGGTGGTCTGTGCCTTGTGTTAAAGAAATGTGATGCCATGGCTATTTTTTAATTGTGGGTAGGAGAGAGAAGCAATGCATGTCAGTATTAGCAGTGTAAAGTGAGAATATGGTAGTTTTATATTCTGGTATCTGGAGAAGTATTTCAGGTGTTTCATATCCTTTCCATACTTGTCTATGTAGGAAGAAAATCTTTAAAACTTAGGAGTAATGGAGTGACTACAGTTCGGTAGAAATGACATTCAAAATCTACTAAATTAAGCAGAGAACACGTCCATCCCAGCAGCTTTCTGTTATCTTTCACGGTTCTTTGATAGGGATGTAATTTTCTGTAATCACTCAGAAAGATGGTTGGATATTTTTTCTATTAAATTCTGAAGGACTTAAACCTTTTCTGGCTTACCTTTGCTATTTTTCATGTTTATATACAACAGTATAATGCATCAGCATTTTTATACGTTTCCCATATAAAAATGAGCCATGTTTATAGAGGCTGTCAGACTTTCTATTCCACAGAATAACTGGAGCATCACTGTAAGTTGACACCAGCCTAAAAATCGCATATAGTTGCTGAAATGTCTTATTTTATGGCCCTGTTGCTTTTTAATAGCTAAGCTGTGCCCTTTTCTTAATTTACTGTCGCTATCCAGGAGTGCATTGGTGTCAGGGGATGCTCTGCAGAGGTTCCAGGGTAGCTCTGCTGCTTTTGTGGGTGCCCTGATCAGCAGAGCTGCCTGTTGGGCGAGCAACTGCCCAAGCTGGGATAATTAACTGATGAGGTAAACCACTCTACACTGCTTTAACCTTCTTCCAGCAGGTTTCTCCTACCAGGCACTGGAATATAAAATGATTACTTTTTCCTCTGTCTCCTCTGTATTTAGCCTCGGGAGATTTTGGGTAGGTTTTGGCTATTACAGACAGAGTAAATGCCTAGCTGGAAGCTATCTGGTATTCATAACCTTAAGGTATTTAGGAAATCATAAAAGCTGAATGGATTTTTTCTTTTTTTTCTTTTTTCTTCTTCTTTTTCTTTTTTTTTTTTTTTTTATGAGAATAGCTCCAAGAACTGCCTGCCTTTCAGGTAAATTCCATTCAGGATGATAAATTATGGCTGAACTGAACCAAAATGTTCCTAATGGCCCTAGTCAAAAGGCCTATTACAGGATGTCTAACTCACTTAAATTCCTTTTGGCTTTAAATTGTTAATGATTAAGTGGTTTAGGGCTAAAGTGATACACACTTAAAGGGCACTTTGCTTTAAGGTTAGCCAAACTGAGCACCTCAAGTGAGGGACACAGATTCACTTGAGTGACCTTCGGGCAGAGAAATCAGGATGTTGTCTCTACAGGTGGGGAATTTTGTGGGAATATTTGCAGGACATCAGGCAGGATTGTGAAAAATGAAGCAGAGGAACATTCTGGAGCAGAGAGGAACAGCAACTTTGGCCGGCCCTTGTGGTTTTTAAATCACAGTTTTGATATTGCAGAGAGAAAGTTGATTTGTCTTTCGTTATGACATTTGGAGAAGTAAATGTTTGGTGATATCAAGGGGTTTTTTCCCAAAGGAACAGCTGGTAAGTTGTAAGGCACCAGTCCTGTGCTGACTTGTGCAGTTCCTTGGGTTTAAGTGTGGTTTTGCAGCAATGAAGGTGCCAAATCTGTCTGGTAATCACGAAGGTTTGGACTCCTGTCCAGCCCTGTGCTGCTGAACAGTGAGCAATGCCACGTGTTTATCTGAAAGGATGTGCAGTTGTGTTTTAGAAATCCCTTCAGCATTGTCAGCTGTAGGAACTTCTCAATTTCTTAGATTTTTAATGTCTCCTGACAGTGGATCACAGAAAATTCCAAGTCACTTCACACAGGCACTTATGGGACCTGGGTACTCACAGCAGCCTTGCTCACATGGATATCAGTGTTCAGTTTGGCTTTTGTTTAACTCATGGATGAGTTTATTGGAATTGAGTTTTGCCTTCTAATCCTTTTCCATGAGTGCTATCAGCACACAGATTCAGCAGTTGCATGCACTGCCTTCTGCTCAGGCAAAATCAGAGGTGACCTGAAGATCCAGCCCCTGGATCAGACTCAGGCTCACGTTCCTTTATCCAGGGCTTTGGTTCAGGGCCAGCAAGCACCACATGCAGGAAAAAAGTGCCAAGCAGAAAAACCAGGGCTGGCCCCATAATAAAACATATGCCCATGCACAGCTGGCTCGCAGAAAAAGCTGAAAGCATGTTTTCCAAAATATCCACATTGCTCCTAGGGCTGCACAGTCAGCTTGCAGGCATCTAGGACCATAACACTGCCATCTTCTGTCATTTTTATTGCAGAATAAAGGATGTATTCCTTATAAATTTCAAAATACCCATTTTCCTTTGGTTTTTCCCCTCTTGGTGATGCAGCTCCCCACTGGGGGTTTTAAGCAAACATTGTTCCCAGCTTGTTTGGGATGCTGTTGATGGGAATTCCTGGCCCAGTGCACTGCAGACGTCTGGCTCCTCCAGAATGTTTCTATTCCCCGCTGTGTCGCTTCCCCTTTGATATCTGATGAGTCAGCAGGTCTTTAATTGCTGTTCCTCCTAGCAGGGAGTTCTCTCACTCAATACTTTAAATATTTGATTGCCCCAGGTCTCCAGACAAAGCAGGGCACACAGGGGGATTCAGAGCCCCCAAAGCAAAGCCTATTGCCCTCCCAGACAGTGAGTTTGGGAGCTCAGCCCGAGGCCATGCCTGGGAAGCCTTGCCTGGAGCCCAGGGGGACCACAGGGATCCGAGCAGGCCAGGTGGTTTGGGATGCTGGGAGGCATTTTGGGATGGCAGCAGCTGTGCTCTCTAAGACTTGCTGCATGAGAGTGTGCACATCACCAGGGAGGCCCCCTGCATGGCCAGGAGGCAAGCATGGCCACATGTCCCGCAGCTCCCAGAACTCCTTTTTTGCTCTTTTTTTAAAGAAGCAACGCAGAGATACCCACTGGGATACTCCTGTGCTCGGTGGATTGTGGAGTGTGCCTTGAGGGACTCAGGAAGATGGGCTATTACAGCAGTAGAATTACCTTCTGGTAACTTTCTTGAATATTATGCATGTATTTCATACTCAGTGATCTGAAATAAGGACACTTTTAATCGTGTTTACCAAGTGTTTCAGATTAATGCACTGTGTAGGGACAATCTCTGTGCCTTGCAGAAGGAAGCCTGGCTTCCAGGTGGGGCTGTTCCCTGGGCAGAGTCGGGTTTTCAGCCTTGCAGGTGGCTCCTTGGGAGGGGAAATCCAGTCCAGCATTCACAAACAGGCAGCACATGCTCAGGAAGCTGGGATTTGCTGATGGCTGATGCCTCCCCGCTCTGGGGAGGAGTTGCTCCACACGAAGCTGTGTGGGAGTGTGCAGACTCACACTGTGGGGAAGCAGGAGCAGTCCTGAGGATTGTCAGAAGTGTAGGCTTGAGGCAGTAGCTGCAGTGCAGTCTGTGGAGGAGAATATCCCAAATGTACCTCTCTGCGTCTGCCTTTGGGCTTCCTGTTGCTCTGAAGTCTCGCTGCCTCCGTGTTCCCAGTGCAGCGTGGAGTTGTGCTGGGAGTGGAACATAAAGGAACGCTGAGAAACGCAGACAGCAGAGTGCACTTCACACGCTCATTCCATCGCCTCATCCCTGGTGGGTGGCACTGGAGAGAAGAAAGACCTTGGCGGGGATAATGGGGGAAGGAAGAGCCCTACAGCCTCACTTTGTTAATCCTATTAGCCTGGTCCTAATGTGAGAGAAGCTGCTGCAATGCACATGCTCAAGCAATGGCTTGAAAAGAGATCTCACAAGTTTCCCTCCCACTGAGTCAAAGAGAAGCAATCTCACTCCCACTGAAATGAAATAAATGTAGCTGCTATTAGAGCAGAGCAGTGAGCACCAGAACTATCATTTTGTAGAGCAGACCTTTTAAACAGACCTTCAGATTAAGAAAAATAGGTGCAGAATAAAATTCTGTCCTGAAGCAAAGTTGGCAGTACTGCAGCAGTGAGACAGAGGAATCCTATGAATACATAAGTGGTGTTTTCCCACATTATTCAAAGTGCCCACTTGCTGAGCAAGTGGAGCAGAAAGTTCTCAGCAGATGAGGAATGGGGAGAGAACAGTCCCATCCGCACGGAGCCTTGACTTCTGCCAGGCCGTTAATATCAGGGATGTCTGTGACCTTCCAGTCAAGCAGGGGAGAATAACTCATCAGCAGTCAGGCTCAATCCAGCTAATGTTTCCAAGATTAAATGCTTACTCGCAGACTAGATCCGATTGCCAATTTTATGGTGAACCCTTCCTGTCCTTAAAATTTTCAGTGTTCAGGCTGCTGCGGGTTTCGAGCTCCCCGGCAGAAGCTGTGGTGCTGTGTGCAAGGAGACAGCTGGCAAGAAATGTGGGAGAGCTTGAGAGGCTTCCTTTGCTCTGAGCAATGCAGAAAATTCCCTCTACGTTGCCTGATGAGAGCCATTCTGTGTCTCAGTATCTGGAATCTGTATCTCACCTGGTGCCCTCGAGGTGAGGCAGCTGCCCTTGTGCCCCTTCAGCCCCATCCAGCTCTCCAGGAGCTCAGTCCCAGTGGTTCTGCCAGGACTGAATGACCTTCAGGGATGACATTGGCCGTTGTGGCCCTGTGCCACTGCAAGGCTTTCTTTTTGAAGGTTGCCACTTGGAGATTTGACCATTATCTTCATTAAAGGAAACCACTTGATGGTCCAGCCCTGTCTAAAGTAGTAGAGCACACAAGGAAAGCTTGGTGACTTGCCAACTTTCAGCATAAGCTAAAGGCTTTGGCAGCAGTAATATATTCACTGTGTTCTAGATTGGAAAATCAGGGAGTTTGCCACTGCACACACACATCTCAGCTCTCAGGAGTGGATTTGCAATGGAGGTGGGCTGAGTCACCTACTCAGTGCCCATGTCGGGGAAGATTTCCATAGAGCCAGTTTACCTGTCTCCTGTTGATAAAAATAATTGGAATTATTGGACCTTCAAAGCCGTGGAGAAAGTAATGGATGACCAGCTGCACTTCAAATGAAAAAGTAATCTGTGGAATAATTGCTGCCAGTCAGCCTGAGCCCAACTGTGAAATATTAATGGGTTGCTTGATCAGTCTATACAGAGCTCTCAATCATCCTCCTAGAGAGCAGCACAAACCCAGCAAACAGCTCAGGATTTGTACTCAGCCAGATTATTGACAGGGGCAGAATAAGATGTTCTAATGTGGTATTTGCTGGAAGCAAGTAACAGTTATTGGGTGCTAATGGAAAACTTTTTCATAATATTTACGTGTTCAGAGATGATCTGTCTTACTCCTCTGCCAGCACCCTCCGTGTCTCTTACTGGGGACAAGCAGTGGCAGCCTGTGGACAGCACTGCTGTAAAACCTGGCAGTGAGGGATAGTCTAGGAGGAAAAAAACCACATTGAACAGAGGGCTTGCTATATTTAACAGTAACCTGTGTGCCTGAGAGCCTGGTGAGAAGGGAGCTGCCACCCTGATCCAGCCAAGCTCTGCACTTCAAGTGTGTGAACGAACACTCCCGTTTGCTTCAGAGAGACTTTGCATAAGCTGAAGCACTTTGTGAGATTGAAGTCTACTGAGTGGGAGTTCATAAGTAAAAAGAGAAAGATCTGCACAGGATTTTTCTTTTGGAGCCCTTGAACTTAAGGGAAGTTCAGCTTCAAAAAAGGGAGGCAGCCAGGGAGTGAACAGAGGCTGCTTTGATTAGGAAAGCGGCAAAGTTCTGATCATCCCATGAGATGTGGGCCTCATGCTGCATTTGTTAATGGGAATGATCACTTCTTTGCTCTCTCTGTGTGTGCCTCCTCCTGGTCACAGCAGGTCTGAGCATCTCAGTGTCCATCCTCCCACATTGCCCTGATGTGGCCACAGGACAGTGCCAAACCTCAGAGAAACATCTGGTTTGTCTCTGAAGGGGGACTCAGCTTTGTGATTGGGGCTGCCTTCACTGTGTGTTGCAGAAGAGCAGTGCATCAACTTCAGAAACTTCTAGGAAATGAGGGATTTGGATCTCTGTAGTCTTCATACTGTACAGCTTTGAACGTGGATGGTTTTTGACTCCCTGAGAAGCAAGTGGCCCAGCCATCACCCTGGATAGTGCAGGACTTCCCCTTCTCCCTGCAGTTCCAGAGCTGTCCTTTTCTGTAACCTCATGTCATTCTCTGGCCCTGTTTTCTCCTTCCCAAACCCTTGCATATCACCACTAGGAGATTTTTCAGGAAGGGACAGACTTTGTATAATAAAATGCAATAATAAAATGTAATCATTATTGCTGTAATTATTATGTTTATAAATCATAGCAAACCTATGCTCAGATTTCAGTATTAACCAGTAGACTCCATCCTCAGCAGTCCATTTGTGTGACTGTGGAGCAAGTAGCACAACACAGAAAACTTTCCTCTTCTGGGCAACATGGCCTGGAGGAGCAGAGTCTTCCAAAGCCTGCAGGACAACACCAGAGAGCCTGTTGAGCCACATGTTTAAGATGATTGCTCTAGGTATTATTGCATTATAAATAGCAGCTAATAATAGTAGCATAACAGCAAGGTTCTCAGCTGATGCAAATTGGAAACTGTAATTCCGTAGAAGTTAATGGAGCTCAACTGATTTACACTAGTTGGCTGTCTGGCCCCTAGCAAATGATTCTAAATCTGATAAAATTAAATGAGATTCAAAGCTCTCTCACATAAGAGAATATTAAACCCTATCTCTGCTGTCAGACTTCGGCGTGGCTGTCAGGCTTTGTAGCTGGGACTTTTAAGATCCCGTTTTAAGTTCTTGATTTTATTATTTGATATTTTTTCACGACTCTCTCTTTTATTTTGTTTAGTTGGTTAAATCTTACTTCCCAAAAAAGAATTAGAAAAATCATCCATTTTGATGCATCATTGGTATTCACGAGCTGTTGGCAGAGATCTTAAAGCCATAGAGATTTGTGCCCTTTAATTTCAGTTCAAAATGCAAATAGACATTGAAAACATCTGTTCATATTCCGTGCTGGAGAGGTCTGCAGCCTCAGTGTTTTTTGCTTGTCCTCAGTAAAGTCCTGTAGATTTTATTTAATATGACTGCCTCTAGCCTATAAATTAAAAAAAAACCAAACAGGTTTTCAAATGTGGTGGAGTTAAAACTGAGTGTTGAATTAGTTCATGACAAGCTGTGGGTTGATTTGGAGCATGGATCAGCAAGAAGACTGCTCCTAGGAGGGGACACAGTGGTCAGAAGTGACGAGCTGGGAGATCTGGGAGAAGTTCACCCTTCGAAGGTTTCTTGCTTGTCTCTCATCTCCTGGCATAAACGTACAAACCACGGTTCCTTCTCCTGGTCCTGCTGCAGAGACCCAAACGGGCCTGAGCACTTTGAAGAGCAGGCTGTAGAACTCCTGCCTGGTGTGACAGAGCTGGGGCGAGGGGTGGCTGTGCAGGGTGGGAGGTGACAGCCTGGCAGCGCCTTTGTGCAGAGCAGCTCCTCTGGCCCCAGCGTCTGCTGCACGAGTGGATTTGGCTTTGCTGGGTGCGAAACAGAAACCTGATGTAGGGATTGCCCCGGGAGGCCCTGTGGAGTGGTACCTGCGGGTCTGGGTCAGAGCAAAGTCTCTGTGAATGTGAGGCCTCGGTGGAAAGCTCCCCTGAGGATTGGAAGGGCTGGAAACAGCCACAGGCAGCATCTCTAAACAAGTCCCAGGACTGAGACTACTCAGAAGGGTGGGAGTTTTTTGGTTTTGTGTCCATGCTGCTGTGAGCAGTTTGGGGCAGCTTTCACAGATGTTGATGTCAAGTTAAACACCAGCAATTTGTTTGAAAACAAGCATGAAGCTCAAACCATAGATTTGTTTTCTTCAGTACATTACTGCATGCTGAGGTCTCCACTAAAGCAGAAGGTAAATGAAATCATCAGCATCGGCTTTGCTGAATTTGATTAAATAAGGTAATATGTGTTTAAAAATTCATGGCACAGACCCACAGTTGCTCATGCAGACACGCAGGGGGCAATCAGGCAGCCTATGTTTGTTGTAGGAAACCAGCACTAAAACTTGAACCCATCCTTACTTGAGTTAGAACATCTTGGTGGAGCTTTTTTTATCTTTTAACTTCCTCCCTGAATTAATCTTTCCAGTCAGCATTGTACAAGCAACTTCTCATTGTATCATTTCTATTGGATCAATTCATAAAGCTGAAATCTCAGCGTAGACTTGAAAGAGTAATAGATAGAAAAATACAGTCACATGTATTTTTCCTAATTCTGGTAGCGAGCTGAGAAAATCTATATTCCTCGAAAATACAAAGCGTTGGATTTCCCAAGGCATAAAAACCTCCCTGGTGTGTCTCTCGCTGTAAATCAGAAGTGGCATCTCTGTGCTGGCGTGGCTCCTTCAGCAGTGGAGGAACTCCACACTCTTGGGGCCAAACAGCTGCTGCTTGAACCATGTTGCTGTTAAACCCCCCCCAGTGTTGTAGTTTGTTGGTGAGCTAAGTTCATAATTGCTGCCAGCGAATTTAGAGCAAACAGCAATAAAGCATGTGCACGTAAAAGAAAATGTCATCTGCGAGCCTAATGGGAAAGGATCCCGGCGTGGGTCTCTGGAAATGACATGTTGCTGGGTTTTGTAAGACTAAGCAGAAATGCAGCAGCCCTGCGTGCTCAGATCGTTGAATTGCTGTGTGTGAATAAGGGTAACAGGATTTGGACAACACTGGGAGGGAGACAGGGAAATTAATTTTCTTGGTGTGCTGCCTGTAACTTTCAAACAATTCTGGGAGACTCCTGATAAGGGCTGGTGAGACTTGTTCTGGGAACAAAATGATGTTAACCAATCTGTGAGTAAACTGCAGCTCGGCACTCCACTTGTCATTATTCAATCTGTCCTGACGAATAACACAGATAAAAGGATGCTCTTACTCCCTTGATGCAGAGGACTGACACACACAGTGAATCATAATCAAGCCAGGGACTCGGTTTTTCCCTTTTTTTATTATTTTTTTCAGATAAGAGAAGCAGTTACCAGCTTTTAAATGGCATCATAAATTATTTGTTCTCTTTTGGCAAAAATGCTTATTTGCATCTCATAGCGAAAATCATCTGGGCTTTGGAGAAATTATTTAAGACTTGTTTTAGTGTGTGTTGTTATGTTTTGCTTATCCAAGCTCTGGGCCAACTGTAATTTACTTGATATTAATTAGTCCAGAGCTGTGAAATGGGCAGAATGAGCCAAACTGCTTCCGTGCTGTGTTACCCAGGTTTAAAAAATGAATTTACAAGTGCCCAAATTTCTGTCTTTTCCTGTATTTCAGATAAATCCAAGTCCACAGTTTTACTTTGTTTGATATAATTTCCTTATGGCTAAATATACTAAATATATTAAGTTAGATACTGCCTCTACTTATTGCATACATTTTAAGAAATGGTTTTTTTAGAGCTATGTATAATAAAGATATTACTATTTAACAAAAGAATGCCTTTAGAAGTTTTACTCAAACTCCAAAGGCACATTCCTCTTATTTTGAGTGCAGTACAAGGGCTCCTCTACTGTCTTCCTGAAGGAAAGGAGAAGCCGAAGCACAACCCCTAGAAATCTGAGCAAATGTTCTTAAATGTGTTGCTGATCAAGTTTTCCTGGAGCAACAATTAACTGTGCAGTCTCTGTGAACAGCTAACATTTGGCATCCTCATGTGCTGGTGGTATTCCCAGGCTGGCTCCAGGCACCAGCTCCTGCTTTCCTTTCCCTTTTGCCGTTGCCCTGAACCCTTGTGCAGCCCTCAGCTCTTCTGAGCTGAGCCTAGAGAAATAAGATACTCCATTAAGCCACCCATTAAGGAAGACACTGGGTTTTTTGGTTTTTTTTTCTGTGGTAGAGAAATCTTATATCAATTTGTCTAGACTGAAGACATAAATATTTGATTTTCATGGAGTCACTGTATTAACAAAAAATATGCAGAGTTCACTTTTGTTTCATTAGCTGCAATAAGCTAAGGCAATTTCAGTTCATAAACACAGTTTTTGACTCTGTTGGCATGGTTTTAAAATACATTTAAAATCCTGTTACATGAGATCTGTAAACAAAATATAGTTCTTTCATCTAATTTGTGTTGTCAAGAGCAAATTAATTCACATAAGAGGCTTGATAGACTATCAGGAACAGCTATACTTTAAGAGAGAAAAGCCTATTAGATCTTAATCCATCTGATAAGCATATTACTTCCACCAAAGCCGAACTGCTTTCGTATTCTGTATAAATAATTCCATTTAGTGTAATTGATTATTTTACAGCAGGAACCAAGATAGATATTGTTGGAGGAGAATCAGCCTATTAGTCATGTTTTGGAGGTTGTTCTGGAGAAGTCGGATTTCGATAAGCTCGAGGTCTGAGCGATTTGAGGAGAGGATCACCAGCCAAGTTGTCATTGTGCAGCTCCTGTTCGCTCCCAAATACAGGCTGGGCTGTTGTGGTTTGGTTCAAGAGAGCGGCAGGAAGAAACCAGCCCTAGACTGATGCAGGGAGGTATCACCACGCCTGGGTCTGGAGCTGTGCTTTACCTTGGAAGGTGTCAGGCAATCCCTGCAGAGAAGCTGCGAAGGGCAGGGTCAGTTTGCTTTCTGCAAAACTGTGATTTGTGGGGGCTGCCGAATCCAGAACACGTCAGGAATTCTCAGTGCCTGGCTTGTGGCATCCCACAGAATTACAGTGGCTTTTCCTCGACAGGCTTTTGCTCCATCCTGCAAGGAAGGACAAACGTGATAAAGTGACTGTGATAATCGGTCATGGATTTATGGGAGCACACCGATGAATTTGATTGGGATGAATAGGGAATCAAAAATCAATTAGTGGCTGATTATTGTTTCTTCCACAAATTGATTTTTCGACTTTGGCAGCCTTTAGGAAATGTTCTGCCAGGTGTGATGAGCTTAGCAATGCTAAAAAACAGGCAAGAATAAAGTCTTCGTCTTACAGCACCATCTTAAATACCTGAAAATACCTAAAGTGAGACATGAGAACAAATCACACCTTTTCCATCTTGTGCCCACTTTCTTTCTTTTTTTTTTTTTTTTTTCCAATCTTAGACATCTTTACTTTCTAATTGTTTGTTAAATGCACCAAACAGGTTTGGATGTGGATCCTTCTCCTTTTATACATCTGGTCGCTGTGTTTAAGTGCTCGTCTATCTCTGTGTGAATTACAAAAGGGTTCATTATCAGGCTCCAGAAACATGTGTCACTGTTATTCAACCCATCACCGAGTTGAGGGATTGTTAGTTAGTCCCACAGATTGTCTGATCTCTGGGACTATTGTGGAAGGACAAAAGGGAGAAGCTTGAATTGCAGCCCAGGAGGAAGAGGCGAGGGAGGTTTGGGCACGCTTGGGTGCTGAATGTCTTCTGCAGACTTGGAGCCTTCCCGTAATTCAGGGTGAATTGAAAATATTCTCTGCAGGTGAAGAAGAGATCTTTGATACCCAGAGAAATGAATGCATTGGATTCTAAAGGGATTAATGACTCCAATGTGCTTATAAAGAAAGAAAGTAAAAATATTTACTTTTGAGAGTACGGGAACTGAGGAGTACTGTTAGTAGGGAAAGGGAGGTCACCAGTGGGAGCTGAGAACATGTAAATATTATCCAGCAGCTCTATAAACGAGGGAAGTTAAACATGCCTTTGGAGATGGGTAATTGTTAAATACTCTCAACTGCTTTATGAAAACTATGAAAGGTTTTTCTTTCAGGAAGGAAGGAGGACAGACTTCTTTATGAACTTGTATAAAAGCAAGAACTGGAGTCTAGAGTGCAGCACTGACTCTGTGTGGCTTAGGAGATCTTTTGTATGACTTGAGTCAAAATCTAACAGAGAAAAACCCTATTCTGGATAAATGTGGTTTGGCTGAACTGATTAAGGACTCAAAGTTTTGAAGTGTAAAGTGCAGTGAGCACATAAGGAGAAACAGGGACTCATTTTTGTAGTGTGTGCAAATTTCACAGTATGTGAAAAGCACAAAGCTTTTGTTTACACATTTGATGAGTTTGGAAATAAGACTGTGGGCAATTTTGGGCCCTCAGCAAGGCAACAGTGTCCATGTGTCCCCTGCCCCAGCCTGCCTACCCCAGGCTCTGCTTGCAGGTCACTCATCCCTCCCTGAGTTGCAGAGGTGGCACTCGGAGTGCCCAGGCAGACTCAGGATCACGTAGTCACAAATTGTACTCGCCTCTGAAACTTCAGCCAGGAGCAAAAGTAGATCCTCAGTCTAAATATCTTTAAAATTTTGGTGTTGCAATCCTTTTGGTGGGTTTTGTGATGGCACATGCATTATCACTGCTGCTGGAGGTGCAAGTACTGAAGCAAAATGTGGCTATTACTGTTGCTCATCCAGCTGTAAATATGGGAACGTTTCTGTAGTGAACAGCGTAAAAGCAGGTGAATTCTAAAGTGAAATGGTTTTGGTTAGTTGTGGAAACAGAGGAGAAATAAATGCATTTACGAAGAGCACATAACATCCCTCGTGTCAGAGGCAGGTTGTGGGTGAATCAGTCTGTTCCCAGCCTCTGGGACTTGGGGTGAACTGTGACAGGGTGAAGGCCATGCTTTCTTTAGGTGCTCCACTGCTGGTAAAGCCCGCCTGAGACAGTCTGGATGTACCCCTATAAAGCCCTCAGATGTATTTTCAAGAATTTCCATGTGTGAGCAAAGCGCAAGGAATATTCTGTGCTGATGAGTAGATCCTGTCTGCCACAAATACAAGAGAATTCATATTGGATTAACCCTGTTTAACTGCAGAATACTCATTATAGTTACCCAACTACCACCAGACACTACAAATATGAGCAGGCAGGATAAAATACCTCACCAGACCCTCACCAGAGCATTTGGCTGTGATGAGTTACCCATGTGCCCAGGTCTTTATTGCACAGACATAAACATGGTTTTTTCTGGCTGCAAACACCCAGAACTCAGGCTTCCAGTCTGATTTTTCTCTCAAAAATTTTAGACTACAACCTTTGAAAAGGTACAGGCAGAACTATCAATTATTTAATAAAGATAATAGCCTTTTGGGGGCAGGGATAATAATGAAAGTAATTACTAATGGGGTTTTGGCAGATTAAATGGACTCTCCAGATGATGTGAGATTTAGCTCTTCCCTGTGTCAATATGGGTAGTGAAATATTTGGATGTGTTTTTCAGTGATATCTGTCAGCCTCTCCTTTTTACTTTCCATGTAGCCATTAACCTCAAGCAGTCCATGAATGAGAAAGAAAAAAAAATTAGCATCTAACGTAAAAATCTGGACTATATTCCTGCAGTGTCCTCAGGGTTCTGGTAGCACATTTAAGGCACAACTCCTCTTAATAAATTCTGGATGTAAAACTTCACTTTTACAGATCATATTAAAAAAAAAAAGTGGAACATTAACTTTAAGTGTAGTCCCTTTAACAAGCCCATTTTTCACTAACTTTCTTTGCTAGGGAAACACACACTACATAAGTGTGGAATGAAAGTTTTTGCCCTGTGGCAACGGGATATTACTTTTACTGCTCTAACTTCAGAAGTGAGGCTATAATGCGAGGAAAAAAAAATGAATATCAATGTCACAGAACAGCCAAAATGATACTGAAGTGCTTTTTTAGCACTACATTGCTGATACATGCCTCGGTACAAGAAGCCAGCACCTGAGCCATGCAGGTGGGGCAGTGCCCTGCTGCTTCTAAACGTGGTTGCTTATCAGCTCTGAGCTTGTAGCATTAAGTTATGTGTTTGGTGGGGTGACACCACCAGAAATGGGGTATGCTGGAGTGCCAGAGCAGGTCCGAGAGTTTACAGCACCCAGTAAATCCTGACACAAGTTTTTAATGACGCCTCCCTTCATTATAAATAGCATTTCTTCTTGACTTATGCCCCATGGCATATTTTATTGATCTCTTCTCTTGACTTCACTGACCACAGAGTGATTTGTCTTGCTTTCCTGACCACTCACAGAATGTGTCATTATCAGCTCCTTGTCTCCCCTTCTTTTTATTTTCATGTTGCTGTCCTCCCTTTTTTCTCCTACTGTTGTCTCATTCAATAACCCCCAGTGGCCTGACTTGCCAAAATCAACAGGTTGGAACAACCCTTTTGTAAAATGTAGTGATGTAATTAAATTCTTCTGTTTCACAGCTAACTTAAATAAGCTACTTTTTATACAGAATTGATTTTTCTCTTTCTGGTGACTGATGCCAGAGTCTTAGCCTTTCCCAGGTTCAACATTTACATGACCTTGTGAAGGTTCAGGTTCCTTAGAGGGCTCACACCCCCTGGGGCTGCCCTTTGGGGCAGTGGTCACTGTTCCTCTTGCCCAGCCCATGCCGCCTCAGTCAGGGAGTATTTAATAAATAAAGTTTGTACCCGTTTTTAATGCTTATTTTAAGAGATGCAGTATCCCTATTTCCTTGAGAGATTTGCATAAAATCTCAGTGAGGCTGCCATATACTTTCATCAAGCTTTGGAGAACATTTCACTGCCCAAGAAAATAGATGTGGTGCATTGTGCAGTAGTTCTGGGGTGTTGCAGCCCATAACAAAAGCTGTGTGTCCTGTCACCCTTACCCAGCCACCTCCACGTCTGTCAGCTCACACATCTCAAAGGTGCTCAGCCACATTCCCACTGAGATCTGCAGAAATGTTCTAGACTATCTCAGATCACTTTGAATTAATGGAATAATGAATTTAATTAAAATATATTAATGTCACATTGGGCTTTTAGCCATGATTTTAAGAAACCACGGGGGAATCAATCTGCCAACATTTCTCAAAATATGTCTCAGACAAGTTGGAAGATACAATGAAAAGTAATTAGGAGCACAAAAAAGAAAATGGTGTTACCACTGCTGGGATAGGCCACTGGCTTAAGGAATCGAGAATATTACACATCTGATGGGACATTTCCTTTGTGAAGTTTCAGGTATCCAAAGAGAGAGGTCAGTTAGCACATCCCACAGTAGGCATCTGACTTGGGCAGGATGAATTGCTCTTTGGTAGCTGCTTTTATTTTCCTTGGCTCTGGAGTTAATCTGAGCACCTCGCTGAAATGGTGCACCTAATGCTTTGGTGACTCATGTTTTGTGAAGGTGTGATGTGGTTCTGAGTTTGAAAGGACAACAGCACAGGGAACAAAATGCACCTCCCGGACTAGGAGCAAAGTGCCATCCAAGTGATTTGGGCTGTGAGTGTCTTATTCCTTACCCAGGTAAAGAGACAAGCGTGAGAACGTATGAAAAAGCCTGACCTGATGCTGGTTTCTAAGCTGAAATTTCACAGTTGTCATTGAAATGCCAGTTTTGTCTCTGTGCATTCAGACTGATTTATGGTGCCAGGGGGTTTGTTTCAAATTGCCCTAAATTTTTCAGGTTTTCAGCAAATTTTTGCAAACCTCAGTGCTGTTTTAGTGTTTAGGCTCACCTCATTACAGACACACAGAAAAGCCAAACCCCGATCCAGGCTGCTTTGACATTTCACAGTGGTTTTGCCCGTGACTTTTATTTTGATCTCACAGATTCTGTGATTTCAAAGATTAAGAGATTCACAGTTGTCAGCTTGCATTCAGTGGGCTCTTCTGAAGATTCCCCAAGGTGCCTACAGCTGGCCATTCATCCTTCTGGGAATGTTCCCGATGAGCCTCCCTGGATATTAAGCCCAGGCTAAGTAGTTCACACCTGACACTGGATGAAATCTGCCAGCTGGTGGTGAACAGGTCCCTTCACCCTGAGCCATCTGCACAGCAGTGAGAAATGAGTGATGGCACTGCCAGTTGTAATTCCAGAGCTCGGAAGCAGCAAGCTGAACACAGTTATATGAATATTACGATCCCGGAACTCTGTTATCTGCTAGGTGCATCCATATTGATAAGTGGTTATTATTCTGTTCTAGCTGGCTGACATTTATGGTTTCCAGGATTTAGACTGGGGTTTTCAGTTCACTTAAATCAGATGTCTGCAAATAAGCATCTGTTATGTTTAAGTTTCCCAAAGCCTTCCTTTCAAACCTGTTATTTTCTCTGAATCAAGTGCTTAGCTCAGCAGAGCCTGAAAATGAAAACAAACTCCAAATGGTCTCCACAGGATAGTTTGTGGAAAAAAAAAATCTCTTTGAAAAGATAAGAAAAAGCCATGACTGGGATAAACTGCATGTATCAATATTTATTATTCATCCGGAGCTTTCTAAAAAAATCGTTAATAGAAAAAAGTTATAGACAGCTAAAATTTGCTGCAGAAGTCTTGAATTTTAGTTTAGGTTCTTCAGTAGCAGGAGAATAAATGATGTGAGGGAAGACCATGCTATCATGCTTTTCCATCTCCAGATTTTTTGTAAGTTGGGTAGGAGGTTGTTCTTGTCTGCTGCAGGTGGGTGATGTGGTCTTGAAAAAAGATGCTCTAAACTTTCTGCCTCAGGTTTTGTCATATTCATTCACTGCTGGGAACTGGGGAGAAAAAATAGTCTGAGGTGATGCTGAAAAAATAAATGAACCTTTAAGAAAATCCTCGGAGGCACTTTCTCACCCCATGCAGATGTTGGATTTCATATAATACCATAAATGAAACAACATGGAAGTTTTTTAATGTTTTGAAGGGTTTCTAGAAGAGGATGAAGGAAGAGATATTTTCACTGAAGCATGACATTTAGTGATGCAAGTTCTGATAGTGAAAGAACAAAGCAAAAACTTAAAACAGCTGGAGAGTTTGTGATAAATACTGTTCTGTAGTGGATTCACTGGCACAAGTTTTCCAAGGCCTTATACCAGATTTGCAGTGCAGATTGCAATGATTACCACCAAAGATTTGATTTATTCAGTAAAAAATTTATTTTAGACACATTTTTACCTCTACATTAGATGGAATTGGAACTAATGAGTGCAATCCCAGCAGGTTGAATTGTGTCAGTCACTGTTTTAGGTGGGTTTTAATACAGTGTATTTAAAATTTCCTAATTTCCTCTTGAAAATGATTTGAATTTATTTATTTATTTATTATTTTAGAGGTGGATGGGGATTGTCTGTATGAGAAACCAGTCAGGAAAAACCAACATGATATCATCATGGAAATAATCAGTAGTAGTCACAGTATTAGCAGGGTCTATCAAAGTGTCTTCAAGGGCCTTCTCTAATTGTCTCTGCAAACTGAATTAGCAAGATGGTTTCACTAACATTTTTCTTTCTTTAGTGGCAGCTGCCTTCCCAGTTACATAGATTCATTAGCTCTGGTATGATTTCATTAACCAGTGTACAGTAAGTGCCTGTTAAGCAACTTGTGCTTATGTTCCGAGACAAGCAGTGATGCATCTTCTGGTGAGCGTCCTCACCAGCTCATTGGGCTGGATAAACTGGGTTTTATTTATATTTTCCATCTTTCATTACTCGTGAGCAGTACGAGCTGAAGGATAAAATGTAAGAAGGTAATTAAGCTGGTTACTTTAATTATTTTTTGTTTCAACTGTCCCTCAGAACCACAAACCTGGCCGGCCAGGCAAATGAGCATTAATGAATGAAGCCACATAATTAAAACATCTGTCACTGTCCTAGTGGGTCGATTGAGGGCTTGGATTGGCTGTGGAAAACCAAATAAGCTGGAGTTAATGTTCTCCTAATCCTTCTCCTGTTGAGGTGACAGTGATGGGTACCAAACATGCACCAATGAGCAGTAATGAAGTCGCTTTTAGATTGGTTCAGCACAGGTTTTTCAGGCTAATTAGGCAGACAAAAATGTTAATTTAATCAAAGGAACGTGTATTCATTAAAGAAGGTGCATAAGATAACTGAAGTGGAGAATTAGCTCAGTCAAGAGGTAGGCTATAGCTCCTGACTAAATTGTTCAGATTATGAAGAGAATGATGTATTTATGTACTTCTTTTTTTTTTAAAGATGCAAACCCATGCTTTTGTCTCTGTGTGTCAGAGGATTTACACCAGGGCTCAAAACTGTCTCCCTGTATTCCTGTATGTTGGTGGGGGGGAGCAGGGAGTTCAGGACTCAGAAAGGGAAAGCAGGGAGGGAATGAGATGTTCCTTCTGCATTCCAGATGGCGCAAGCCACACTATCACATTACTGCTCCAATGAGCTCATTACCTCCTTCCTTCATGGGATTTTGGGTAGCAGTGGTGTAGCATGGCTGGGTTTGTCTCATTTTCCTTGGTCATCTTTGAGTTGTGACCGATGTGCAAGGCACAAATGGAACAATTTGGTTCATAGTGTAGATGCACTGAGTGTCCTTTTGGGGCACATCGGGGAAAAAAGAGCAAGAAGTACAGATTTTCAACCATTAAGAAGTAAAATACAGTGCAGAGTGAATTAGTTTATCAGATTGAATCTCATCTAAACCCAATAAAAAGGAAAGATGATTCTCTATGATCACGTGGCTGCGGTAGCACAGAAAATAATGAAAATGTTGTATTAGAGCTTTGTTATAATTTTAACCTTCTCCAACCCCACTGTCGAAAAAATTCTGTTTAGATTTCGGATTTAGATAAGCAGTGTGAATGACAGTTTATATCCAGAGAATGAGACCATTTGGGTGCATTTTAAATACAGTCCTTAATCCTGAAACTGGCTGCCTTTAGCGCTCTCCATCCCACCCCACAGCGAAGCTGATGCTGATGGATGCAGCATTTCCCAGAACATGGTGGTGTCTGTGATTGTACAGCGACACGTGGTGACCCACGAGGAAAACATCTGGCAACAGCAGATGTGGGTGCAGTCTCAGTGTTCCACACAGCCAGTTCTGAGGGATTGGACAGCGCAAATACTATTTGAAACATAAATATTTTAAATAATTATAGCTAATTAACTGTGTAGTGCTTTAGATGAAAGAATAATTATCACCTATTTCTGCGGTGGGTTGTATCTGTTGTATTTCTTTTAGTGGCTGGAATTCTTTTACCTTATTCCTTCCAAGAGGATAGAGAGTGTTCAGTGGGTGTTACGGGTCAATTATTTATTTCTATATAGAATGTGTGCTTGGTTGGTTGGGAAAATGTCTGGAGAGAAGCAATATCAGAACGTGCTGGCGTTCATGGATTGCTTTGCTTTATATCATAATTTTCAGTGTAATGGTTAATGGAACTATTTTAATTCTTTTAATGTCTGTTGTGCTGTGAAGACAAGTTAACAATTACCTTTTTGATTGTTTGTTTGTTTGTTTAGTCCATGTTTTCTGGGATTGGTCTTCTAGGCGAGCAGATGGTAGAAAGGAGATTGAGGTAGAAATTAAGGTTTCTTGTTATAACTAACAGTTTTTATGGATTGCAATAGAGGTTTCATTTCTGTGGTTAACCAGCATAAACAGTTTTCATTAGCATCTAAATTTAACATAATTTTCAGGAACATGCAAGTTCTGGTAACTGAAGATGATGATTGATACTGATCTAACAATGAAGGAAGAAACAATTAAAATGCTGAAAGTTAAATTTGGGAAAGAGAGATGAAGATGAAGCTTTTTAATTTGGGATAAATGAATCAACAGCATGCGTGACTTTGGAAATGTAAATTTTTTTTTTTTTTAAATGCTTATGAATAAATGAGGCAGCTGTACTGTGAGGTGTTAACAGAGCCCATGTAATTGGGAGACGTGGGCAAAGAAGTCCTGGAGAGATGTCTGGAGGAATCCAAACTGGGTTCTTGGTTCATGTAGTGAAATGCTTTGAACCGACCATGGCATGTGGTCCTTTTCAGATTCGTAAGAATCATTTTCAGAAAGAGAATATTAACTAATTCCTGGAGTTTTAGCTAAAGGCACCTGAAAAATTTTGTCGGTTTGGCTGTAGCTCCTGATGCTTTGCAGGTTGGTCTCTGTGCCAAATGCTGCCTGTGGGAGCTGGGTCTGTGGCGCTGGGGCAATTCCCACTCTCTCACTTGGGGGAAGTTAATGCAAATTTGTTCCCCTGGGAACTGCACCGAGAGCTCTTCTACACTGTGGGGGAAAATGTGTGCTGCACGGCTTTGGGGCTCTGGCAGAGGGAATTGGGGTTTCCTCTCTGTTTCAGGGGATCAGAAAAGGTTTTCAGGAGACAGGTGTCACTTAGCACCAGCTCCCCGAGGTGCTGCCGTGGAGCACAGGGGTGCTCACTGGCTTTGTACAGCTGGAAATTTTCCCCTTTTATGCTGACATTAGAGATCGGCAAGAACTGATCGTGGTAGGAGCCTTGTGCTAGATTCACTGTGAGCTGCTGTGGCTTTTTGGCTGCTTTAATAGTGCAAGTCCCATGTTCTGCAGCTCAGCACAGCCCTGCTGCGGCCGCTCCTTGGCTTGGCTCTTCCTCTTGGCACGGGAGGTGCAGTAATCCATCACTGCACCAGCGAGGAGGAGAGGGGGAAGGAAGTGTGTTGGCAGAAGGGAGTTCTAAGATCAGTGACACTGGGAAGTAGAGGATGTAAGGGATTAAACACGGCCTTCATGACTGGTGCTCATCCCAGCTCTCTGGATCAGGACTCCTCCAGCGCCTGGAGCTCGGTGAAGCGTCTCAGTTTGCTCACTGCAGCAATGCCCTGCAAGGGAAGCAGAGCAGCAGTGGCTGGAGCCCATCCTGCAGCATCCAGGATCATCTCCTGCCTGAGTGTCCTCACCACACTGCTGTAGCCCTGTCCCAGTTCTCTGCACCTTCCCTGCAGTGTGGCCCAGGGGAGGGAAGAGCCGTGTTTTCCTTCTGATTTCTGTCACTCTGATGAGCAGAGGCAGGTAGTTCATTTTTCCATGGTTTAATGGCCGTTATCAGAACAACTGATCTTACGGTTCTGTGAGTCTGTGATTCAGAAACAAAGGAATCCACTGCTACTTTTACATATGTTTTGTTTCAAATATACTTCCAGAAAAACAGCCTATTTTAATGCTTCATTTATCCTTCACTTGTTTTTCTCCTCTCTCCTCTATTCCTGTTGACCATCAGGGAGATACTGGTCTGCTGAGGTGAGTTCAGAGACAATAGTGCCACCTCTGCCCACTTCCCACAAGCCAAAATTTTATTTTTTATTCCTCGGATTGACAAGGACCATAACTGGGAGAGCTGCAGGCTGCTCTGGCAGCAGTTGGGCGGGCATCCACACACACACACATCCAAAACCCAGTTTCACTTGTTTAGAAGTTGAGAACTTTAACAAGTTTTCAAAATTTGCAAAGCTTCTCTCTTGGCATAGGCTAAAGAATATCAGGAGGGAATGGGTGCTTATGTTATCTTTGCTTTGTTGATAGTGTGATAAAATTCTCCTCTGGGGCAGAAAGCTTTTCGTGGGGTAAATATTGGATGGGGAGCTGCTGGGATGGGATCCCTCCTCCCATCCCCAGCTCACAGCAGAAGCTTTAGAGGGCTCATTGGATATAACGATTGTGAAAGTTCTCAATGATTCATTTTTCATCTGATAGAGGTGCCCAGGAAGGGCTCCATTAGCTTAAGAAATGCTGAGTAGAAGTATATTCCAATGGCATTTACCAGTTCTAAAAACATTTATTGCTACAGCTTTGTCTTTGGTCTTAGCTCTGACTAATTCTTTTTTTCTTACCTTTAATGTAGAGTTTATGTTAAATTAAAAGAAAATTTTACATTAGTTCTTTTTTTTTTTTATGAAGTTGAACCCTAAGGCCTTAACTTCTGTCTTCTTTTCAGATATTCTGAAGGTATCGATTACTTTGTTTCTCTAAAACACATGTCAGTGTTGGAGAGGGATGCCAGCATAGTACTCATTCGCTGCTGTGCTTTATTATTGAAAAGGTTTTGTTTCTTGCTGTGATGTCTGTCTGAGGCCTTTGTCAATTGTTCCTCGCTATTGTTTTATCAAATTGCTGTAGTTTGTGAAAAGAAAGGCTTTGGCTATGCTGCCTTTCTGTTAGCAGGAGCTATAAATATCAAAACATGAAACGGGAAGGTACTGGTTTGAAATTTCTACTAAAAGGCTGTCGAAAAAAATCTTAAAAAACATTTGAAAAGGAAGTGAAAAGCCTCTAAAATTTACAAAGCATCTCTCATCATATGAGTATCATTCTGAGATAATCAGGTCAAATGTAAGCCATTCTTTCCATCTTAATAAATGGGTTATTTAAAAAAATGATGACACGGAACATCTTTGGCCAAGTGCAGTAATAATAATAACCAAGTGTGCTTTATTGCAAGGAAGGAATGTTATCACTCCAATTACCCCATATAGGAGATTGGAAAAAATCCTAATAGGAAACAATTTAAGCATAGCTGTGAAGTTATTATTTCAAAACTAGATGTAATCAGTTACCAACAATACACGGTATGGCTTAATTAATGGCTGAGGTACATGAAATCTCCAGGGGGTCTGTCTGCACTGGTCTTTGGGGACATATTATAACTCAAGGTAATTGAATAGCAATTAACTAGAGTTAATGAACATGCATTCTTGGGAAGACACACAACAGTTAATGGATCAGCCCAGAATGAACCACAATTAAACACACACCCGTTTGTTTTGCTGAACAAGCATCTACTGAATGTCCACACCAGGATGCATAAGGCCATTAATTAATTTGAATTAATAGATACTCATCTCTACTCCCATTCCAAGTGAAAGACACTCTGTAGGTAATGCAAGGACAGCTGTTGATGTTTCATGGCTACGCAAATTAAAGATATTGCCCCTATTAACCGTGGCACAAGCTTTTGTTAACTGCGGGTCTTTAAAACAACGTGAGCAATAAACAGGGGTTTGAAGTCTATGAGGTGGAATTCATGTTGCATTAGAGAACTAATTGAACTAAACTGGAGACTGGCTTTCACAAAAATTTCAGGCAATGGGGAGTGCTGTGCTCCTGCTCCTCTTTCCCATGTCAGCTTCTTCCAGAGGTGAATATTTGGGTACAGGCAGCAGCTAACCACTGAAGCAGGGTCTGCATCTATCAGCTGAAAGAGAAGCTGATTGCCAAATGTTTTCTTTTTGTTCTGAAAATAAAAGGCCGTTTTATGCAAAATTCCTTGGGTGATTATAGGGACAGATAAGATGTTTCTTGGAACTTGAAGAACACAAATATTTGAATGCAGTCCCAAGTGCTGCTAGGAGCCAAAACATGGAGAGCTCATAGATTTAAGTGTCTCTTTCTGAAAGATTTATTGAGAGCTTAGCAAGACACTAATAACACACAAATTCAATAGCCAGAGGAAAATTTTAAAAAAGTAAATGTGTTTGTAAGTTGTTTGCATTATCCAAAAGTTAAGTAAACAAGACTGTATTTTTCAGTGATTTAGGAATCTCTGCCTTACTCCAACAAACAAGAAATTCATTAGAAAGCCAACATAAGGATCCAGCAGAAAAAAAGAAACATTAAAAATTAGATGCTATGCAGGCAAAGAAATTACTTCTGGTGGTACAGCAAAGAGGAGGTCAGTTCATTCAGTGTAAATGAGCAACTGCTGCAGGATTCCTCTGAAAGTCTGGTGTGCCCACAGGCTGGGCTTGTTTGTTCCGGGGCGGCTGCGTTTGCTCTTCGTAGCCTTTTTTAAGCAAAATGTGGTTTCACTGGAAAAGGACAGGAGGTAATGAAAGGATGCCAAGGGCCCTGCAGGAAGTGAAACAGCTGAGGGCTGGTGTGGGTAAATGTGTTCTGTGTGAGGCGGTTTTGTGCGGGGAGCCACAAGGTCACGTACCCAGAGCTCAGTGGGCTGTGGCACCGATGGAGGTTCAGTGGTGCCCCTGCCAGCCCCTGCACCCTGGGGGTGTCTGGGGGGCACTGGGCAGGGCCATGTGTGTGCCACGCTGGGCTGCAGCTGTCCAGTGCCCGCTGCCCGAGCCCTCGGGATGTGTCCAAATTCATCCTGGAGAGCCTAAGAGCCCTGCGTGGCCGTGGGGAGGGTGTGCCCCTGGTCCCTGAGAGCACCATCTCTCCATTCCACGCCTCTGCAGAGCTTCCACGTCAAGTTCCATCTGGAAGGATCCGTCCAAAAGTCCAGAAGTTGGGACTCTGTTCCTCTTGATCTGCAAATTATGGTGTGGAAAAAAAATCTCTTAGCAAAGTCCTCTTTCATGTCAGAGTAAACAAAGTAGTTTAGAGGCAGCAAAGTTTTGTTGAAGGTGACCTTGGGTACTCTTTAACCTGTTTAAAAAACACAAAGGCTCTGAATTAAATTCTGTGGTAAATTAACACAATTATTGTGTTTAATTTCAGCTACCTGCACATCATTCAGGGAGCTGTCTTGAAAGAGACAAATTAATTACTAATAAGAATTTTATACCCTGCTATTTTCTCTATTTACTGATGTTACATTCCAACGCTTTTCCAGAAATACTTACTCTGATATTTAACAAGTGAAGCTATTATTATCTTAAATTACATAAGATTTTCTTCCCTCATGGTTGTGATAGAGGAGGATGAAAGTAAAAAAAAAACCAAACCTTTAGAAAGACTTTAACAAACTCAGAATTTCACAGTGGGATATGGAAGAGTTGAACAAGCTGAGACCAAAAAAAAAAAATATTGAGATGAGAGAAATGCTGAATGAGGGAGGGTTTGAGTCAGAGATTATATTTTTGACTTTGCAAAGCTTTATCGTAAATTTCAATATTTCTATGATATATTTGCCCTAGACACATCAGTAAGCTTTGAAAGTACAGGTTGTTATTGAGTTTGAAGCTGAATCCCAATTTTCTTTCTGTTTGTTTTTTTGAGTAGCAGAAATACTCCCTGTGTCCATATAATTGGTGTTTGAATGTTTGTTTTCCTTCAGTAGAGTCTGTCTTTTGAGATATTCCTTTGGTTCTTTCATCGTTTCACAAAAATTAAAATTCTGCCCAAAATAACTCAAATTATCCTCAAGTTATATACAAGGGATTTTCAGCTCCAAAACATATCTTTTCAAGCTTATTCTTAAAAAAAAATCTTTGGAGTTACAAAGACTTCCACTACCACTTTGTAAGAATTCTGGGTTTTTTCTTTTTTTTTTTTTTTTAAATCTTTTATTTTGGAAAGGATGCTGCTGACCAAGAGGAAATACTTACGTTTTTCATTTAGTAGAAATACCCTGTATTTAGGCAATGTCTTTAATTTTTAACACATTCTAGGACTTAGGACAAAGTCGTGCAACATTCTGACCCTCAGCATTTGCTGCTTGCGTTTGGCAACAAATGTTGAAAATAAACAATATGACATAATCTTTCGGCATTAGATGAATAAACATGGTTTTCTCAGGAATGTCTCCTACAGCCTACAGAAACTTAGAACACTAATTAAAGTAAGATTTTTTTGTCAGGCGTTTCATAATTTAGAGATTGTTTGATAAAGCAGAAAGCATCCCATAGGAATGCATTCTGGTGAGCTGCTCCCATTCCCCATGTTAGATATTTATTCCCCATTTTAGGTATTTTTTGAGGATTTCCCAGAGAAACACAATGTATTGCACTGATTGCCAAGACTGCTCCTGTCTTTAAGGCCCCACCAGTAACTGAAAGGAATAAATTGGATTTTTTTTTCTTTAATAAACTTTGACTGAGAAAAGAGCCATGATATGGAGCCACAGCCATAGCTATAAACTGTACATTTTTCACAGTGTCAACAAAGACAGACTGGAAATGACCAATTAGAATAATTAACACTTGCACTAGTACCTCTGCCTCGATAACGAGTCACTGACCACATTTAGCATGGTTGCTCTAATTAATAGTCCCATTCAGGAAAGATATTTATAGGTGCAGTATTTTACCCAAGCACATAAGGACTCCACAAGGTATCCGACAGCTGGCATTGAGTAATACATTCAAAAACATATCCCCAGTAATCCATCTCAATTCCTGGTTTATTACCTTTGCAGCTTTCTAGCACTTTTGTCAATAAGATATTGCTTCCAGCAGTTCGACTTTATTCTTACATTAATATCCCAAATTTATCATAGGGCTCTAAATTTCCTCTGGTCACCAAAATGTCCCATTGAGCCATTTAAGCTCCCTGAAACTCTGTTCTTTATTGGTAGCCTGGGAAAAATATTTTTTGCCCTCTATCCCTGAGTGTTTTGAGATTAAATTCACTAACGTTGTCAAGTAGGTCAGTGAGGAAAGCCAAAACGAGAGAAAAATGTTGTTCAGGATTTAGGTGGATGGGAGGGGGAGGATGTGAGAGGGGTGCAGAGCCCCAACCCCGCTGTCACAGCCGTGTCCCGGGCAGAGCTGCAGATGAGGAGAGGGACAAAATCCCATCAGGCTTCAGGCAGACTGAAGGCAAGGTCTGGATGTCACCAAGGGACAGCTAAAAGGAAATAAAAAGGAAAAAAGTGTTAGCCTCGGCGTGTTTTGCTCTGTGCTTTTTGTTCTTCTAATGGGTAACAACTCCTTCTCCAGCAGTTTTGGTCCCTAACCAGTGGTTGGTGGTTACGTGTCATTATCCCTCAGGGTCCTTTTTTTTTGGAATATCTAATCCAGGCAGTAACAAGCACAGGCTGCCAAAACAGCCAAAAAGCTGTAAGAAAAGTCAAGGTTACCCTCAGAGCCCTGACAGGAACATGAGGAAGAGCTGAGTCCCCTCCTGCTGCCTCCGAGCCAGCCCTGCTCTGCCTGCAGGGAGCTGTGTGGAGGAGCATCCCAGAGACCTCCCGGCCAGCAGCACCAGCTGACCAAAAGCATTCCACCAAGTTCATGATTTTAACATTAATTTAACATCTTTTAACGTAGCCTGTCTCCCATCTCCCTGCCTGCAAGCCTGCCAAGCACCGGGGCTGCCCTGTGGGACTGGGCAGCCGCTCCCTGCACGGCCTGCATCCTCCTCCTGTGCTGGTTTGTTTATTCTCTTTGCAGAGGTCCCAGGGAGCATAACCAGGGGCTTCTGCCAAAGCTTGCAGACACCCACTGGAGAGCACAACGTGTTTAAATTGCTGGCATCACATGCTCTGCTCGCCCTTGCTCATTCTGCCAGGCTGGACGGGAGGGAGCATCGCTTCTGACTCATGAGGGTGGTGCTGCAAGACTGTGCCCAGGGGTAGCTCACACCCAAAATCCATCTGGCCTGCAGGAAGGTTCAAAGGTGTTTCACGATAAAGGAAATCCAGATCTGAGACACTTACTATTTATTTCAAAAGATTTTGTGATTTATATAATATTGGTGCTGGTGAAAAAGATTTTTAAAGCTGAGGTGAGGTTGCACGCAGTGGATAAATTAATAACTAACTGTGCAGGCTGTGAGTCACTGCATTTGTTTCTGCTGGTGTCATGTTTCAAAAAGGAGCAGAATAAGGAGGAAATGCTAATACCCCCAAAGAAGGCATATTTCTGTAATGAAGGGGCACACAGAGCTGTGTGCTCTAAAGGCCAAGGCACAGTAAGAGCAATCACTTCCCTGTGCCTTTAAGACCCTCTGCTTAAAAAGAGGTATTTTAAAAAGCTGCTGTCTCTTGCTCTGTTGTCACTTGCTGATGCCAGCTGTATATTTTTGCATGTGATTTTTGGCTATTTCAGGTAACCACCTGACTTTTCACACACATAATATTGTACTCCTGAATTCCAAGAGAATCTCTTGGCATCTGGCAAAAGTCCCCTATGACTCAGTAAGCACCCACTCAATAAATAATTTGAAATTAAAAGTACCCCACGCATGAGTTCTGAATACAAGAAGAAAATGCCTTATTGCCTTTATTTTCCTCATAAAGTAAACAGTGGGAAAATAATCTCAGTGTTGCTTTCCAAGTTTATAAACCACCATGATGGTACTTTTGGATATTGCATCAAGCAGTGCTGTCTTGGAGGAGGCTTCTGGATTTGGGTTGATGACCAGTGAGTTCCTAGTTCCCTTGCTGTTCAGTCATCACTGGTTTTAGTCTAGCAAACACTTTTGAATGTGCATTAGAAACTTGTGAACAAGACAAGGGGCGTTAAGCGTGATGCACGTTCTGGCAAGGAGAAAGAGGAATGCAAACTGCAGGGAGATGAGAGAGTAGCTGGAGTCTGAATTACTGGCATTTCAAAGTTGCTAAAATTAACCTGTTGTTTCTCATGAGCAGGATATTTATAGTTTCTCAGCTGCAGCGTTGTCACACGAGAGGGTGTGAGAGACAAACCTTGGTAGCGCTTCCCTTGGCACAGATTTCTCGTGTGACTCTTGGTGGATGCCTGACTTTGTGCCTCAGTTTCCTCTTTGAGGGGGTTGAGGGAGCCTAGGGGGGGTTGAAATGAGATGATCTTTGGGTTCTCTTCCAACCCAAACAATTATTTCGATCAGTGATCTCCTCCTGCTGCTCTAGGGCCGGGTACCAGGTGGGTGTAAGTTGATGGAGCTCTTTGAAATCAACAGCTGCACTCCACAGATCAGATCTCATTCTTTGCCCACCATTCGTGGCGGTGAGGGACCCTAAACATACTCATATATTTTCCTCTATGAATAATTATTTACTGGCAATTGTTCAGAAAGCAGTAGAAGCAATATACTTATTTCAGCCTTTCTGGGAGCACTTTCAGTTCTCTCATTTCTTTGCTGTCCCCAGAGCCTCCCTTGCTAAAACCAATGTCATAGACACACTGTAGATAAGTCTGGAAGACAGTTTAAATTATTTTTCTGTATATTCTGATAGTGAAAGAGCAACACAATATATTTTTTGTGACAAATACAGCTATAAAAATTCAGTGGGAGTTCTTCGGCCACAAGGGCAGTTTCTTAACACTGGGACTATGGATTCCTCTTGAAAAAGAGAATTTGATTTTAAAGGAAATTTCCTTTACCTACATGTGAAAATAAATTGAATGTGCTCCATCTCCTATCTCTTATTGAAAGTATGAGTCTTGATTAAAAAAAAATCGTTAAAATAATCCCTAAAGTCACTCTATGTGGATATAGTTGGAATCACATTCTTTAAATATAATTTATTTCATGATACCTGTTTATTGGTTTGACTGGCAACCTGTTTGTTTTCTTTTTGAGTCCTATTGCACTTTCAGTGCACTTTGCACTGAGCTCCAGGTTTATTGCAGCAATCTACAGGCAACCAGAAAAGATGCCCAAGTCACCTTAGAGGGTGATGTAACCCACAGCAGTGGGTAAGAAGCACTTGCAGGGAGTGATTTGGGTTCTAGATGGGTTTGGGGTTCTAGATTTGGGTTCTTTTGCCATGTTCTCTCCCCTGGCTGCAGAGGTAGCACGGGGTGATTATCTCCAAGTGCAGGCTCATCAGTTAAATGCCCAATAGAGGCTGAATGGGGGCTCAGAAGTGATTAATTGAGGGGCATTGAAAATACTCCTCCCTGCCCTCCCTGCCTTCTCCTGGCTCTTGGAAACAGAGGAGAGAATAGTGGAGTAAATGAAGCAACTGAAAATACACATTCAGGTCATGATTACCCCCGCTTTGGAGGCTGGGGTTGCCGTGGCAGGGAGTTTCTCACAGAGGTGTGGAGGGGTCGGGGAAGGTCAGTGCAACTCCACTGAGCGTCCCCACAGCCTGTAAATCCATCTGCTGAGATGGGATCATCAAATGTACCTTAGGGATGGGACTTGTGAGAGTGGCCACAGCCCTGCTGGGTCTCTTCAGCTGTGCTTTGAGCTCTCTTGGGTGTTGGTGGGGATCTTGGATGGTACTGAAACCACAGCGTGTTTGCATGGGCCTCATTTCTTTGCCCAGACCTGGTGTTATGCTCTAATTAATGCCCCTGAGTTGTTTTGGCATGTTCACATCAGACAAAAATGACCCAATAATTGGCCCCATTTCTGAGAGCTCACCTTCAGACACGCCACAGGAGACCTGGTACTTTCCTCCTCACGCTGTCGGGCCTTAATCTGCAGCTTCATTGCTGGTTGGGGGAGCTGCTAAATGCTGTATTAGTCAGAAAAATCTTACTTCAGAGTGTAAGGACAGAACACAGAAGGGATCCACTAAGATAAAAGAAAAAAAAAATCCTTCTTCTCCCTGGAAACTTCTTCCAGCACTGTAAAGATGAGTGAGTCCAATCAGCCTTGGTGTAACTTGGAGCAGCGATGCCACAGAGGACTTTGTGTCCAAGATCTTTATAGTCTGAAAAAAGAAGTGTTTGTGCTATGCTTCATTTGGTGATTGACAGATTATCACAGTTAGGGAGCATTAGGCCGTAATTTATAAGAACTGTTTCCGCATCCTCTGCATCAGTGAATTTCTGTGCTATTTTCTTATTAAATCACTGCACTGGAAGACTTCTTGTTCCTACGAGTATAAAAATCTTTTTTTCCCACTTCTGAGTGAGCACAAATTTCTGCAGGATGGGACTTTTCCCTTTTAGTTAGCATAATTATGGTAATGAGCTAGACTAAAAAGATGGAGAATTCCAGGGACACATTTGGAATATATGTTGATGATGAGATGTGAAACCTCAGTATTCGTGTTGGAGAAAAAAAGCAGGAAAGTGCTCAAGAGAGCATGGCTCATTTTATAAAGCTGCAGTGCCAAAGTGCTCTGTAACAAGGAGTTGGAGGAGTGAAAGCCAAGTTTCCATCTCTTCCCTGCTGTACCAGTGGAAAGGGAAATTATTGCCCTAGAGAGGAATTCTGCATGTGATGGTTGAGTTGTAGTAACAATGCTGGGATTCATAATAATTTCCCCAAAAGATCTGCTAATCTTTTTCCCTGCAAAATTTACTCTCAGATGGGGTAGCTTAATTCACAGAAATCCTGGTTTTGTGGTGCCACACCTGACCATACTTTGAATAAACTGACTAGCACTTTGCTTAGGAAAGAAATACCTCCTGCTTAGAGTAATTCCAGCACTATGCAGTAAATCCAGAGCTGAGCTTTCTTCAAGCTCTGGCTGAAGGATTTGTTTAGAAATTGTTCCAACACTAGTTTGGAATTGTTTCAACGGGTGAGATTTAGTTGCTTTGGTCGGCTGTAACTTACTTGGAACAGTAATTGGAAAACCACATTTGAGCCTGTTCTTCCTGCTCATTAAGAATTTTCTCCTTAACTTTCACTAAAGCCAATTTATCAGTGTATTGTCCCTTCCACAAGAGCTTCATGGAGCTCTTTGAGTAACTTCCCTCAGAAATGGTGTCGGCTCTGGGGAGCCCCTGGTCAGTGTGGAAGGGACAGAGGGGAAGGCTGCTCTGGGAAAGGGCACATGGAAGTCATCCCTAATGCCATCCCTAATCATCTGAGCCTGAAGGGAATGAACCCAAAATGTTTTGCATCAAATCCCTTTGGTGTGGCTGGGATGTCCTCTCAGTTCTTGTGCTCTTCCCATTGTATCTTCTCATTTTCTGCCTCTGTTTCTGCAGCCATGCACAGGAGCTCACAAAGCCAGGAGTTAGCACTGGAAAGGAAGGGGTCTGAGCTTTGCAAGGGCTTTGTTTGGGCTGAGTTTTACATTAACCATCATGGTCTGCTGGCAGTTTCCTCCGTTTGACACCACCTGACTTTCCTTCAGCTATCACAGATAACTTCATACCTGTGGAAGGAAATAAAAGTGCCTACAGAGCTCATACAACTTCAACATCAGCCTCCAGAGGCCTTTTCCCAGTGGGTGACTCCCACAGCTGGCCTCTTCATTCAAATCCGTGTCTCCTGTGACTGATGGCTGCAGCACCAGAGATTATTTAGAGGTGTTTCCTCACAGGCTGTCATGAGGTTCTGGATGGAGCCTTCTGCAGGGAGCAGTGAGTTAGCTGATTGCTACTCTTGCCATTTATAATGTTTTAGTGCACCAAATCGCTGCAGAATTTTAGCTGGGCTTCAGCAGTGTCTCCCTTCTTCCCTGGAGAAGGATATACACTGACCTGCAGTGGTCCAAGGCGCTTGGGGTCACCTCCTTCACCCCCTGAGGTCTCAGCACAGCTTTTTTCCTGTCCTGTGCCTATCACCTCTAAGGGCAAATGACAGTAAGACATCAGTAAGACATCAGACAGGGACATCTGAGGTCAAGAAGCAGAGGAAGAGGGAGATTATGGTAGTCACAGACAGGAGACCTCGTAGTGCAATTCACAGCATAATCCTGGATCTGTGCACACAGGGACATGATCATACATGCTCTGTAATGCTCCATGTGCTTGATTTTCTCTGCTGTCCACACAAACCTGAGTCTGTACATGAGGTCTCAAAGCAAGGTCTTGGGCCAGAGGAAGACGTTCTCACACATTATCTCCTTACCTGTGTTGCTCTGGAACAAGCTGTGTAACCAGATTTAACTTTATAGGACTGGTGCTGCTGGTAGGTGGCTTCCATAAGAAAATATTGCTGCTGATCCACAGCTGGATACTGGGATCCTTATTAAGATGATGAATTAGCTGAGGAAAATGAGGAGAAGGAGGGAGGGCAGATGCAGTTAGAACAAGTTTGAGGCTGTGAAGAACTGACAGCAGTGTGCTCTGTACAGACTTTCCCCGAACCTGTGGAATCTGAGAACATTTAACGTCAAGTCAGGGAGAAAAGGACAGCACAGATATCTTCCCAGGAGGGGAAAAAAAACCAGGTCACTTGCCTTTCCTGAGGGTTTTTTTCCTAACTTTGGATGTATTGAGCTGTGTAATAACTTGCACATATCTGGAAGCAATGCAGAGCACAGCAATCAATAATACAAGCAACGATAATCAGGTGTTTCAGCCATCTGACACGAGCAGTCTCCAAAGATAATTCTCTCCCACAGGACACTGCCGAACATAACTTCAGTTTATTCCTAGCAGAAAAATAAATGCTTACCTGCTGTGCAGAGGCAAACTTTGCCAACCGTTCTCCTCCTGAAAACTGGAAATGGATGGAGGTGCAGGGAAAACCAGTGGGAAACACCCACTGGAGCTGGTGGTGGCCAGCAGACAGCTGGAGCAATCTGTCACCTGTCACCAGTGTCCTTAAAATCCTTAGAAAGACCTCAGTAAACAGCAAGTTTGCCTCTCTGTTGAGCAATGCTAGGAGAACAGAGGAAGCACAGAAGAGTTTGAGACTGCATGTCGTGTTTGTAATGGACAAAGGACCCTGGCACCAAGGTGATGCTGGTTGATAAAGTGACAGTGAATGTGTGTCACCATCACCTTGGTTCTTGAGTGGGTTAAGCTGCAGCGTGAGCCCAGCCTGCTCTAATAAAGCTGCCCATGAATGAGACAGCAGTGAAAATTCCCCCTGTCCCCGTGTGGAATCAATCCAGATCAGTGCAGCCAGGACCAGTTACAGGTATTTATTGTAGAATTACAGAAGAGTCTGGGTTGGGAACGACCTTAGAGACCATCCCCTTCCAACCCCCTGCCAGGGGCAGGGACACCTTCCACTATCCCAGGCTGCTCCAAGCCCCATCCAACCAGGCCTTGGACACTTCCAGGGATGGGGCAGCCACAGCTTCTCTGGGCACCCTGTGCCAGGGCCTCAGCACCCTCACAGGGAAAATTTTTGTCCTAATACCAAATTTAAGACTACTCTCAGTTTAAAGCCTTTACCGCAGCAGTCACATGTCTGGTTAGGTGGCTGCTTTTTCTTATTCTGTTAGCTGGATCTCCCTGCTACCAGCCTTGCAATTGAAAAAAAAAAAAATCCAAAACTAAAGTAACCAAAACTGTTAAAAAGTAAAACAAACACAAACTGAGCTTTAGCCACTTGAGTGGCCACATTGCCAACCAAAAGGCAGAGAGGAGCTTTGGTGATAAGACACCATCAATGCTGAGCTCCTCCCCTAACAGTATTACCATCATTCATAATTGGCTGTAAAAATGAGATGCTTCTCAAGCTAATAAAACCCAAAATTCCTTTCTCATTCAGCATCACCAAAATGACATTTATATTATTCAGGATTGCTCTCCCTTTTCAACCCAGAGCAGTCAGCAATAGCACATAAATTTTTATGCCTGTCCAGTACAAGGAGGTGCATAAAAAGAAGAGGGCATAAATGATGTAATCGATGTAAAAGTTTTTGCCATGCCCTCCCAAAAACCAGAAAACTTCAAAGCAAGTGGTGATGGAAAGTTTCCAACTCTGTGCCTCCTGTTTGGAGCTTGCCTCCTGGGAGCTCCCACAAAGATGGCTTGTGCCTGCACTATGAAGTCATTCACTCTGCTGGGGAGTCTATTAATAAAAAGGAGAGAAACAATGATTTTCAGATGGCAGAGTATCAAAGAATCAATACTTGTCCTTATTCACAAGCAGAAGAGTGGCAGATAAGGATATATACCAATCACAGACACAGTGTTTAATAAAACATCTTGGTCTTTGTCACTCTAGGCAGTTTTCTGCTACATTTTATAGGTCACAGTCCATGAAATTTCACAGGAGCTTTCATATCTATTCTCTGTAGCAGAATATGACATTTATTTGTTATTAAACCATATAATTTAGGGAGATACTTTATCCAAATGATACTTTATCCAAAACAACATGTGAAGTAATCTTTCCAACAATGATTTCTCTCTAATGTATCTGTATTTTGGGACCTCTATATAATCCTGTGAGCTTCTTATTTTTTTTCTAATGGGAAATAATAGAGGAATATCATTTTATAGTGATTATATGATAAGAGGCCGAGATACTTGTTAAAATCAGGTTACAACCTTTGCTTGTTTTTTCACCTGCTGACCCAGACTGTCACCACAAAAAGCTGTCAGCTTTAATAATGAGAAACATGAGCAGTGGAGAGTTAATCGTGGTAAGTCAGTGCTAAGCACTGATCCACTCCCAAACACAAGGCAAGTCAAGACAGGATGGGTGGTGGGCACAGATTTTATTACTTCTGACAGCTGCGGGAGGAGGGAAAGGTGAGTGGGGGTTGGAGGTTGAGAAGGATCAAAGATTGAGAACAAAATACGGGGAAGTGCCTCTTTTTCTCCAATCCAGTGGATTTTTAAGAGGATATGCCTACTTTGATTAATCAAATGTGTCCTTGATGTTTTGGTTGTAGTACACTGTCCCATAGGCCTGGTACCTCTTTTGGGATGTGTAGGATCTGCTGTCTGTCAGCTAAATGTCTCTTATGTATGTTTTTTATATGTAAAAATCCTTTGGCCCACACTTGGGAGACAGAGGGTGAAGGAGAGAAGGAGAAACATGCAAGAGAGGAACAGAGTGGAATTCTGGATCTGTGTCATTAAAACAGAACACAGTTGTGAGCCATCAAAAGTTCTGGTTTGCCACAACTTCAGTGGGGCCTTGACAAGTCGCTTTTTATCCCTAGGTCCATGTTACTGGAAAAGTATTGCCCCACTTCAGCTGAGGAGCAAGCCCTGGAGGGGTCAGCGTTGCATATCCATGGAGATGGTCATTCCTGCAGCTGTCTGGGGCACACAGCAGCTTGCCTGACCTGCAACTTTTCTTAATAAAACCAGAAAAGACAGTGCTATGTGAAAGCCCTCGGGGCTTGTAATCGTACTGAAATAATCCATTTTGGGGGGAAAAAAAAATTGTAGCGATTTTTTAGCAGCCCAAAACGTGTGAGGGTCTGCAGATAGCTGTAATAATTCCCGCTCGCTCAAATCGCAAAGCACACTGCTATCAAAATTTAATCTGGGCTTTTTGGTGCATAATCATATTCCACTCATTTTCCTCCATCCTTTTGCTTGAGATAAATGAACCCCTTCTGTGCCACCACCAACCCAGAATTCATAGGCCATTATTTTATACCCAAGCCGGCAAATGTGGGGAGTGGCATTTTATGACCCATCTCTCATTCCCTCCCTGTGATCAGCAGCATTTCCAGCATCTGTCTCTCAAATTTGCTTACAGCCTTCAGTTCAGAACGAGATGACAGCAGTCACTTTATCAACCAGCATCACCTTTGTTCATAGGACACCAGGCTCTGGCAAGAACAATCTTAACTTGGCAGGGAACTACCTGGGCATGGCAGTTCTTGGAACAGGAGAACCTCTGGCAAGTGACCAGTGTCGCTGCTGAGCTGTGAGATGTCTCTGATTTTTATCCCTCTGAATTCAGGCCTTTTGGCAGCAGTCCGTGGAAATCTGTCTGGGTTCGATCTCCACTCGCTTGGACAGACACGGATTCCTCGTCTGGGGCTGGAGCTGCGCTCGCAGTGGGAGGAAGAGGAAGTAGATGAATGGGGTTTCATTTCTGCAGCTCGATTGGAAAGCCTGCTAGATGTATATCCAAATACTTGTTGTTTTTCCTGGATTTTCCTAGTCCCCTCTTCATCTTCTTATGCCTTCTACCCAAGTGCATTCCCCTTTCCTATAAAATCCCCGAAACTGCTGTGAGTTAGGCATGGAGGTGCTAGTGTTACGCTCCAATCCTAGTGATTTCAGTCAGTTTTTTGCTAAAAGGTACTCTTCAAACCATCTTTTTTCTCATAAAGAAACAGTTTACCTCAATCTTTACAAACTTCCACAGTCCCCCTGAATCTTAGAAATAATACCTTACATTTGATGTGGTTTTGATTACAAATGTACCTGTGCCATTCCCTACCCACACTGTTTCTTACACACCCTTTCTAAGCAATTATAGGCTAAATGAAGCTAAATCCCTCATCTTAATAAAAGTTACAGCTTTCGTGTATTAGAGGTGAAATATATTTTGGTACAGTTCTGCTCTGTGCCAGTGGATCTGTACAGATATTAATCACACATTCTTTACAGGGATTTGCTATGAATGAGCAGGTATATTATTATATTGTACAGGCAGGCAGTGAATATTACAGTGAATAGTTTCCTGTTAACACAGAGCATCACTGCCTCTCTGTGAGTAGAGAATGACTTAGCTCAAAGGAACATCTTTCATCTGTGTAAATGGTTTACTGGGGGGCATTGCAGATAGTTCTGAATAGAATTTTTTTTTTCACAGAAACTGAGCTACAAGGATAACACAAGTAATTGCATTCTCTAGTGCCTCCCAGTGCTATACATGTTATCTTCAATGGAAAAAAGAAATCAGCTATTGGCAGCCTGGTGAATTTAGAAATTGTAACTAATAGGGTTGTTTCTCCTTGCCTGTCTTTTAGGATGGAATGGGGAACCTGAGGATCACGGAAAAGGGTCTGAAGCTTGAAGGAGATTCTGAATTCTTGAAACCTCTGTACGCCAAAGAAATCCGATCAAGACCAGTAAGTTTTTGGGAAAGGAATAAGCACGTTCCTGTAGCCCTAAATGAAAGAAACCATGAAGTGGCAGGGTGACGTGGTTACTGGATCAATTGCTTTGGCCACTGGCCTCTCCATGCAGATGCAGTTTGGGGAGTAAGGCAGTGGGTACCCTTTGAGGACTTCATCCAGACACTGTGTGCTCTGGGCAGTTCCAGAGTTGATACCTGTGCCTCTGGTTTGTGTAAGCCACAGTTAAAACTCTTCCAGGACCTCTGAAGTTTCCCCATGTCTTTTTGTTTTCTTTTGACGTAACTCCTAAACAACCCTCAACTGAAGAACTTATTATTTCTGAGGCAGAGGGATGGCTGGCAGTTCTGAAATCCAGCTCTTTTTTAGCCACTTACACTTCTGGGCAGTAGAGAGGTGGTGCCTTGGCACAGGGGCCTGATCTGTTGTTCCTTAGCACAATGAACCCGTATCACGTGCTCAGTCCTATTCCACATTGGTTTAAAATCATGTGTACTTAAAAGTTCAGTGCTGCTAAGAGTGACTGCTTCACAAAAGTGGCAAGAATATAAACTACTGGAAATGAGAAAGAACCCCAGTGTGATTGAAATAGCATTTTCATGGCAGCACTTCGTTGGCTGTTGGTGACTTTTGCTCTTTCTCATGCAATCCTCTATGTCCTGAGCAGCTTTAAAATAACTGAAACAACTACAGAGTTTCCAGGATCCGTGTCAGAAGATATCACCTGTCTTGTTTCCTGATCTAAAGTGTTAATTTGAGTCAGATACCATCCTTCCCTTTTGATAACAATGGCAGATAGCTAATTAAATAAACTTAACATCCCTTTATCTTAGCATTTCAGTGCTCTTGTAGAAATTGGAACTTGGAGCATAATGAACAAAACAGCCAATACGATACCCCATTCAATTATTGAAGGTTGTAACCTCTGTAAGATGGCTAGGAATTGATTTGAACAAGCATAATCATTCAGGAAGAAAACTTAATAAGAAAACCTTCATATCTATAAATGCTTTCAGCCCTGAATTAAAACTGAACCTGTAAACCCTTACATGTCAAACACCTTTTAAGATAAAATATGTGGGAACCAGGTGCAGCAGTTGGTTTGATAAATAGACTGACAAATTGCTACCTACATTTCTTTTCCTCTAGTTACATTGATGGAAATAATATTTGATTGCTAAAAGAAGTGAGAACTAGTTCTTGCTACTGGGGAGTTTACTGTTTCCATATTATCATATTGATCTACATTTTAATACGTCAGGGGGTGCAAAAGGTGTCCCTTTCCTGAGGCTGTGGAAGTAATTTCCACACCACTGACAGATTACTGAATGCAAGGAACAAAAAGTGTAAGGTAAGGCCTGTGTGTGTTCCTTGCTTTGTCCCCCCACCCAGGATTATTTTTGCTGTTACCTGGAGCAGGATCGAGCTGCCAGCCAGAAGGTCTGATCCGCAGCCAGGGGAGCTGGAGCATCCCTGCTGGCTTCAGCAGATGAGCCCTGATAACTGTACGAGCCAGGTAGTCACACAAACCATGCAGATAGTTCCTCTGACTCTTGGAATAAACTGGAATAGCCTGTGCTGGCTTTCAGGTTGCTCATGGTAACCCTGGAACTGTTTTTGGGCTGGGGGCAACAGGAGGGACCTTACTGCATTCAGGCAACCTCTGCTTTCCTCTGCTGTGTGTGAATTCGGCCTCTTGAAAGCAAATGAAAGGACTGCAGTCAATCAAAGGTTTATAGTTATAGAATATTTAAAAATATTGTTAAATAATCCACACTCGATCTTTTTAAAGAACAGTAGTAGGACCCAGTGTTGTCTTGGAGGGAAGCGTGGTAGCAGTTCCTGAACCTGATGAATATTGTTAAAATAAAGTGCCATACTCAGTGCTCAGTAACAGATGAACATCCATACTAATTCTAGAGTGATCTTCTCTGGGGTTTCAGAAGTGCAGCTTTAAATATATGAAGAGTAACAGAAACAAATATGACAAATAACAGTAAAGAGCATGCCAGAAATAATCTGACATNGCTAGAGTGATCTTCTCTGGGTTTTCAGAAGTGCATAATGCAGCTTTAAATATGTGAAGAGTAACAGAAACAAATATGACAAATAACAGTAAAGAGCATGCCAGAAATAATCTGACATATACAATTTTTCATATGTGTAATTAAACAACCTAAGAGATGTGTACAGTAATAAATAATGGTTTCATATAAACTTCAAAGACTTCTAGACGCTCGTTATTTATAGATGGATTTAATTTTTAAATTTTTTTTTATAAACTCAACAAACTTAACTTCAGTATTGTTCTGTGTAGTGGATGAAGGAGCATTGCTGCTGCCTGGAAAGGGCAGGGAAAAATCACTTTTCAGAGTCCTGTGGCCCCTGGGTTTTCCCACTCGTGTGTCCCTGGGGTGCTGCTCCCCCACGTGCTGCAGAGCTGCACGCAGAGCTGGGAAGTCCCTGCCAAAATACCTCCAAAATGGGAATTGGGATTATTCTTGAAAGCCTGACTTTGTCACTGGTTCCTCTCCTTCTCTGCTGCATCTCTTGAATCCCAGGGAGTTGGTAATTAATATTACACACGGACTTGCTTTCCTAGGAGCTCTGCTTTCTGTTTTAATGGTGGTTTTGGATTTTCACTTAAAAGTGGATTTCTTTTTCAAATTGATTTGGCTGGAAGGGAAGAACAAGGGTTGGAGAGGAGGAAAAGCCCTCGAACGTCATCCCAAGAGACTGCTGGGTGGGAACCTCTGAGCTTCTGTAGTTTGTGCCTTAAAGAGCCCTGGTAGGTCCTGCTCCCTTCATCACCTCACAGGCAGAGGAGCCGCATTTAGATGTGCTTCTCACTGAAACTGAAATTCCAAATTTTAGCTGAAGGATTGGATGGATGTGGTTCAGTCCCAGGACAGAGAAATCCTTGACATTAACTGAGTTGTAAAAGCTGCTTCCAGCCAGCTTCTTTCTGCATCTGACACCCCCCAGATCTGCTTTCTTTTTCCCTCACCCACTCAAGAGTGACCCCCCAAATCCCTCTGATTTTATATACAGATGAGAGTCTCTGTTGCTGCTGTATCCCATCCTGGTCCTGGCTCAGTAGTACTGCCTTTGTAGTATGGGTTAGGAACATCTTTTCAAGCATCAGAGCTTGTAAAAAATGTAACCTTGTTATTTTATAAGCCTAGAGTTTATCTGGAGGTTACGGTGGCAGCAGTGTTTGTTTGCACCTTTGTAGCCTTGTTTTAAAGAGAGGAGATGGATGTGTTCCCTTTTCCAGGAGTGTTCAGAGCATCCTGAACTCCCAGCTGAACATACTGCACACTGAACAGTGTTTTCCATGCCACGTGCATGGAACATGAGCATCTTGCTGCCTTTAATTAAGAAGATAGCTGGACCATGAAGTATTGCCTGTGTAAATAAAAGTGATTTGTACTTAGTCAAGGAGGTGCATTAGGAATTCTCACATTTCTTTACTTGCAGATAAATTATGAAGATTATTAAAAATTGGAAGGGTCATCTATAAACCCATCTGTAGCTCAGCTGCACTGTCACTCTCAAAATGTAGCTGTCTTTCTAACTGTTGTAATTTATTGTGGACTATCGTGTGAACCATCTGCTTGCTTGTAAATCAGACCAACTTTGACTGAAAGTTGTACACAGCAGTGGAAATCGTTAATTTTATGTCCTGGAAAGAGGTGGCAACAGTTTAGGGGACTTCAGTCTTCATTGCCTTAATTGGAATAGAAATTTAAACCTGGAAATTTTCCTGCCTGTGTTGAGATGAGATGCTAAGAAGCAAGTTGCTTGAAATTTAGAGTCAGCCCAGATTTAGGTTTCGTGGTGCAGTTGGGGTGTTCTGAAGCTTGGCACGTCCAGGTCTGTAAGTAACTTGAAAGGGGCAAGACACAGAACAAGCTGTGTGCATTTTCCACCCCGGTAACAACAGAAATAAAATCCTGTGCTGTGATTACACAGAAAAATCCAGTGAATTATGTCTCTCGGGAGCTGTCTGACAACCAATGAGATGATAATCTCAGCTTTAGGAAGCAGAGGAAGACATTGCCATGATAGGATTAGGATGGGTTTGCCCTTTCAATGTTCGTTTCAAGTGCATAGATAGAAAAAAATAAACTCAGTTTGCAAATGTTTACACCTGGGCTTTATTTGCCTTACACTGAGTGCTTTTAAAGACAAGAATGTGGATTTGCCTGACAATTTTGACTTTGCTTCAGTAAAAAGCACTTGACTGGGGTCCTGTCCCTTACAGTTCTCTTGCAGACTGTTCTATTGATGGGTCTGGGAACACAGAACTGAATGTGGGCACCAACATTTCTATCTGGGGGAGCTCCAAGATCTGCTGTTGCCCAGGTATAAGGGATGGCAAAATTCTCTGAACAGATTTTGAGGGGATTTTTGTCTTTTTTATAAAGCGATCTCTTAGTGTATGAAGCTGTTTTCGTGTTGAAGGTCTGCTTCCCATTATTTTTAATCAGCTGGAAAAAAAGAGTTTAAAAGAAAAATCCTATACATCAAAGAAAGATAGCCTGAGGCAAAGGACTGTGTCTTTTTGTTATTTTCCTTTCTGTGGGGGATGTTAGAGGTCCCTGTCCTACTCAGCGTGGCAGGGAGCGTCTGTCTGAGAGCACCACGCTTGCTCGGGTTGTTGGAGCAAACCTGCCCTCATTTGAAGCCCTGCAGAGTAACTGGTGACTCCAGTGGAAGGAGGACTGGGGCTGTCGTAAACACTTGGCTGGAATTCTGCAAGGGCATCTGTTTGGCCTGGAAAATCCACAGTTGTGAATTAGGGCTGATAACTGCTATTCCCTTTACTGGTGTTTAGTAAGTTCTCATCAATATAAAGGCGAGATCAGCAAGTGCATAAAATATGCTTCTCAGTCCTTTACATTTTCCCCAGCCAGTATTTGAATGATAGAAATGTTAAAGGAAGCTTTTAAGAGTGATAAATAATTATTTTGCCAACATACTCGTCTCACTGTGTTCGGTTCTGGAATGAGAGTGCTACAATTTTAAAGCACAGAAGCACTTCTGGAATGGCCCTATTCTTTTGTGTTATTTGCTCTGCAGGTCTGCCTGCCTCCAAGCTAAAAATACACGCTGCAAAACAATAACCCATGTATTTGGATTAAACAGTGACATGTGCCCTCAGTGGGGCATACCTGCCTCGTAGCCATAAATACATATTCATAAGCAATGTAACATACTAATTTGGATAAAAAGGGAATGCAGATGGCAAGATAATTGCAACTTTGTATGAGGCTCAAACTGTGTAGTAGAAATGTAGCTTTTAGATAGATAGCATGAAAGAAGGCTGCTATTTTTTGAGGGAGAAGACAGAATAATTCCTTTTCTTTCTTTGTCAAAGTTCACAGAGAAATAAAAGGACATTGAATTTGTTCCCGATGATTTGGTCCAGCAAAGTGCTTAAGGGTTTCAGCGTGTTCACTGAAACCTTCACAGGGTGGAAATGAGGAAATGCAGTTTGTCTCACCACGCTGCCATCACTCAGCTGTCCCTGCCTGCTCCCACCACCTCTTCAACCATTGCTCCTCCCAGCATTTCACTGTTCCCTCAGGGACTGGTTCTTCAAAGAAGAGAGGAATCTTCTTAGCATAATATGACACATGCGAGCCTGTGGGAGCTCCTGCCAGCTCTGGAGGTGTTGGTCTCCTGGCACTGGCCTCTGGGGCAGTTCAGCTGCCACTGCAGCCTCAGGTACAAAAGTCTCCCACTACCCACAATCGACTTCTGCAGCACCTCCTCTGGCTGCATCTTCATAGCTTGGTGCTCCTTGGCTGATTTTTGGTTCAGAAGTTGGGATGAAGAAAAGAACGAGGTTGCTGTGGATGGCACAGCCAAGACAAACGAGCTTCTTGCAGCCATGCCTGGCCATCTATCCTCCCTGCGGGGTTTGTTAATCGTTTCCTTGTGGCACCACTCTGGATTCCAATGTGCTTTAGCCATAGATGTGTCTCTCAGCTGGGTCAGTTTGAGTCTTGCTTGCCCAACAGAGATCAGCAGAGAGGGGAGCCGGTGTCTTGGTTTGAAAGACAGGTGTCTACTAAGGAAGGCAGGAGCCTCCCTCGGAATGGGAAATGCAACCCCCTTCCCTCCTTCAAATTATTATAAATTTGAAATAAAGGGGCTTTCAGGCAAAGATATGAGGAATAGGAATAACAGGGGTTTTTTACTAATATATATATATAACAGAGCAATAATACAGAAACAGTGGTTTAACCTGACAGTCAGGGTATGTATGACCTGACACCCTGCCAGGCAGGGAGGTGGCAGCAGTCCAATTAGGTGGTGGCTGCAGTTCTCTTTGAAGTGGTTCTGTTGAAGCAGTGATCTTGTAGAAATGTCTGGTCCTCCTCAGAAAGTCCAGTGGTGGTTCTGTAGCTCTTGTCCTCTGGGAACCCAGTAGGTAAGGCTGCTCGTGCTGTTCCAAACCCCAGACTATACCCAGGTGGGAATGCTCATCTCCTTCCCCCTGGGCAGAGCATCTCACAATAGGCTGATGTCATTCTGTGAGTCTGCTCACAGAGACAGCTCCCAGAGGGAGTTATCAGGATGAGTCCTGGTAGGGGATAAAGAGCACAGCCCCACCTGCTTTAATGGCTTGTGAAGATGATAACAGAATACATACTTTTGGTTACATCTTATATTTAACCTAGGACAGCCAGCAGTCAGCGGGGGATGCAGTGAAAGAACAAGTTGCAAAACGAATCATTTTGGCAGAAACGCCCTCACCTGATGTACAGGTATTGTTGCCATTGCCTTCCAAAGCAGATTTGAGTCTGTGGACAGCAGTAGGCTGTGAGTGTCCAGTGGGATTTATAAAACTGATGTGCTCTCCAATAACAAATTTCATTCTGAAGCAATGAAATCCAGAGAGCCTACTTCAGTCTGAACCTTGGCTGCCCCAGCGCTTTGGGGGCAGTTAGTGGCTCTGTGATATTTCCAGTGTGCTGAAAAGGTGCAAGTTAAGTAAATTTTACAGCAACTATGAAAATACTTCCCTTTACCTTCACAGTAAAACTGGTCAGGAGTCTCTCAGCTTTGAAGTTTGCAGGGAATGTTGTAGGCTGGCTGAAGGACTGTGTCAAATAACGTCAGAATTAAATCCTGCTGTGCCTGTTCCTGGTTGTTTCTGTAAGGAGCTGGTATTGTGTGCCCCACATTGAGAGTACAACAGGGACCTTAAGCATACCACCAGCTTCCAAATCAGAGCATCCCAAAGATGGGCAGGAAAGGAAGCCCTGATGTACACAAACTTTCAGAAGTAACTCCACAAGTTGCATTTCAAAGCAAAAATCTCGTGGAGACTGCCTATGGCATTTTAAAAAGGATTTCATTAAATGTTGCTAACTTGTCATAAGATCTCTTAAAAGGAAGGGTAATGGCTCATAACATTTGTAAGCTTTTTAATTTCATGCAATATGAGCAGTGTAATCAACAACTATTAAAGCCAATCAGCTGTGCCCGGTGGGCTACCTACTTCAGCTTTTGTCTGTATTTGCATTTTGGGCACACCTCTGAACTAACCCTGGGAACCACGTGTTTGTGGCGTCTTACCCTGACATCAGTGGAGAGTCTGTGTCCAGAAAATGTGATATAATCATTGCAGAAGTATCTGACCCCATAAGGTGCATAAGCACTTTATAGTCAGCATTTTTCACCGTCTTGTGAGGGAGTTTGGAGTTGATGTGGACAAGTTAACAGCTCTGGAGCTAAACATGAAGGAGACAGAGAATTTCCCAAATGGTCTCTCAATGTATTTTGCTTTTTCCCTTTGACAAGTGAAATTTCTCACTTGAGCTGCTTGTGTGAGGAGAGAGAAACTGTTCAGATCATGTGTTTGTTTTGCTGTTCTGATCCAATTCCCACCTCCTCTTCATTCTAAACATTTGCAGCTGGACCCTGTGGCAACAAAAATGAGTGATGGGCATCCCAGCTAAAAGTGAGCTCTGGTCTAGGGCTGGGTGCTCTGTGGGCTCCCAGCTTTTGCACTGCATTTGTGCCAGGATCCCAGAAACTGCCTGTATTTCAGCTGTGAAAAGGAGGACAGTGGGGCACGGAAAACACGAGCGGCTCTGTGGGCTGCGTCTCCCTCTCTGAAGTGCAAAGGCTTTGAGTTTAAGGATTTACCATGTCTAGACATCGCTGCTGACAATCAGGATTCTGGCTGCTTTGTAGAGGCTGAACTACAAAAACAACTTTCCTAATACTGAAAATGAAAAAGAAATAAAACTTGCTATGGCATGGGTAGAGGGAAGATAGAGAAAAATAGAAAACGGAAACACTGAGAGACAAATAGGAAGATCCAATTATAAAGAAAAATGATGTTTTTCTCATGTTTCCAAGCAGCCTCAAGAGCAGAGCTTTGTCTCTTCTTACCACAGGACAGCAAACACTTCTGCAACTCTTCTGCTAAACAAAACTATTTTGGCAGGAAAGTTATATATTTTATAAGGCAGGAGTCAACGAGACAAGCTGTGCTGTCATTAGGAAGTGCAGGAACACAGAACTGGATTTACAGACAGCTCAGTTTGTGTGTTCTTTGATCTACAACAGGAATGGAAAGTCAGATTTTCCAGGTTTCATTTACCAGTTGCTATACCTCTTTGTTTTATTTCTAAATAACAGATGTTGTATTTGGAGAAAGAAGGACACAGGTAAAAACAAGAACAACTTTAAATTTGCTGCTTTTCTTTTAGGACAAATTTGTTGAGGGTCTTGGGAAAACTAACTTGCTGCTCTTGAAAGAAAAAAATACCATTTCTTTGGCTTTCGACATCTTCCGGGTTGGAACATGTTTCATATAAAAAAGCACATGCAGTAAAACGTTCTTCTTGGGGGGTGGTAAGGAAAGCAGTTTCCATGGTGCCTGTTTTTTTATTGTTTCTTTTTTTCTTTATTTACTCCAGGTTTTCAGTATAAAATGTTACATGTCCATTGATTTCCTCCTGATGTGCTGTAATTCTGAGTCCAGTGGGATTTTTAGGCCTGCTTCCAGCCCGGCCTTAAAATTTTCTAAGGCAGGTTGTATGAAGTACTAGCAGGAGTCTGCTCCTCATTTCCCTCTGAAACAGAATAACCCACGGAACAAAAAGAAAACTTGAAGTGCTCCAGCTCACAGTATTTCTCCCTTGTTCATCTGCCAAGTACAATCCTTATTTGCCAACCTTACATAAAACTGCAGGAGATTCCTCACTTTCAAGCCTTAATTTTTTTTTGTCTGAGCACGAGTAGAGCTAAAGCCTCCTTGGCTTTTGCCTTTGCACCTCTGAGGTTCCCCAGGGAGCATCAACCATCCAGTGCTGCTGTCATCCAGCTTCCCCCAGAAACATCCCTTCTGAGGACAGAAGCGCATCTTCCTTTGGAGATCTCTTCTTTGTGGTCTACAAGGGAAGGATTTATTTAAAGTTTATTTCAAATGCAGCAGTGATTTGTAAATCACTGTTCATGAAAATGTTGAGTAAATGCCAAGATTTACTTGAATAATCCAATGAATAAAAGTGGTGAACATCTGAGCTCTGCCTCTCTGCTGAGAAACCAGCAGCAGCTGCAGGAGCTGTGGCACCAGGGATGGGTGGTTACTGATCTGGGGAGAAGTTTGCTGTTCACTGAATCATCTGTGTTGCTCTCCTCAGTGCCTGGGAAGTCTTTTTGAAGTGCTAGTGCAAACTGAGCCTTCTTGGATGTAATCTGACAGGACTGCAGCCCAAGGCAGCACAGCTGAAGAGCCAGATGTGTTTTTTCCAACAAGAAGCTTTGTAAGACGTATTTAAAAACAGAGAAACAAATAAACTAAAGGCAGTGGATTGATTGAGGGGAAAGGAGAGGTCTCTAGTCTGACAGATCAAGCATCACTCTCCAGAAAGGCTTTCAGTTTTTTAGCCAAAAGCTGTTGTCTTCCTTTTGATTAGGCTGATCAGCAGGAGTGTGAACAATTCATTATTTTTCTTAAAATCCTGTTTTTTCTGGGTATATTTTGCAGGTTAGGAGTGGGCACAGCTTGTCATGACCTTAGAGCAGCTGATACTTCCCTTTCAGCAGATTCACTGTTGTGTCCTGCGTGCAGGTGAAGCCACCCAGTGAATGGCCAAATAATCCATAATCCAAAGACACACTAATTGCTGTAAAAGGTCAAGAGTACCTTGAAGCTTAAGCTGATTTAGGGTCTTGGTGTCCGTGGTGGGAAGGCAGTGAGTTGATGGGATGAGCCAGAACAAGTTTCCTCTGCTGCTTTCTGAGGCTGGGTGTTCAGAGCCTGTATCCTCCAGTTTTCTGCAGAACATCCCTCACTCTTTAAATGAAGCAAAGGCCACACAGGCCAGTGGCATGCCTGTTGTCACAGCTGCTGCCTTGAGAAGCACCTTTGATTGCATGTCTGCTGTTGCTTCAAGCCAAACCCCAGCTCCTCCTGCAAACTGACCTTTGCTCTGTGTTTTCTGAAGATCCCACCTGGTGTTTATAAATGATGAGCCCTGATGTTGGTACACAGCTGGGAGAGCAGGAGGTTTTTTGTTTCTCTCTGCAACATTACCTATCAGGCAGCACTCTGGGAGGTGCAGCATAGGTGAAGCAGAAGAAACGGGAACACGCAGGCAGGACCCTTCCTGCGCCCTTTGCTGGCAGGAGCCGCTGGCTGGGCATCTTCAGTGATCCCTTCTGTTCCTCCAGAGTTTGGAAAGAACTTCAGGCATGAAAACAACAGCAGAAAAATGCCTTTTCAAAACAGGAGACAACCAGACAGGCTGAGCCACCCTGCTGATTGCCCAAAGAGTAATCGGGGTCCTTGGCTTTTATATTCCTCCCTGGGTTCTGTTTTACCTCCACACATCCCATTCTCTTTGGCTGCTTTTGCCATTACTCACCATTTCCCCAAACAACTTTCCTGTCTTCCAGGCATGGAAAAAGCATCTGCTGCTTTTTCTGCCAGCCTGACATCTCTTGAAACACCACTCCCCAGCTCCCCAGTGGAGCTGCTTAGGGATGTAATTTTGCTCATCGGCCCTGTACCATAGCAATACCCTGCGCTCTCTCCTCTCTTCACCCCAGAGCAGATACTCAGGAGTCTCTGTTGAGTGGCAGCCACAACATCCAGCCAAATCCCTACACAAACATCCTGCTCCTGCAGTTGTGCTGCTGATCAGACCTTTGCTGCCGTGCTCTCTCTGTAGGTACACGTGTGCAGTGTGGCAATGTCCAGCATGATTTAGGGTCTTCCCTCTGGATCGGCCCAATTCCACGTCCCACACTTAACTGCATCTGTCCTGTTACCTGTCCACGTGCCCTCTCGCCTTGGCTGTTGGACATTCAGCCTCTCCAAGGCAGTGGAGGTTTGTGGTTCTTCCTCTCCAAGATGGTTCCTGTCTGACATTAACTCACACTTGAATTGTTGCAGCTCTGCAGCTCAGAGCTTGGCCCCTCTGCTTATTCTTGTGAGGAAGTCTCTGTCTGGTCATGCAGACCCACAGAGCGTCCTTCTTTAAAGCCAAATATTGATCATTTCAATAGAAAAAAGCATAGTGGTTATATAAGAGCAATTCAAAAAGAGTTTGTGCAAATTCTTCTGGGACCCCATAACCCCGTGTCATAACTAAAGCAGATCAAATCACTTTGGTATCAGAGGTGCAGTCATCGGCCCAGCCTTCCTTTTCTGTCCTTCTCCTGCAGGGTTAACTGAGCATATTTCTACAATAAATATTCCCACAACAAGGCCTAAATACTGTTTTCATCAATCATTTTATAGCTGCTTCCAACCTGTCACACCAGAGCATGCGTTTACAGCAGCTCAGAAAAAAAAAAAAGCGGAAAAACTGCAAATAAAATAATTGGAATAGCAAAGCTGAATTTTCTATCACCAGGAATGGTCAGATGATCTTTCTTTGTGTCCTGTGCAGTGGCAAGTGGACAGTCTCCAATGAATAAATAATTGCAGATCCAGGAAATGAGATTATTCCTCCCATGAAGCTGTTGAAAAGGAGAGTTCACAGTGCCCTTCAAACATATTTCCTGATGTACCCTGCATTTACCTATGGAGCACAGCAAACCTGAAGGATGAGGCTCATAAAGAAGAGCTTTATAATTGTGATAGGAGCCCAGAAACTGAAACACTTTGATTGCAGGAACATGTCCGGGCTGCACCTTGTCATTTCACAGGCCAGATGCATTGGAGAGAACTCCAGTGGGTAATCACAGAAGTGAGGATGGCTGCCTGCATCCTGCCTCCCAGCCCTCACCGTGCTGTAATATAGTTGCTTTTGCAGTGTAATTGCTTTCTCTGCAGGGCCTCTTCCTATTGATTCTGCTTGTGTGGATTTAAATGGTTTGCAGGTTGTAACTAGACTCAGGTTGGTCTGCACCTCCACTGCTCTGTGCTAGGCAGCTCACGTGGCAGTTCTGAGAGACTTCAGAGCTGTCTAGATAGCATCACTCCCTGGCCTGCACGTATATATTTGATTGGAAGAGAGAGGCTGGATCAGATAAGTTCAGAACATCAATAAATACATGTATTTTGTTTGGTGACACTTGTTCAATTTGAGTCTTTTTCCCAGGAAGCAGCTTGTGTTGTGTCATTTTTTCAGCGCGCTGTGTAAATGCTCTGCATCTGCAACTGTCGAGGCTGCTGCCACCCCATAGCAGCGCCATCTGCTCGCTCACAGAGTGCTTTTTGCGCAGATAAAAAATGTGAGGTGTTACTCATAATTAGGCAAATCACATGCTGTGATCTGTGATTGATTCGATTCCTGTTGCTGGCTACCTCGCATATGTCTGTGTGTCCCTAAGTATTGTCTACATACCAGCATATGGATGCAGATGAATCAGAGGCTCACGAATTCTTTTTCCCCAATCCAGACAGATGGAAATGTTTTTCCTTCTTCTTATTAGCAGCAGCTGAATTTCAGTCACACCAGGGGCCTCTGCTAGGAGCTCGCCCATGCTCCGTGCTGTACACGCACACGTAAGTTGGCACGGCCATTTATAATCTAATACAAGAAGTAAGCAATCCATGACATGCAGCAAAGGAAAGCTGTAATTTCAAAGCAGTGTTCAGAGGTATCCACGTTATTAGCCTTCCTGGAGAAAAATATCTGGATATATAACTTGGCATTACGCACTGCAGTAACAGAATGCCTAAAAGGATGTTGTGAGCATTGCAGAGCCCGAGTGTCTCTGCTGAATCTGACTTCTGGAAAATACTGCTGTGCTTTTCTTAGTATTAACAGTGTGTGCTTTTAAACACGTATTCAGCTCACTGACTGAGATCTTAATTGTTTCTGGTTGCAGTATGGTTCAAGTAATGCTGGTGGTAAGGGGAAGTAACTCAGAAATTAGTAGTTCTGTGTAATTTTGATGTTGTCCTCTAATGTTTTTTATAGATAATGAAGCATGATTTAGTGGTAGTTTTAAAAGATGTTTAAGGCAGGCAGTAGGGACACCAGAAAGGCCGTAAAAATGAAAACACACAAACAGAGGTCTGCACACTTGACTGGAGTAAAAGTTACAAGCAGTGGAGTAGCTGTATAGTTGGATGATTTAGAATATTTTTAAGCCTCAGCAGAGCTCTCTTCTATTCTTCCCGCTCTCCTGTGCCTACCTCAGTGTGTTTACTTCTCAGGAGATCTGTCACCACTGGACTCTGATCATGACTAGGACAGCCCAAGGCAGAAAATAGGATATAACTTAGCACAAATCCACAGTCCTGCTGCTCCAACACCTCCTGTAGACAAGGATCAGATTGGAGCGAGCTGCCACTGAGCAGCAGCTGCAGCTTGGCTTTTCTGCAGAGGAATTCAAGTAAACTGAAGTGCTTAGAGAATACTTGGTTGATTTCATACTGGAAGGGCTGAGCAACGTGCTGAGAACGCAGGACTGCTGTTGTCCTGTTTTGGAGCACTGGTGTGGCTTGAGTCCGGCGTTGTTTGTGCAAGGGAGAGCTCTTTTCCCAGGGATGCCAAGTTAATCATCAGCACACGTTTGATTGACTCTGCTGTATCACCTTTGGGTGAACTCTCAGTGCAGTGAAGAGCTTGAAGCATTTTCAGAGTTATTTGGTCATTTTACAACTTGTGCTGCTCTCTTCATTTCAGCTGTCCAAGCGTGCCTTACCAGAGAACTCCTGGAGCTGAGCTCACTTCAGTGCAACAGAGACATTTTTCCAAAGCCAGTAATGATCAGTTCAGTCCTACCCACAGAGAAAGTTTTGTGAATGTGCAGCAGCCTTCAGATGTTACAAATGCCTGATGTTTGCAAAGCAGATCCGATGCTACAAACCCAGATTTCCCACCCCCATGGATACCGAATAGAACTCCAGCATGCACAGTGGCATTTTATTTTCATGTGTATGCCTGTTGGTTTATCATGTCACCTGTACTTTTCCTTATAAGTCAATGAAGTAAAAAAGAAAAAAGAATAGCAAAGAAGTCAAGGCAGATGTAATGCCTTGGAAGTTTTTCAGTGTTGTTTTTTAATGTCAGCAGACATGGTATAATTTAATTTTCAGAAGAGTCTCAGCTGCAAAGCAGCTGATTAGGCATCTTGAGGAAGCAGCCACTCTCTCAAAACACTCTGTTCATGAGATTATTACAGGTATTCTTCTGAAGAGAGAAACCCCTAGATTGCCAGAAATAAATCACTCTGAAGGATACAAACCCCCCTGGGTAGCCTTCCAGAAGCAGAACCCAGTCATTAGATCTCACATCACAGACCTGCCTTCTTTGCACTTCAGAAAGAAGAGTCGAAGATATAATTGCTTTAATTGAGCAGAAGGAAATTTATCTTTTGTTTCTATTGTTATTAAAATGAACTTCAAGAAGTGCCATAAAAGAGAGGGTTTTGTGGCATTGGACATAAAACTCTGACCTGCACTATCTGTGCCATTAAAATATGTCAGTGTTGGGTGGGACCACAGTATTTTCTGAGCTTCATGGTACTGTAAAATATATCATTCTGTGAAGGTGATGGAGCCTTGTTTGCCTAGAAGAAAGAACTTGAATTTTTTTTTTGGTTTAAGCATTTGAATGGTTGATAAAGTGTCAGAACTTGTAACACAGCATACTAAGCTCATGATGAACTCAAAACATTTATGTTTTTGTGTGCCCATTACAGGTCAGGGCTGTGTCAGCTCTGTCACTGACCCAGGTTACATGAGCTGGGCACGTTCCACTTGTGATAAAGCTTTTTTCCTGGAAGAAGAGGATGCAAACTACATTTTGTTACATCTCCACTGAACCTACTGCCTCCCTCCTAAAAACCACCATTCGGACACATGCACAGCACATACTGGAGCATTTTATAGTGTTTGTTTTAATCTGTTTGTTACCAATTCCATTCATGGTTTGCTCTCATTCTGCTGTGAAAAGCTTACACTGTCAAATCAGAAGTTTTACTAAGAAAGGGATTTAGTAACATGAACATTATGTTCAGCTGTTTGAAGGACAAAATCAAGATCAAAAGAGACTCAGTGATTAAACAACAAAAAGTATGTTCAAATCATATTAAGGGCTATTTTCAATCTATCACCTAAGGATTTAGCTACATGCCTTAATTTTTGTGCCAGGAGGCTTCTGGGGAAAATCCTGTTCTTGCATTGGGGGTCTAGAGCAGAAAAAGGAGGAAGAGTTATTTTTCTTTAGAAATAGAAACAGTAATGGTTGGCTTGCAAGTTTAGCATGAAGTCTAGATTTTCTGCTGATGTACATGACGGCCAGGCTGCTGTTCCAAGCAGGATCTTAGGGATGGGGTTCATTAGATACTCCCCAGTGTGCCTTCTTCACAGCCAAAGGCAGGTGCTGTCCAGTTTGCTCCTCAGGAGGTGCATGGTGTCTGTGCAATCTTCTGTGAGGTTTGCTGAGGCTCATGGCAGTGCCAGTTGCCTGATTCCTGAAGCATCTCCCATCAGTTCTGAAGGGGTTTTACTCAATTTCCTCCCAACTCTCCATTTTATGGGGGCAACTCTGAGCTTTTCCAGCATCAGGCACTCTCCAAAGGAGTTTTGTTTTTCAAGGCAGGAGTGGGGGGAGGAAATGCTAGCTTGGGGACACGTCCTGGTTTTTTTGACTGTGCTCACAGTGTGCTCTGGGGACCTTTGTGGTTTGGAAACTCCGCGCTGAGCGTCACACAGTGAGGTATTCCTGCTGCTTCCCTTTGAAAGAGGAGCAGGTCGCAAGGGAACGTGCAAAACTGGGTCAGGAAGACGAATTTAATCATGTCTGTGTCAACTGACCAAAAATGACAGAGTAAGGGTCACAAGGTCAGCTTTCCTGGTGGGTCAGGGGACACGCCTGACACCTGCACTAATGAGCTGCACGCAGTGGGGCGTCCTCAACCATGCTCTGGGCCCAGCTACACGAAATAAAACTACAGAGCTGTGATGCCTTTGTGGCTTTTCATTGGAGGTTTACCATTCTTAATGAAGGACATTTCAGGTGCCCTAAAATTATTGCTTTGTCTCTCGGTTATTGGGTGATGAATTCTTGCTACTCCAAACCAGAAAAAACTTAAGTGCAGCCCTGAGTTGCCCCTAGCAGTGGAAAATGCAATGCAGGAAAGTGTCACTGCTGTTACTGCTGTTACCACATTTAGCTCTGGTGTAGTAGGACTGGTTGGACTTGAAGACAGGAATATATTTATTACCCACACAAAACTTCCCCTCTATCAGCAGTTCCTTAGAACAGCACCCAAGGGTGCAGGCAGGTGGGTGCTGCGTGTGGCTGTAGGCCAGAAGCAGGAGAGCTTTTGCTGGCTGCTTGCTTTACAGAAAACAAACTTCTGCCTTCTGACAGTCCAGCTGTGCACAGAGCAGTGTTTGCTTGCTGGAATGTCAGTGAGAGGTGGAGTTGAGCAGGAAAATGGTGTTCTGAGTGACTTGTCCGTAGACTGCTCCTTGCCAACCCAGATTAAGCTTTAAGATTTTATTTTTTTACCATTACTTTGTCAAGCCTGCAGGAAATTCACTGTTTCCGTTATTTCCACAAGCTTCACTTGCACTTACTATGTGAAGTCTTTGAATCCTGTGGGTCAAATCAAAGCTATTCCTTTCGACCATCTGAACTACAACCACGCCGACTGTGAAGCATTATTTTTAAATTGCCTGTAAAAATTTAAAAGGATTTCCAAATATTTTTAATAATTCCCTAAAACAGTCTAAGGACATCTGTGAAGTACTGAATTTCCCTGAAAACAGCACTGGTTGGGATTGCTTCAGCTGCAAATTAAGGTTGTCAGTCAAAGGGCTTTTTCTGTTTCAGTCTCTGATCTGGGAGTTTTTAGCATCTCTTCCAACGTGAGCCAAAGAAAGACAGCTAGTGAGCTGCTCTGGCTTGTTTTGCCGTGTGTTTAACCTAGCAAACAGTAAGTTGATACCTTTTGTGAAGTCTTCTCTATTCTGCTGGCTACCTCACTGCTTGGTGAGGAACCAAGCTATGCAGTTTTGTCATATTTCTGCAGTTTTCATATTCTTTTTTCTGCAGCATGTGTCCCATGTTTTAATACATTGAGTAGCTGTGGCAAGTGCTATTGTGTGTCTGCAAACATTTGCATTATTTTTAAGGCACTGGGTCTGCTCATGAGGAGCTAGAGTAAGAGGCAGAATGATGTATTTACTCTCCAGCATTTCCTGCAGAGATGAATAGTAGCTTCATGGTGAGCTGAAAGTGCATGGCCAGCCCAAAGAGTCTTTAAAATACATGCTTGTTTATTGCATGTTGATATTCTAACTCCAGCTCTGTCGAGTGCTATGACAGTTTATGAAAATATTGCTTCACTACATAATTATTTTATTGTGGTGCTGATGCCATATTGATCCAGATTTCCACCTGCTCATATGCATCAGAATACTTCATTTTGTGTCATGGTAACATGAAAGTGTAAGAGAAGGGGAAGGTTTTGTCTCTTCAGTTGTAAATCCTAACTGGCTTTTAACGTTTTCATTATTTTGTTCTGTGTGATTGAAAGAAGCTGGCAGCATCACCAAGCTTGCAACAGAGGAAACATTTTTTTAATGTTCAGTGTTTAAAAGATGTCAGTGTTATTTCCTTTGTAAACAGAAGATGATGGATAGACAATCTGCAGAATTTTCAGCAAAAGGGAGTAATTTTTTCAGTTCTTTTTCATTCCTTAATGGAAAAAGAATTATGGAAATGAGAGCAGTCATTGCATTAAGTGCTTCCAATGTTCTTTCCCTGCAGACCAATAAAAACATCCTCCATTAGGGAAATTTAGTTTTTTGAAGGCTGCATGAATCTGAGTTCTGAATCAGTGAATGAGATGACTATGCTGGGGTAAGCATTTCCAGGTCTGATTATGTATTTTAAGTCTTTTGTAGGTGGATACCAGCTCTTAGCTTGCCTTGTAGGTCTTCTTCAGAGCAACTCTTTCTGTGACTTTTTATATTGGTTTATCTTGTAGCACTTCTGTGATGCAATCTCATATTCCAAAGAGCAGTAACAGATTTTTCAAAGTCGTGGGACTGAACTATTTTTCCTGCCTGAATTTGGACTAGAATTCCTGGCCTTTTCAAAACACTCCAGCTGCTTGAAAACTCCGTACGCAAAATAAATAAATATTTAAAATAAATAAATTTTTAAAAATAGCGCAAGTCGAAAAAAAAAGACTTTCCTGTGCTTCCTATGGCGTGTTTATAGTAGGCACAGTCTCACCCGTGACTATACATTATGCTGATTGTAGCTATCTACCTTTAAAAATATCCTTCATCTCTAAGTGTGAAATGGATACGCAGCAGTAAACTGCTGTTGCTGGGTGTGTTCAGTTCAGGTTCCTGAGCAGGGGGGATTCAAGTGAAGAATTGTCTTTCTGAGCTGTTAACCATAAAATAGTAATAATGAGCGTTAATTTCAAGAAGTTCTAGAGGATCACAAATAAAAACTGGAGAAGAGGAGAATCATTACAAGTCATTACCACTGATCCTTACTTCTAAATTACTAATCATAATTCAGTTTCATATGTAACATTACTTAAGCTGTCAGACACATTGCAGAAGGATGATTTGTCCTCATTTAGTGTATGAGGGGACAGAGGTACCAAGAGCTTCTGAAACTTGTGGAAGATCTGGAAATGATTAAGTGGAATTCTTTTTTTTAATTATTATTTTTATTGAGTTGTGAATAGTCTGAATGTAGCCAAAATGTTCTAGTTATGATTGATCAAACAAACCTCATTTCCCCCTTTCCTGCTGAATGGCTGATCCCATGGGAACGTGCTACAAAAACAGTGAAGGCAACAAATGTAATTATTGTGAATATTTGGTCACATGTGGGGCTGGTTTTATTTTAGTTTTTTGAGGCTTGTTTTCTGCAAACACCACTGGGAATCGTTTGTCCATCTCTACAGTGGTCCCTGAAGCTCCAGTCCACCACAGGACTCCCATGACTAATTTCTGTCTTCCTGTTATATTTTCTATGCAGACAACTTAGTCCTTCTGCCACAATCCAGAAAAAATGGCATCTATCAAAATACTGTGTTCCTTACAAATTCAGGAGGCAAGGAGAACATGCCTGACCCACACGATTCTCTATCCCCATCCTGATTATTCATTCCTAATGGAAAGGTTTTGGAAATGCTGGAAAAAGACATCGGACGTAAAAATTTTCAACTTTTTGCTGATTTTCTGGCTATTTTATGTCCTCTGCCTATCTTGTGTCTGAGCCAGTTGATGAATTTGATCAGCTGCCTGCTTTAGGCATTACAAAGAGATGCTGGCGGTGAATTTCCACCTCGCACATTAGATTTTTGGCTGATTTGATTTGGGGTCACCCTGTGCTGGTGCTGTGGGTGGCTAATAGCCCCTGAGAAACCAACTGTGCAGGCTGGGGCTGCCTGTGGAAAACACGAGTTCCCCGGTGCCTCGGCCGTATCTGCCCACGGGAGGAGCCAGATGGCTGGAGCTGTGGGTTCTCTGAGGCTCCGCTCTGCAGGAGAAGTACCTGAGATGGATGTTGCCAGGTCGCTGTGTGGCTCCTGTGTGCTGCCAGCTGCTCTGGCTCTTCTCTCGGAGGTGTGGTTAAAGCACAGAAATGAGGAGTTGGTAGAACTCCCTGCGGTCAAGTGGGAAGTGGGGAAGAGTTCGTGTCTTGTGTTCTGCAGAGCCGGTGGGATGGGTCGGGTCACAAGCTGGCATCCCAGCCCACAGTGTGCTTGTGAAACGTGCCAGGTGGTTCACCAGTGCTTTGAGATCTACGGCACTCTCCACATGTTAATCAGATTTCCTCCTCCCCGGCCCTTGGGCATGGCTCGCTCACGTGGTGGGCAGACACTGTCACCCCCTGGAGTCATCAGAAGCTGTATTTTGCAGATTTGCCTCTGAAATGTGCTGCTGCAGTCAACCACCCTCCCAAAACACCTTTGGGAAGCTTAGGTCAGGTCCCATATCCCCTGCACATTTTAAAAAACCAGGTTGGGTGGCTTATACCAGCAGTAGAGGCAACCATCCCTAAAGCAAGGCACTGCCTGGGCCAGACAGAGCTGTGGTGTCCACTCTGGGTTTATCCTGGACAGGAAGAGTTGCTGCAGGGTAGGTGCACCCCAGCCGTGCCCCCAGCCTTGGGGTCAGTACTGGGCAAAGCTCCAGATGTCTCACCCAGGCTGGTCCTAGGCAGCCATCCCCCTCTCACATCCTTGGTCTTGTGGTCTTGTTCCAGGGCAACCCACTGTACTTCCAGTCCGCCAGAAACGTGACAGTGAACATCCTCAATGAGAAGACAAAAGTCCTCACTCGCCTTGTAACAGGTAAGGAGGGGGAAAGGCTGTTTGGAGGGATCAAGTGGGGATGGAAGTGGGTATTTTGGGATGCTGGGCTGGCTTCAGGCAGTGCACAGAGGGGAACCCGTGTGTCTTGTGGAGTAAAAATGAAAACTTCACTCCACTTTGTAGAAACAAAGCCAGAGACATGAAAGCCATGCTGGAGAGGCAACTGGCTGGGGCTGTCTGATAACAAAGCAGACCATCACTTTCGTTTGAAAGCCAATCCAGAGCTAGAAATGTTAGCTGTGCCACATCAGGGTCAAGAAGAACATATGCCAGGCTGACATTTCTGTTGTAACAAGCACAGGTTTTTCCTAAGACATTTATAACCTGCCTGAAATCTTGGGAACTCTGGAGTCCAGCTGTGGCAACACTTTGCAATTTAGAGACCTTCTGTTGATGAAGAACTCCCTTTGCTCCCAAACATGAGTGTGTAGGATGGGGAAATGGGTGTTTTCATAAATCCCCAGTGCACAGCAGCCTTTGAATGAATGCATGAGTAATTTGGGTTGAAAGAGCCTAATGCATTATATGTGGTATATGGCACTGTATATAAGGTATATAATATATATTTGATATGGGATAGAGATATATTTACAGAGATTTATGCATGGACTGTGAGAAGTATTGGTGGCAAAGCCAGTAATCCATAAACATGTTTCTAAGTTGAGACCGGGTTGCTTGTTTTGCTTATATAACATCTTGGCCTTTAGTCACAGTATTAAATAATTAAATATGCAGCTTCAGTGAGCAATTATTTAGGCAGCATGTGTGAAACTTGCCTGGAGGAAGGAAATAAATTCAACCCCAGGCTCCCTGATTCTCACATTCAGAACTAAGGTCTTCAGTTTGTTGGATCTCCGTGTATTTTCAAGAGGGTGTTTGGTTCACTTAAGCACTTCTGTGTCACGAGAGGTTGGGAGGACACACTCAGTGATACCTCCCAGTGTGATGCTCTGGTGATTGAGCTTTTTATGCATTCAGCACCAGCTTTGGTTTCAGAGTGGAGGAAAGATGTTCCATGTAGTGTGTGCTGCAAGGATGAGCAGGGAGGGGAGGTGGTTAATTAGCAAGACACAGATCAAATTTGAAGTACTGGATTTTCTCAGTGTGGCTGCACCAGTTTTTAAGTATTTCCAAGGATCTCAGCATGGCCTCACTTGTCTGTAGTGCAAACCACATGCATGATTCTGTGTGTCCAGGTGCCAGCACAGGTGACCTGTGCAGGGAGATGCTGGGCAGGGATGGAGTTTTTAAGAAAATGCTGTCTTTCAGGTGTTACTTCTCCTGTCTTTTGAGAAATGAGACTGGTCAGGAAGATGGCCAGAATTAATGCAAAGTCCAATCACCTGCCTTCTGCAGGGGGCCTGTGGCTTAGATAGAGTTGGAAGGGCTGTTCAGTGGTGATTTGTCCCAAGTCTGGCTTAGATCAGTAACCCAGGGCAGCCGCTTTGTAACTCTTTGCAGCCTTTGAGCCACAAACCTGCACAGAATCTCTATTCAAGCAGCTGAATGTTTATCAGACCCCACAACAAAACGCATTGCTAGAGGCTTTCCAGCACTGCAGGACACAGCAGCCTGCAGGAAAAGCAGCAGAATTAAAATCAGATCTTCGAAGGAAAGTTTCAGTTGTCTAAAAACTTTCTGCAGTGTGAGAGGATGCCATTTTTCTTGGCCTTCACATGATTGAAGGGGTCTAAAACAAAACATTTGTTCCTGTGCTGGTGTTTGTCTCTTTTATTTATTTTTTTTTTAATTTGGGCTGTGCATGACACTGATAGATTTTTATTCCAGATATATTTA